>VXBT01000858.1:207204-271432 GCA_013400235.1 Oriolus oriolus | reverse complement strand
TGGATGGTGTGGATTGTGTGGATTGTGTGGATGGTGTGGATTTTGTGGATTTTGTGGCCTCCACAAAGCTTCTCCTTTGCCAGGCAGCCAAAACCCAGTGGCTTTTAAATTCCATGGCTGAAATCCATCCTGGGCCCACCAAAGTGGGCTAAAATCCATTGAATTCCAGGAGCAGAGGGTCTCCATCAGGAATTTTTCACACCTCCAGCAGATTAAAGTGTTTCTCCACTAAGCAAATCCTTCCTCCTCATCCAAAGGGACCCTCTAGGCCAGAAGCTCCAAATCCTCTCGGAGCACGCTCAGCCCAGCGTGATTTTAATCTGAATTTGACATTCAAATCCCTGGGGCAGCCTCGGGCACTGCGGAGCTGTTGCACCACCAGAGCCCATTCTCCAAGCGGGAATCAGAGCCCTGGTTCCATGACAGCACAGCTCGAGCTGGGCTGCTTTTACAGACCTGCTCCCATCCAACTCCATCTCCTGCGCAATGGAATTCGGGAGAATTTCCAACAAATGTCACCGAGGTTTGTTTTTTTTTATGGGAGGAAAACTCCAGGCTGAGTTTTCAACAATAAAAGCTGTTTTAGTGCCTTTCCCCCGTTGCCAAATTAGTGCTGAGTGTGCTTTGCTTTGCTCCTCTGTTTTGCTTTTATGTGCCTGAGTTTCCTAAAAAATCAAGGGGAAGGAGCAGGGAGGGAACATGGAGTTTTTTCCAAAAAAAGTGATGACTCCTAATGATAAATAGAAGTGAAGGGTCTGCTCTCTAGGGTGCCACAGGAGAGCAAGATGTTCCTACAAATTTATAACAGAATAAGAGAAGGAAAAAAGAACTTTCTATCAACTTCCATCGAATTTATTTAAAGAGGAACCAAGGAATAAATAAATAGTTCATTAGGCTGCCCTGAAGGGTTATTTAGAACTGATTTAAGGAATGTTCAGAGCAAAATCTGAGCTAAGAACTGATCCCATTAAGCCTTCCCAGCACTCCTTGGCTTCTTTTCCACCTAACAACCAGGGCTGGTCTTTGACAGAAACACTGGGGTTTGAGAAAATTAAAATATCCCAACAAAATGCCTGGTTTGCTGGAGAAAATGGGATTTTTCTTAAATAAAAGATACATCCTGGAACACATTAAAGGTTTCTCGTCTTTACTGAAAGCCAGAATGTTTCATTAAATGCCTAAAAAGAGTCTGTTTGAAGGAAATTCTCCATGGGTTTCGGAAGGGTGTCCAGGCACTTGTCCCCTCCTGTGGTGCTCCCTTTCCCTCCTCTGGGATGAGAAACTGGAGTTCCTGGGAAGGGATATCCCAAGAGAGGGTGATGGAAAAATTGGCCCTAAATTCATCCAAACTTCAGCTCCCACAAACTCAACACCACCAACTTTCACCTTTTCCAAGAAGTCAATTTTAACTCACCCAACTCAATAATTCTCTTTTCCCTTCCCCTTCCCTGACCCCCACCAAGCCCTGGGATATTTGGAGCCTCAGGAATGTTTGCCATGAGGGAACGGCACGGAGCTGGCCTCGGGATCGGAGCTGGAGGATTTATGGCTGAATGAACATTACAAATGGAAACCGTCCTCGCACGAGCCCTCGGTGCTCTGACAGCGCCGTCCGCACGTCCAAGTGGGGCTGGAAAAAGCGCCCTCATTCCCTCGATCCCTGAGGGCTGCTCTGGTCTTCCCTGGAGTTTCCCTGTCACAGAAATCATCCCCTGCACGTTCTGCAGCTCCAACGCTTTCTCAGTCCATGCTTCTTGTGACGAGGTTATTTTGGGGGATCCCTGGATTTTCCTACTGAGTTTAGGATTTTTCCCTGCCTGCCCTAAATCGTCCCCCAGTTATCCATGAGCAATGACTCCCAGAGCAGTTGTGTTCCCCCCGGGTGAAAAGCTCTGTATAAACATAAGATTATCCCCATTTACCATTCCCTGTTTTAATTCCATGTTTACAGGGGGTCCCTGCTATTATTTTTTGTTAAAATCGAGGTGCTGACAATCTGTGGATGCAGATTTTTTTGGGCATCTGTGCACAATTCCAGCGCCGGCTGAAATTTTTGGAGGAATCCCAGGATTTACTCATTATCACTTTAACCACGATCCACAAAGGAGGGGGCATGGGGGGACACATCCAAGGAAAACAGATAAAATCTTATTCCCTCCCACCAAGGGCTGCCTGGTGTTTACAGGATGGGGTTCCTGCTGTGAAAGAGAAAGTTATGGGGTTTTTTTCCCAAAAAGAGGAGGAGTTGGCTTTCTGTGGCAGTTTTCTTTATGGATTCTCCAGAGGGAAACGCTGCCCTGCGGGGAGAGGGAGCCTGGAGCAGAGCAGGAGGGTTGGGATGATGCCCTGCAGGCCCTGTAACTCCCTGGCCACACATTCCCAAAGTGCCTGAACCATTCCACGCAAAGAAAGGAAAACTTGACATCAGAATCCCCCTGAAACTCCAGTTTGGAGAGTTGGGATTGGGGCTCGGTGCCGGCTCGTCTCCCCTCTCCCAACTGGACAACTTTCCCCACGTCCTGCGCAGCTGCAGCGGGACCATTTCCCCTCCCCGGGGCTCAGCCAGCGTCCCGAGGCTTTCCTGAGCCTGGCATCCCTCAGGGAAAGGCGGAGCCTGGGAGCGATCCCAGGTAATCCAGAGGTGCTGCCTGATGTGCTGCCGGCATCCCAGCTCCTGGGAAACCGAGGAGGCTGCTCCGCTTTTAGCCCCAATTCCATCCCTGGAATTACCACCAGGAGCTGTTACCTGCCCATCATCACTGCTCCACACACTTCATAACTCCCCGCACCAAATCCCACCTCCCAGATTCCCAGCCTGGCCCGAAATGCTGGGAAAAGCATTCACCAGTCAGCTCAGGAAGGCTTTAAAAATCAAAAAAGAAAGGTTTGAGCAATCAGGGCTTTTTCTTCCCTCTCAATTCCTGAATTTCTGGTTTTTTTTTTTCATTTATTTCCATGGGAAGCTGAGAACACTGATTCTTCCCCATCTGGCAGTGAGATACTGAACTGTATCTGATTCTCTGATTTATTTACAGATGAATCTCTGATTTATTCACAGATAAATCCTGCAGAAAATATTTAGGTGCTCACTTGAAACTGTCAAGTGGCAGGGGTTTAGACACAAAATTCAAAATATCTAAAATAGTCACCGTATCTATATTAAAAATCTGGATTGTGGCAGTGCCCTAATAGGTAAAAATGGAAACTTAAAAATAGCAGTGTGGGCTTTACCCTTGATTGAGAAATCAGTGAATAATCAGCAATATTTGTCCTGGGAATGCTGCACGTGTTAATATTTCAGATGAATATGTCAATGTTAAAAATTCCATAGTTTGGAACATGCTCTCCTTGTAAAAATGAGTGTAAAATTTGCTTTTTCGGTCTGAAGAAAGGAGAGCAGAGCAAACCTGTTCATCCTCTCACAGCAGCAGTAATCAATAAATCAATGTTCTGCCGTGGTACAGCAGTAAGATGGTTCCCACCCCCCAGGATTTACCAGGCCAGCGAATCCCTGAAATCTCTCTGGAAAATGATCCCGATTGCACAACTGGAGCCTAAATTTAGTCAGGACTCCAAGCCATGGCACATCCCAGAGCAAAAGGCTCTCTTGCCCAACATTCACTGACAGCATTAAGTTTGAATTTAATTTGGCAGAGTCACGGATCTGATAATTGGGTGCCAGAAATCCTGGTGGATGAGGGCTGGATGGTGAGATCCAAAGCAATGCCCACCTTTGATTTGCAGGATTGCTCCCACACCAGGCCTGGCCGCTCTCCCCGAGCAGGAGGGGATCCTGCACACCCCACTGCGCCCGTATTTCAGCACGGGCTGTCTCTCCTCTCCGTGGATTCCGTTTCTGTGATTGGTTCATTCATTAAATATTCCATTAAACTGAACAAAATTCAGCCTTCCCACTGCAGACTAAGATTAAAGCAGTGATTAATAAAGCAGGACTGGGAGCTGTAGCACACCGGGAAGGTGAAATCTGCCTGTGCCAGCAGTGCCCTGCAGCAGCAGAGCTGGAACTCAGATCCTCCTTGAGCCCAAACAAAACCTGGAGACAGAGATTGGCATCTCCCCCCTGCCCCTGGGTTTTTGGAGGGCTCCCGAAATGCAGCTCCACAATCAGTTTCCAGCCAATAAAAGGCAGAGACACAGATCCATAAAAACTTTCTGCATCTCATAAAACATAACATGCAGTTGCTAAATTAGAAATTCAGATCTTCCATGTACTTGGCTGGCTGGAAATAGAGGCTCCAAATTGCTTGTTAGAAACCACAGCGTGCTGGGCTGCTTTGGGTTTATTTTCCCCCCAAACCCCCTCTTCCCACTCTGACTTCTTTTCTCTTTTTCAGACCAGTCTTTCAACCGCAGAGTCAGAGGCAGATTTGGGTTTCAGTCTCAGGTCTCCTGCCCATTCTCTTACTCACATCAAATGCTGCAATTAATTTATTGCAGTCTGGCCACAGTTGTTTTATTCATCACCACTGCGGAGCTCCCGTGAATGACGCCCAGGAGAGGCAATATCATCTCAACAAAACCATCCTGATGAAAGAAAGCTGAGGATTCGGGGAGAAACAGGCAGCTTAGGTACCTCCAGTGGGCTTCTGAGATGATCTTTCTCCCAATAAAACATTATTTCATGTGATAACGAGGATACAGCCTGTGCAGGGAAGAAGCTGCGCAGTAAACACGTGTGGGAAATGTCAGAGAGGGAAAACACCGCTGGAAGACGCTGGAATGGAGCTCTGGCAGATTCATGGATTCATCCACTTAAACCTCACCCAAGGAGGTTTGGGATGAAAACACTGCCTCGAAAGGAGGGGCACATCCAGCAGGGAGATGGTCGCAGCTCTTTCCTGGGGGCTGAAATGCAGCTGGGGAGGATGTGAAAGAGGGAAATGACCCTGTTCAAGGAGCTCTGGGACAGCCACAGGGTTCCTGGTCCCCTCCGGGGAAGAGGATTGGCCATCCACAGGAAAAGGCAGATCTGGGGTTCTCCAAGGCTGATTTTGCCATTTAATTTTGATCAGCTACGGGAACTTGATGGGTACTGGCTACTCCTGGTGTTATTCAGGGATTTGCAGGGAAAAAGACAGATCTGACTTGCAAAGCAGAGCTCTGGGCCAGCTGAGCGAGGGTAGGCGGCCTTTTCCAGGAGTCTGAGCTATGTTTTGTTTTAGAAACACATCCACATGTCACTGGGGTTTATGGGCTGCAGGTATTCACCTAATTTGACTTTTGCCACCTAAACTGGTCTGTGTGAGGCTAAATCATGGCCTAGCCCCAACCTCACTCAGTGATTTCTTACTGCCAAGCTCAAGTGTTGAAATGGGCTCTCATATTTTTATTCTCTTTTTTTTTTTTCAGTCAATACCTGCAACCCTCTGAAGTTCCAGCAGCCTGGGCCACTGACAAAACCCTCTCACTGCGCTCCCAGCCTACCTGTGCAGCCCAGCGGTTCTTCTGCCAGCTCTCCTTAATGGCTGTGCAGAACACGACAAGGGTTTGCATGTTCCAAAAGGACTCACCAAAACACCCGGCTGAGACACCGAGCTGGGCTGTCTCCCCATGACACGGAGCCATGAGGTTCCCAGACTGCTGCTCAGAAAATCCAGCTCGGTGCCCCTGCCCAGCTCGGCCTCCTGTGCCAGGAGATGTTGAAATTGGGCCCTGCTGGCGCTGCCTTTATTTACCACAGTGGCACTGACTTCATGCACCACGGCCCTTTCCACTGGGGCTGCCTCAGCCAAGGTCAGCATTGCGTAAAGCAGGAGCCCACAAATAGCAATTTCTTGCTATTTCGGAGGAGAATTACCAGTTCTGTTTGCATCAAGGAATCCCTGCTACACTCGGGACGTGGCAGAGCTGACTTAGTCAGAGTTTCTTGGATTAGGCAGCAATAAAAAAAAAGGAGAGAGAGAGAGAGAACGATGAGTCAGTGCTGAGTGAAAATGTGCTCTGAAGCTTCTCATGGAAATAAAACCTCCTGAAAAATCATCTGCTGGGCTCCTACCCCCACTTGTGCCATGGGTTGGTGTAGACATGGGAATAAACACGTACATGTAAAGATTCAAGCAGGAATGAAGCCAGAAATGTTTGTGTGTAAACAGCACCAAATTCTGGGTGGAGGTGAGCACTGAGCCCAGGAATAAAACCTCAGTCTGCTGAGGGACCTGCACAGCAAAGCAGCACGTGCCCTTGTGCCTATTTTGCACCAGAATTACCACTTTGGGAAAATCAGTTCTCAGGAAGAAATGATCCTCTGGTCCACATTTCAAAGCTGTTTCGATGCCCAGCTCTGGGTGGAATCCCAGAGCAGATGTTCTGCTCATCTTCCATCCCGTGCCCGGGGCAACGCAGGGACTCAGAGACATTTCACAGGTGGGAACTCCTGACTTCAAAGCACTGAGTCTTTTCATCGTGGTTTACTCAGAAAAGCATCTTCCCTGGAAAACCTCCTGGATCCACAGCACAGGGGAGCAGCGTGGCCATGCAGCAAGGTGCCGGAACCATGGACTCATGGAAAAGTTTGGGTATAGAATCATGGAACTGGAATGGTTTGGGTTGGAAGGGACCTCAAAATTCATCCCATTCCACCCCTGCCATGGGCAGGGACACCTTCCACTGTCCCAGGGTGCTCCAAGCCCTGTCCAGCCTGGCCTTGGGCACTGCCAGGGATCCAGGGGCAGCCACAGCTTCTCTGGGCGCCCCGTGCCAGGGCCTGCCCACCCTCATTAAACCACATTAATCCTTTAATTAATTATCATCTGTGCGTTGCATCTGTAACCGGAGATAAACATGGCTGTTCTTTTTCTGATGGAGCTAATTCAATAACTCCAGCTGAACAGGTTGGCTGGTGGTTATTTGTTCTGGTTGTTCTCATGGTTGGTTTGCCTCCAAAGGTACAAGATGAGTGGGCAAAGAGCACAAAAACCATCCCAGAAACACGGATCCAGGAACAGAAACGATCTAGGAACAGAAATTATCAGAAACAGGAACAATCCAGAAACAGAAACCTCCATGTGATTCGATTTCTCCTGCTTTGCCACGTCCAGTGAAGGTTTCACAAGACGCTGCCAGGCCTGGTCTCTCTGCACCCCCCAAAGCCCCCTCCTGCACGGTCCCCCTGTGCCAAGGAGACACCCAGAGCTAAAACACAGCTGCAAACCCCACGGACACTTCACAGGTCTCAGGGGTCACCCTCACACAGAGGTCCTGCAGCAGGGAGATCCCAATGCCGGACCCTGGTGGTGGAATGTCATTAATCAGAGGATAATGGACAGGAAGGTGGGTGGCTGCTGATAGTTTTGGCTCATTTAAGACGGTTTTGGGAGGCCGCCAGGTTGCGTGGAGAATTTTTGAAATGTTTTAAACAATAAAGTCTTTACAATGTTATAAAATGCCGGGGTGGCTCGAGTGGGTTTCAAACTGGCTGTGGGCCAGTAAAACCTCAGGATTCCAGTCAGCTGTAAGCTGGACTCCAGTGCGTCTCTGGGCTGGCTGAGGTCACTGACAGCCCTGGAACCCTCCCTGGTGTTTGGGCACCCCCATAAAGAGGACGATGTCCGTGGCACTGGAGCTCCTGCACAGCCCCAAAGCTCCACCCTGGCTCCTCACGGCTGTGCCGCTGCTGATGTGGATTTGATGGAGGTGCCCTTTCCTTCAAGCCTCGTGTAATTCTGAAATGAAATATTCCATCGGTGATGGGTAGGGCTGAATTTCCATCACATTCCAGGCTGGACTCCACAACGTGTCTTGTCACCAAGGGAATGATGTGACACGAGGGACAGGCAGATGCCTGCAGGGATGTGAAGAGCGGAATCATGGAATTACTGAGTGGTTTGGGTTGGAGGGGACTTTTACAGGTCCTCTAGTCCAACCCCATGGAGCCTGAACCTGCAGAAGATCTGATAGGGTTCTGTGGGAACATCGGGATTCAGTCAAAGGTTGGACTTGATGATCTTGGAAGTCTTTTCCAACCTTAATTATCCCAAGAACTCTCTAAAAACGAGGGCTGCAGTCAGGTAAAAAATTCCCCCCGGCTTTCGCTTCAGGCTCTGTTTTCTCCTCAGCTGGGGCAGGAGCCCCTCCCTGTGCCGTGTCCTGCCCACAGCTGTATCCCCTCCCATCCGTACTCCAGCCCCTTCCCAACCATGGCTGCGATTCCCAATCCCACGTGTAAGAACTGCTCCACATTTAGGATCAGCAAGGCCAAACCAGGATCAGAGGGTTCGTAAATAATTATTGTGTTTGTTTCTGTTGGGCACCCCTTGATTGCACAAAGCACTGAATTAATTGTATTCACATGAGAAACTGTCCTGAATCACAGGCCAGGCTCCATACCCTTATCCACAGGAGGTTGTCACACTTCCATTAAAATTAGGGAAAATTCTGTGCTCTCTTGAGAGCTCTAACACTGAGGTATTTCAGCTTTTTAAGAGTAAAAAGTTTCCCATTCTGGTAAAAGTGGTATTATTTAATATTATTAATTTAATATTGTTTTGTTTCAATTTGATTTTGGTAAAATATCACCCTGATTTTTTTATTATTATTATTTTTATTCCAGAAAATCATTCTGTTCCCAAACAAGACACAGTTCAGATGGTTTTATTTATGAGAAAGTAAAACCTAAACCTGAAGTTATCGTTCCCTCCCTTCTGTGTTTCCATAAACATGATTTGTCCCAATAGAAAAAACGGGAGAAGTAACTTGTCATAACATCAGGCATCAAAAGGAGCCCGAGAATCCCAGACACTGGAAGCCACATTTGCAAACAAAGCACCCTAAATGGAAACAGAAGAATTAAGAGTTGACCAATTTCGTTGCTTTTGCTTTAAAAAACCCTTCATGGTGGAAGGTTCTGGGTGTGTTTTGATGTTCTGTAAATCTAAAGCAAAAGAATCAAGGATGGAGGGAAACCTCTCATTCTGTGGGACTCCACAGAAGGGAAGTTCTGCCTCTGGAGAGGGATTTTCGCTTTTCTTCAAGACAGAACCAACCTCCTGAACAAACCCATCTTATGGGCACCGAGCTCTGCTCTCTGTGACGGGGACAGGGCCCAGGGAATGCTGGAGCTGTGCCAGGGAGGTTTAGGTTGGATTTTAGGGAAAGGTCCTTCCCCCAGAGGGTGCTGGGCACTGCCCAGGCTCCCCAGGGAATGGTCCCGGCCCCGAGGCTGCCAGAGCTCCCGGAGTGTTTGGGCAGCGCTGCCAGGGATGCCCAGGGTGGGGGTGTTGGGGTGTTGGACTCGATCCTGGCGGGTCCCTTCCAGCTCAGGATATTCTGTGAGCCTTGCCAAGGTCTCTCTGGTGCGGCTGTGCCGCGGGTTATTTATGGCTCCGGCTCATGGCATTTGTCAGGGACACACTTTCCCTTTTCAGCAGATTTGGATTGATCCCTGAAATAAAACCCGCTGTAACCGAAGACACTCCGAGCACTCACAATGGGCACGACCAACAAGCCCCCACGAAATAAAATAAACAGATATAAAAGCAAATGGGGCAAGACGTTCTCGATGCCACCGTCCAACTCCTCGCTCGGCGTCGGATGAACGCTTCTGTAACGGGAGGGTTCACTCTTCCTGCAGGGCTCTCCATGTTCCTGGCACTGCTGTGTCCGGTCTGGAGACTCCTTTCCCTGTGCACAGATGTGCCGGGCTCTCCCACACAGCCCAGTGCTCACTGAGGCAGGAGCAGGGATCATCCTGCTGCGAGCATTTCCGTGTTAATCGTTTTGTAGGGATCAAGAGCTTGGAGCATTTTCTCTTCCCAGCTCCTCCTCGTGGCATTTCACAGGATGAATCCCAGCATGGTTTGGGCTGGAAAGACCTTAAAGCCCATCGAACACCACCCCTGCCATGGGCAGGGACACCTTCCACTGTCCCAGGCTGCTCCAAGTCCCATCTAACCTGGCCTAGGACACTTCCAGGGATGGGGATTCCACAAATCTCTGGGCAGCCTGTGCCAGGGCCTCCCCACCCCCTGAGTAAAGGATTCCTTCCTAAAATCCAACCTAACCCTGCCCTCTGCCAGGGTTTCAGGCCTTTCTCTCACAAATGTGATCATTGAAGTGAACAAGTGAAAACCTTTGGAGTTCTGAAGAAACAGGAGGAAGGTGGAAAAGAGGGAGGGTCCCTAAGTGTGTGTGTGGTGAATAACTCAGGGCAGCCTCACTCCTGCGGCCACCAAATGGCTCAAACAACAGACATTCACCTTAAACCTGCATTTCCAGTCGGGTTTAACCTGCCAGGGCAGTTCTGATGCACCTCCAGAGCCATCTCACCCCTCAGAGCCTCATGCTCACCCCATCAGCCCTGCCCCGGCCCCTGCGAGGCTCTCAAGGTATAAAGTCTTTTTGTTAATAAAAATTATCCCGTGATTATAGAGCAGCTTAAAGAGCAGTAACGTTAGAAGCCTTTTGAAAATTCCCATAATACTAAAATAAAATATATGGTATTTGGAATTCCCAGAAATGTAATCTGTTCTTGGAAGCAAACTCCTGGTGTATAATCACACGCGCCTCCCTCTGATTCACCTTCGTGTCGTGAGTGGCTTTTAACGGCAGAACAGGGGAATGTATTGTGGTTTCACACATCCACAGATTTTATGGTCACTTATTCCTAACTAGGAGATAGAGAGACATGGCAGAGAAGGATTCTTTCTCTCTTCCAAGCTCCTCACCTCCGAGGACAGAAGTAATGTAATGTAATAGCTTGGAACCAGTTTTATATCGAGGAGGAGAAAGATAAAACAAATAATCCCAGGGGCTGGGTGACGGGAAATTGTTTGAGGAGAATTCATTTCAGCCCGAATACCTGTGATTCGGGGTAACTGAGCACGGGGTTTCTTTCCTCACCACAATAATTTATCGAATTACTGCTCTTTCGCTTCTCAGAGGGCCGGAAGGACGTTGCCTCGTGTTAGTGTGTGCGAGTGGACAATGAACATTATTAGAGCACAGCAGCCTCCTGCACACCCGGGATGTGCACGGTTCCATTCTGCCTTGCTGGTGTAGGGAAGGCAGGGACTTCAGTCCGTGCTCTGCCTCCTCCCCAGCTGCAAGGGCTGTTCCTTTGCCCAGAGTTTTTGCACATGTAACACCTCGCTGTGACAAGTCCCACCTTCGGGGCATCCCCAGCTCCTCTCAGCCAGGCCATGAGAAATGCAGAGACAGCGGGATCAATCTGTGCTCAGGGACAAGCAGCGCAGGGCAGATGATCGCTGAGTGGACAAGAATTTTTAAATACTGGATTTTTAAATACTGACCCACCTTGATTCCCACTCCCATGTGAGCAGGTAACGATGCCTTCACCTGGCGTGTAAAGGAGTTGCCCACACCTGGACATTGCTCCTTGTGTGTGTTAATTTTCATCCTTCCTGCTGTTCATTAGAAGCAATAATTAAGCTCATGGTTCTGTAAGACAGGGGAATTAAGCTCAGTGTTAGGTGTACATTTACTGCTTTATATGTGCAAGCTCATTGACTAAACCTTAGCCTTACTCCGTGTCCCATTTTACCCAGCCAAATCTGAAAAGATTGGTCTAAATATATTTTTTGAGTCAATTAAGTCTCTTCTTTCCATGCCCTCCCTGACATTACTACATTACAGGAATTTGCCTTAAAAAAGGCAACAAAAAATGTAGTTTTGAAGTAAACACTCCCTAATTTGGCGCTGCTTTTGATTGGCATTTCAGATTTTCTTTTTTTTTTCTCCCTTTTTCGCTTTTTATTTTTTCCTTTTTACAACCAGGATATTAGTAGCTCCTTTACAAGCTGCAAAAATAAACAAGAAAAAGTAAATGTGAGGCTTTGTTTAGGAAACTTTTCCCTTTTTTTTTTTTTTGCTTTGGGTTTCCGAAGGGCCGTCTGGGGTGAATCAAGGCTGATCCTGGTGCAAAACTCTTCTCCAAGAGATAGCCAAGCTTCTGGAACGACTGGTTCGTGTTAGCTGGAGAGAGACACAGAATCTAAACCATGTGCTTCTGGCTCTTGTGGTTTCGAGCTGAACCACAAACACTCAGGCAAGCTGTCAGTCTCGAGTCACAATTCCAACCAACCTTGCAGCAAACGGGGGGGCTGTGCCCACCAATCGTGGTTTTAACCCTTCTCTGATTAGCGGGGCGGTTTCGTGCTCGGCATGGGCTGGAATTTTCTGCTCCTTAGCAGGGATAAGCACACGGATGGCTCGGGAAAGAATTAAACCATAAACACTGGGGGCAATGGGGGTGGAAATACGGATGGTCAGGGTCCTGCAAGAGAGGGCTTGGAGGGGACTCCAGGAACCACCCAGTCCAAAACCCTTCCAAGAGCCAAGATCACACCAAGCCCAGCCCTCCTGGCAGGTGCCTCCCCCTCTCCACGGGAGCCCCTGCAGAGCAGCTTGAACAGCTTCTTCCAGAGCAGCTAATTTATAAAATGCTCCATTTTTCCCACTGAGCAGCTGGGAAAGTGCTGCTGTAGCAGAAAGTCACCTGTGAGAGCGAGCCCGGGACGCTCCGAGCGCAGGAATGCGCTGCTGCCACCTGAGCTGAGGGAACAACCCCTGTGGCCTTGGGCTGGACTTGCTGCTCCGGGCCAGAGCACTGAGGCGTGGGGGGTCTGGTCTAAATGTCTTCTTTGCTCCCAGTTTTGTCAGTTGGGATCCCACAAAATTGAGCTCAGAGGGTGCAACCTTAATCCTTCCGTTCCCACTGCTTTGTCAAAGTAGCTGGAGCACAGGTAACACAGTCTGCACATCCCCAGCACAGGAGACAGCCAAGCCAAGAAATCCAAGAGCAACATCTCAGGGAAGATGCCTGTGTGTTTTGGAGGACGTGAGGTGAGCTATTTGCAGGTTTTTTTCCAGCATGGAGGTGACCTACGTGCAAGGCAAGAACTGCTTGTCCAGGAACTGAGGCTGCTGGAGAAAACACACGGGGATAAAGCTGCATTTTAGTTCCAGGAACCACGCTGGGTAAAAACCCTGCTGCAGAGAGCTCAGACACACCTGGTTGCAAGCCCAAAATGGAAATGTGCAAGAGTTGAATATTTTGTGAGGACATGTTCTATAACAGCATTGTTTGGGGGGCTAAAAACACCCCCCTGGCTGCAAGGCCTTGGTAAATCGATCTCTCCCACCTCAGCACTCCTGAAACGCCATAGGAGTGTTTGTCTCCTGAAGTGCTGTATCATATTTGGGACGGCTGGACGAGTGAGGGCTGAAGAAGGGAAAAGAAGGTAAGGGTTGGAAGCTGTGACTTTGGATCTCCTTAGTGGTTGATGTGTTAAAATGAGTCTCTTTCCTCCTTCCTTCCCTTCCTTCACCAGGGGACAGCATGGTTGGGAACTTCTCAGGGACCCCACAAAAGTTGCAATGAATCACTTTTGCACACAATTATCTTCTCATGTTTTCTTCTTCATTTAGAATGAAAACACATTTTTTTTTCACCTGGAAAAGACCCCAGTGCGAATTTTATCCCGTGGAACAGGGCTGATTTCAGCAGCTGAGGATTTACCCAGGTATTGAATGAAGAAATAATGTCAGTGTAAACTGAGAGCTTCAAGTATTAAAGAAGGGCTGGGTGAAGATCTGAGAATGGCTCCTATGCTTTAGGAAACCCAAGGATTAAGGGTGAGGGCGAGCAGATTTGGGCACATTGGGCAGATAAGAATGTTCAGGAGAAGCTGAAATTGCTGCTTTGCCAAGCAAGCTGCTGAGGGGACAAAGCCGCCCCTGTTGGAGAGGTTACTCCCATTCCCACTTTGTCACTGGGAGACACCATGAATGACAGTCTGAGGGAATCACTCCTTATTATCCTGATTTCCTCCAGCACAGCTCCCACACAAGGCAGAGTGTGCTTGACCCCACTCAGCACCCCCCGAGCAAATCCCAGGGGTCCCATGCCCTCCTTGTGCACCCACCTCCTTTTAGGGATGTAAACGGCAGGAGCGGCTCGGGGAATAAAGTGGGACCTAATTCCAGCCCCTCTGGTACCAACCCAAGGTGATGAAAGATTTTCTGTGTCTTGCACCAGTCAGAAGGGAGGGGAATGGGAAGGGGTTTGGGTGGGACAGCAGGAGAACATTGCTCACCCTCTCCCAGCATTTCACAGGCTTCCCCGAGGGATCCCTGGTGAAATCCCGCTGCTGACTGCTTCTGAGCGATGGCTGGGCAGGGGTTCCACCCCTTTGGCTTAGCTCATGTTCTTCCCTACATTTCCACCGGCTCCTCTTTTAATCTGGAGAGCTCTGGTGAATCCAAACCCAACTTTGTGCAACCCAATACAGTCCTGGATGAACACGGCTGCCTCAGACTGACACAGCTCCAAATGAGGGCCACAACTCCTCAAAATCCAGCCCTTTCCAACTTGCATGAAGGCTACATGATCCCCTACTTAATATGCACATGAACTGGGATGCCACAAACTTCCCTGGGGTTTCCTGAGGGCTGAAGTGAAACTTAATTATACCAATTGGTTAGACAGACTGTTAAAACTTTTGTTTCACATACACTTTTTATTCCCTCTCCTCCATCTTTTCCCATTTGCCAAAACCTCCTGAAGAGAAAATAGAGATTATTTTACTTTTTACCTTAAAGGGCTCCTTGTGTGCGTTGGCCTTATTAAATAACTGCCAGAATATCTAATATTCCATGGACAGCGCTGATGAAAATGAAGCATAACATTGGTCAAACGAGCAAATTTCATGTACAGCATTGTCCCTAATTTGGTCTCCAGCCAATGAAAATTCTCTTTCTATGCATCTGTTGGCTCTGGATGAGTCTGCATTTAAAATGGTCTTAGAAAAGAAAGGATTTCTCCTCTTTTTTTGGTCCCTCTCATTTTGAGCATAATCACAGCCCCTCCATTTATGCCTCACTGAGGTTTCATCAGCCACACTTCAGCTGTCTCCGACTCTTCCTTCTCTCCTTGGTGCTGGTTTTTCTCCCGGCCACGCTCAGAGGAGCTGGCACAGGTTGGGTACAGCAGAGCTAAGCTCAGCAGCAGATATTATCCCTGATCCCAACAGCCTCTGAGCTTCACCAGCTCAGGAATCCAGGGAAATGCAGTTGCTACATCTCCACTAAGTCTGGGAAGTCTAAGGAGGAAATGTGGAGCTTCAGTGTCTGCAGAGCAGCCATCCAAGAACCCCGTGTGCATCTGGCCCGAACACACTCTGCTCACTGATGCATCATTAAGTTCTGCTGTAATGATTTAAAGGGGAAAAGGCCTTTTGCTGGATTTCCACAGAAGGTTAATTTTCCCTTTTCTGGCAGATCTGCGAGGCCCTTAATGGCGGCTGGAAGGAAACGGCGCTACCTCTCTACACAGCCCTTTCTGTACTTACACCGCTCATGTGAGGACCACCAGATTCTTATGTTTTACCCTAAGAAATTAAACACCAGCCATTAATAAGTTACCTACTGACGGCAGCTCAATCCCTTTCCTGTAGGTCTGCCAGTCGTTAACCAGGAGGTTCCATTCCCTGACTTCAGACAGGGATTTCTTCCTGCACGGTAAAACATCGCCTACCTGAGGCACCAGGATCTTGTTCAGCGCCTCGGTCCAGAAACAGCAAACAGAATCTAGCTGTGGCAAGCAGGGGGAAAACTGGAATGCCAAGGGCAGGATGGGAATCCAAACCACGATCTGCTGGAAATAAGGCCGGTTCCTGGAGAAGCCAAGAATTTCCAGCCTGTTTGTTTGAAAAGATTTCACTTGTCTGTGCACACGGACGGGCTCGAGCACGGAGAGCTCTGAGCAGCCTCCCTGCAAACCACGTTAAACTTTGCATGTCCAACTTCATGTTTTAAACTTCACATGTTCAACTTCACGTATTAAATTTTACATGTTAAACCTGACATGTTAAATTTCACACATTAAACTTCCCATGTTAAGCTTAACACGGTAAATTTTACATGTTAAACTTCCCACGTAAAACTTCACATGTTAAACTTTATGTGTTAAACTTCACATGTTACACTTTAGGTGTTAAACTTCACAAGTTAAACTTCACACATTAAGCTTCAGATGTTAAACTTCACATTAAATTTCACAGTTAAATTTCACATGTTAAACTTTACATATTAAACCTTGCATGTTAAAATTCACACTTTAAACTTCATGTGTTGAAATTCACGTGTTAAACTTCACGTTAAACGTTACATGTTAATCCTCACACACTGAACTTCACACCTTAAACTTCATGTGTTAAATTTCACATGTTAAACTTCACATGTTCAACTTCACATGGATCAGGAGTTAAAACAGATTTCCCCCACGTCCAGTGCTGTTAGAACATAAATCTGGACTGCTTTCAGACTTTCAGAAGCAATTCCTGCCGGTTTGGTTTGTAAATCTCTTCAGAGATGAGGATACCAAGAAGTCTGGAGAAGCTGGGATGATGATGATAAAGTTACACAAGAGGAGAAGACATCTCCAAACCTTTTTCAACAGCTCCCTGCTTTCAAAACTATTTTAATTTAGATTGTCTTTGCCTCGCTCTGCAGCCAGAGCCTTTGTATGTCAGACAAGGGAACCATCCCTCCTTTTTTCCATTTCTTTCCCTTCAGCTTCTAAATGACTCCCCACCAACTCACACAATTTATGTCACACGGCAGCGGAGAGGAGATTTAAACCAGGTCTAGTTGTGCAGAGCAGGGGTGGAATGAATTACCCATTCAGAGGAAAATGACCCATTAAAAGAAAATTGGACACACAAGTGGGAATAATCCATCCGTACGGATTTGTCAGCATTGCAGATGAATTCACTGGAGTACTGAGTGGAGATGGAGAATCACACTTAAATTAACAAACCAGAGTGATGGTGGGGGTTCAGTAAAGTCAGGATTGAGGATTTGAATCAAACTTTTGGGGCTGGATTAACCCAGAATATCCTTTCAGACACACAGCTCAAATTTGGTATTTGTTTAAAAAGTTTTAATCAGTCAAAACCGTAGCAATGATAACAATATTTATTTAGTAATTCATAGAATGAAAAAATTATTCCTGAAAAATAAATGCTGCAACATTTCTATCACAGTCAAAGAGGATATTTTAGGCTAAAACAAATGAACAAAGATGGCAAAGTGGGGTTTAATAACTTTTGATCGTGCATGAAATTTATGCATGAAAATTTTTACTTAGAGGACCAAACTGTTTCAGAAAGATTGGAAGTAGGAATGTGCCACATTTTACTGCTTTCCCCTGGAAATAAATGAGGGCTTGTTTCATTTAGAAATAGTGTATTTTGCTAGCCCTGATTGCTGAAAGGAAAGTCGGCTGTAGGACTGGTACAGAACCTAAAGTTCGCCAAAATTTGGGGAGGGAGAGAAAAATGTTCAGAGCCAGGCCCATAAAAATGTCACTTTTCACGTCAAGTGAAAGCCCAACTCCTCCCTCACTGGGCTGAAAGTGCTCAGCAATTCTTACGAGGAGATAGTGATGGGTGACACCACAATTCAAGGTATTGACTCCTCTGAGCCTTCAGGGGCAAAGAGAAATCAGAACCCACTGAATTTTAAGCTCCCTTTCCTATCGGATTTCCACCAAACCAGGCAGCACAAGCACAGTATAAAACTCTCCTTCCAGCTCTACTTAGAATGAATTATTTTCTTTCTTTGTGCAGCCTCCTGTCTCTTGGCTAGGGGTGTATTTTGATTATAAATTATTTTGGATTGACATCCTCTCTGTATCCACACATCCAAATACAAGTCTCCCTCTCTACACTTCCATTTCTCAGTGCACTGCCAGCAGCCCTTCAGTTCGGATTATGCCGGTAAATGCAACCTTATTCTACCAAAAATTAATAGGAACCATTTTCAAACTGAACTGAAGCCTTCTCCAGATTCATCGTGGAGATGGCACAAATAGAAAAGAACAGAAAAGAGCCACAGATTTGTAAATCAGCGTCCCCTGGGATGTGCTGCTGACCAGAGGAGCTGCGGCTGCCCCATCCCTGGAATGTCCAAGGCCAGGCTGGACGGGGCTTGGAGCACCCTGGGATAGCGGGAGGTGTCCCTGCCCGTGGCAGGAGGTGGCTGAGATTGGATCTAAGGTCCCTTCCAACCCAACCCATGGTGGGATTCTGCAGTCTCAGAATTTCCCACAGAATACACCGCAGTGGCACCTCTGGTGTGTGATTCCCCCCCAGATGACAACAGGAGAATTAACCCCTCGAATCCGGGTGAGACCCAATGATCCAAGCAAGAACGAGTCTAGGTGGCTTTCAGGAACCAAAACTGAAACTGAGTGTGCAGTGTAAAAAAAAAAAAGACATTTATATACTCTACCTAGAGATTATTTTTTCCACTATGGAACCGTTTAAGTTTACTTTTTTTTTTGTTTAACTGCAGCTCTGGGAAGCATTTTAGGCCGTTTTTGTACACCTGCTAGCTCCATTTCATTTGTTTAAACACATTTTATAACTGCAGTTTATATATTTTTCCAAGAAAATAAAAATGCTAAAAATATAATGTGGTGTTTGGGAGAACGTAGGTGGGGGACTGGAAGGAACACGAGGGCCCCACGTTGGCACGGGTTCCACTTTATGCCAACTGCAGCACATTCATCATTCCCCTCTGGCTGGGGAGCACCTCTGTGCTCTCATTCCCTCTCACACACACGTTTCCCCTCGGCACCGTGCGCGGAGCGGGGTCTGGGGCACAATGGCCCCATTGGCCATGGGTGCTGCTTTATTGCTAATTACAGCCCGTGCCCCGCCAAGGTGTTGCTGCTCGAGCCTTGAAGCAATTTTCTGCTCCATTGGTAGGATATGCCTGAGCCCCTTTGGTGCAGTCATGGCTTTGGAGCAGAGCCAGCACGGAGGGATTGCCGAGCCTTCAGCGGGGCAGGATCACCCCATGGAAAAGTCTTTACTGGGGACACACGTGGAGGGCAGAGAAGAGCTGGAGATTATTCTTTAATGAAGGATCTGTGGTATTTTCGTCCTTTAAGTGTTTTTATTTTCATCAGAATTGCTGCCAGGGTGTTTATCAGCTTCTGGGTTTGAAGCAGTGGTTATCGTGCAGTTACATTACAGCATTTTATACACACACACACACATATATATATATATATGTTTTTAGATATATATATTTACATGTTTATATAATGCAGTTGTTATTCATGACGCGCAAATGAAAAAAAGAGATGCTTCAGTCCTGAACCTTCTCCTCCTCTTGAGAAAGAGTTTAGAAAGTTATTTTTCACAGGTGCTGCCCCCTCCCAGCAGCTGCTGTGTTGTGTTTATCCACAGCTTTTATCTGGTTGTAGGAATACAGGAGAGCAAAGGGGCTTTGGATCCTTTATCAGGCCCTCTGCAGTCACAAGGAGCACATCACCTTTCATAAATTCATTTCAACAACGCAAAGCTTATCACAGAATCAGGGAATGGCTTGGGTTGGGAGGGACCTTAAACCTTGTCCCATTCCACCCCTGCCACGGGCAGGGACACCTTCCCCTATCCCAGGCTGCTCCAAGCCCCATCCAGCCTGGCCTTGGGCACTGCCAGGGATCCAGGGGCAGCCACAGCTGCTCTGGGCACCCTGTGCCAGGGCCTGCCCACCCTCACAGGGAAGGATTTCTTCCCAATATCTCATCTAATCCTTCTGGTTTGGTTCCAGCATTATTATCTCAGTTTTACTACGCTGAGCAACATCATTGAACTAATTTAAAGGCTTGAAATGAGCTTTATAAGCCTTGGGACAGAGGGACAGAGGAGCCCCCAAGCCCTCTGCTGTCTGAGCAGGACCCACGCTGGACTGGCCATAAACAATGAACCTGTTCCTGTTCCAGAAAAGGGAACAACTGGAGTTATTTGAAGATTCCCGGACCTTTGTGGACCTCCTTATCTCTCAGTATGAAAAAGCTTCCCGAGCGCTGCCTGTGTGACTTAAACAATGACATCACCCCAGCCCAGAACATGTTCCCTGGCACAAGGAGCTCTTTTCCCTTCTCAGGGAGTTGGTGTTCTTCGCCTCGAGCTCCTGACTGCAGCAGCCAGCGTGATTCAGAGCTGCCAAGCGACACATTAGCAAAACGCAGGCAGAGAGGGAGTCTCCAGGCCCAGCTAACACTGATTTAGCTTGGCATTAAGTGCTCCCTCCCCCAGTAAAAGAAATCCACCACCTTTGATTTTTCTTCTCAGTTCTCCCCCTCCAGAATACGTTGGCTCTTCCCCTCCTGACCCTCCTCTTTTGCTGAATGATGGGAGGGGTCTCACACCTGGGTCACACCTGAGTGTCCCCCTGCTCTCACTGAGGTGACAGATAACGAGACCAAGAGGAACCCAAACCAAAGCAGAGCATGTTCTGCCTCCTCTCCTTGCAGAGGAAAAAGAATAACCTCAAGACAAGGAGACTCCCTTACGGCCAAGGCGACTGACAAATTCTTGTGGTTTTCTCCAAAAGTCAAACCAAAACCCAGCTGCCAGCCAAGCTGAGTCCTGGCAAGCCCGCGCTGCCTGGAAATGAGCGCAATCGTATCCTAATAGCTATTTGGATAATTGTCCCTGCGAGTGATCTGCCAACCAATGTTGGAAACAAGTCTTTATTACAAATATAGCATGAAGTCTAATCTGGAATACATTAAAATGTTATTTCTGTAGCTGCCTTTTCCCAAACTTTAAATAATGGCTAAACCATTTATCAGCTTTGGAGGAGAAAGGTTGTGTATACTGTGCTTTTCGAGCAGAGATGAAGAAAAAAAAAAGAAAATCTTCAATAAAAATATTCTCCACTAAAACACTGTGATTTCTGGTCCCTTGTACATCGCTAAAAATTATGACAAACCCATTTCAGATTTGCTGAGAGGGCCATGCTGTGGGTATAACGTAACAACCAAACCGACTTTGAGGCACCTGCTACAGACCTCTGCTCTCACCAGAGCTGCAAGGGGTCACTGCAGCCAGAGCCACCCAAGTGCTGAAAACGGTGTGTAAATAACTCCCAGCTGTCAGTGAGACACAGGTGAAGCAAGATGGAACCCGGCCCTGGGAGGGTGGGCAGGCCCTGGCACAGGGTGCCCAGAGCAGCTGTGGCTGCCCCTGGATCCCTGGCAGTGCCCAAGGCCAGGCTGGACGGGCCTTGGAGCAGCCTGGGATAATGGGAGGTGTCCCTGCCCATGGCAGGGGTGGGACTGGATGGGCTTTAAGGTCCCTTCAACCCAAACCATTCCATGATTCTACAATTGTGACCATCCCCAGCACCATAATTTGGAGAAAATATCAAAATGTGGTTTTTATAATTAAATCTGACTGGCAGCTTTAGCATCAGAGCCCCTCTAACACCATCCCAGCTCTGCACTGTATTTCACTGGAGAGTCCTCCTGTTCCTCAGGAAGAGTATTCCGTGTTTGATGGATGTGCTGGGACTGCTGGATTTCAGTCCCTTCATTTCTCTGCCTTCTTTTCTTCCTTTGTGCTATATCTATTAAAGTGATTTACCACTTTTTCATTGTTCTGCCTGGAGCTCGGCCAACTCTCAAGATCAAAATCCCCCAAAAACTTCTCCTCAACAAAACACGAGGGTGAGCAGAATGAAACAGGACCTGTGGAAAAGATTTGAATTGTGGGAAAGGAAATCACCCCATCTCCATGGAAACGTATTCACGTTTTCCAGTTGCTCCCGAATAAATGAAGTTTGTGTTCTCTAATTCCTGGACTTCAATTTCAAGCACACCTAGCCCGAAAGTACCTGGGAATGCTGGTAAAGGCATCAAGGTTTCTCTGAGCAGCGCTGCACTTTCACAGCAAGGCTTTTTCTTTCCCTACTTTCATTTTTCTTCAGGAAATCACCATCCAAGTTCTTCAGAAAATGACTGTGAAACGCACACACACGACCCACAAGGTGCTTATAAGAATTAGCTGTAGTGCCTAAGTTTTTATTCCTGAATTGCAATTCCTCCTAAATCCTTAAGAACCACTGGAGCAGTTGGAGCTCCCTAACGAGCCCCATGTGTGGGGCAACAGTAAAAAAACACTTAAAGCTTTCAAACTTGAATTTACACAATGTGAGCATCCACTCAAGGGTTTGGGGCTGCTCCTGGATCCCTGGAAGTGTCCAAGGCCAGGCTGGCTGGGGCTTGGAGCAATTTGGGATAGTGGAAGGTGTGGGTAGAATGGGATGGATTTCAGGTCTCTCCCAACCCAACCATTCCATGATTCTGCGGTTCCATTTCTCTCCCTGGAATTCCCACTGTATGCTGCTGGATAAACTCCTGCTTGGCATCCAAGGTAGGTGAGGATTATTCCTGACTTCCAGCAGGCCACGGAAAGGAACAATCAAATCTCAGCCTGTCTGTGGTGGAGGTTGGTTATTCCACTGTGTCATCTCAGAACCAGGATCAACTCTCACTGAGAACTCTCATTACAGCACCCTGCCTTAATTAGAATTGCTCAGGGCTTTCAGGACACAGGGCTGCTTTATTGCAATGTTTGGTTCCTTTAGCTAAACTGAGAGATTTCATTGTAATGTTTTCAGTCCCCTTTGCACAGCTCCTCCACATTCCCCACTCCTCAGCGAGCACTTCTCTCCCAAAGCTGTCAGCCTTCCCAAGGCTCATTTACCAGAGGAAAACAAAATCTGAGCTCCAGAACCTTTGAGGAGAGGGAACACTTTATTATTTCCTTACAGAGGTGAGCTGGTACCTGCAAATCCACCGACATCCAGGGGAATTCCTGCCAGTGCCTGGGCAGAAAAAGGCTGGGATCCACATGTGGCCACGGCCAAATTCCGTAGAGATTGTTTGTGGCATTTAATTGGGATAAAGACAAGACCCTCTGAATTAATTTTCACTCAACATCCACCCAGATCTGACAACATTTGTCCTTAGGAGTTGCTTGTACCACCAGCAATCCCCCGTCCTCAAGTTTCCTTTGTGGCAAAATTTTTAGTGCAAGATTAGGAGCTTCTTTTCATTCTGTGTCCTTAGCTATGAGCCATTCCCAAATTTATGAAATGAAATAATACAATCCTTAAATTCTGAGAAAACAGTGGCTCTGTCCTGCCTCCAAATCCTTTCCTGAATAAAGTTCTTTCTTCAGTAAAGAACTTTTGGCCTTAAATGTCCTGCTACAGATCTGTAAATCAGGAGGGAAAGAGAAACTTTCCTGATGAGGGTGTGAGCTCCCCACTCCAGAGCCGGGATCCCTCAGATTTCCACTGGATAACAACCTAAAATGCAAACCTTCCACGATACGAGAGGATGGCCTGGTTAAAACTCCTCCTGGGGGGCACATTCTGGGCTGTGGACAGGACTTTTTATCATCACGGCCTTGCTGTGACAGGAAGATTTCCAGGGACGCTTGGCACGAGGCTTCCCTGTGGATTTGTGGACACCGAGGATGCTCAGCACCGCCAGGGAGTTCCCTGGGGCCCCCTGAACATTGGAGCCCTCACCTTGCAACCCCCACTGACCTTTCTTGCTGTCAGGGCCTATCAAATAATTTCGGTTTGCTCTGCTGTGAACGGGGCAGCGCCGCTTCCACTTTTCCAACGCTTTTCTGGCCGTTCCTGCCGCAGCTTTTCCAATGGATTCAACAGAGCTGGATTGTCCCCGGCTGCAGAGGCAGCAGGTAGAAGGGGTTTGGTCCTCCTGCCCTGTTCCACAGGCTGGGGAAGGCCCGATGGCTGCGTGGATCAATAACCCCTGTGTTTCCAGGCCCTGCTTATTAAAGGTGGTGCATGGAAAAAAAATAAGAGCCGTTCCCTATTTATATCTGGAACTTAATGAAGTGAAATTATCACAGCCGACAGGCGCTGGTGTTGTAATTCAGAGACACGGCTTGGCTTGGAGGGATCTGCAGGCTGTTTTTATTCCAAATAATAAAAAAAAAAGAGTGAAACCTAATCCTCTAATCAGTTCCAATTTACATATTCACGGCTCTTATTTCCAGCCTGCTCGGAGGGAAAAAAAAAGATAAGTGTTGGAGTCACGAAGCGATTATTTGATTAAGTAATTATTAATCCCAGGGTGCTCTGATTAATTCCCAGTGAGTTAAACAAACAGATTGGAGCTGGGCTGGTCACCTTCTCACCATTGTCACACACACAGGGGGGAAAATCCTGCAGAGATATTTTTACCTGCTCCACACTGAGGAGTTTTGTTCACTGAAGGGCTCCCCTGCGCTCCCCAGGGGTTAATACCCTGCTAAATGAAGTGTTACACGCTGGGATTTTATCTGTGCCTGACTGCAAGACCAAATGCTGATCTGTGTTTTCAAGCTGGAAACTCCAGGCTGGATCTGTGCACAAGTGGCTTTTTGCATGTTTAAATAAATTAAAAATAAATGTAAAAAAATAAACAACAAAAAAACCCTCCGAATGTGGTTTTTTAACAACTTTTTACTGACTGCACTGAATCTGTCGTGGAGAGAGTGTCGTATCTGAGAGTGCCCCAGAGCAGGGTCTATCCATCCATTTCAAGAGAAATGCTTCACAATATCATTTGTCTTCAGAAAAAGCAAAAACACTGAGATCGAACAAACTTACAACTTATGTTTTCCAGTTTTATTGGAGTTTTTCATCCTAACAAGCTTAAAACCTCTTGTAGTTGGTTGCGTGAGCAAACACCCAAAACCCTCAAGTGCTGCTCGCTTCAGCTGCAAAGCTGCCCTGAAACCAGCCTGTCTCAGTCTCTCCAATCCTCCATTTATCCCTTATCCAGAAAAAAGCCCAGAAAACAGGAAGATGATGTGCAAGCCCACAATAAATCAATGGGAAGCATATTGCATCGAGGGAAAAGCTGAGAAGCACACACCGAAACCTCCTTGTGAACATCTTCTTGCCACGAGTGAAGCTAAGTCGTGGCACAGGGATAGGCTGGACTGAAAACCAGAGTTAATTCAATATCTTGGATGGTCTAAAACTGCTGATAAAAGCACCCAGTTACCCAGCAGGGACCTTCAGTTGGTGGCTGTGTCAGATCAGGCAATTGTTTTTAATTCTTTGTCCATTATTTTACTGCTGAACCATAACTTCTCCTCTGATCCCAGCTCCAGATCCACCCCATTAACCACCGTCCACAAGGGATGAATATTTGGGATCAGGAGTGGCGAGGGAGCCCGGCTTCAGGAGGATTTGTTAATGGAATACAATATTCCTAACAGACAATTCTTCCTGCTGCCATTCCTAACAACCCAAGCCTTTCCATCAGCAATAACTCCTAGTTCCAATCTCAAATCTCCTGATTAAAATGAGGTTTTAAACTCCTCTAAAATTTTTGAATTTGGAAAACGTAAATCATCTCCACCGAAGATGCGTTTGATTTTTTTGGTTTGGGTTTTGTTATTTTTTTGGGGTTTCAATAAAGAGCTCCCAGCTCAGTTTGCATATTCATCACCTGGC
This sequence comes from Oriolus oriolus, assembly GCA_013400235.1. NCBI lineage: Eukaryota > Metazoa > Chordata > Aves > Passeriformes > Corvidae > Oriolus > Oriolus oriolus. The sequence goes on along the minus strand of VXBT01000858.1, from coordinate 246,109 downwards.
CTGAGCATTGCTGCAGTGGGATGAAATCCTTGATCAATCCTCATGGATAAAATTTCCTCAGTGGCTTCAAAAATACTGACCAAAGCCCATTTCCTTCAGTGCAGGCCACTGAATTCCAGCTGGGCACATGGAGGGACGGGAAAACGTCAGATTCCCCATGGATGCAGCAGCAGAGGACGAGACAGAGCCAGGGCTACGAGGGAAGGAGCTCCTCGGCCGTAAGGAGCAGAGTGAGGGTGGTAAATGACCCTGCAATGAGTAATGGACACAGTCCAGCTCTTCCCTGTCCTTCACGGTGGCATGTGAGGTTGGGAACAGCTCAGCTTTTGAGGGAAGAAAATATTCCGAGGTTTGGGTTGAGGGAGATGAAAGCTTTTGTTGTGAGTGAAATGGAAAGTTTTGCTTCTCCTCGGTTCCAGTGACGCCTGTGCCTGTCGTCTGTGTGGTGTCTCAGCATCTTCGAGCACAGCAGTAACCAAAGGCAACCAAAACCTGCTCCCAGAGCCAGATTGATTCATCCAAAACTAGCCTGGAGCGCCTCAGAAATGACAATAAACGCACAAAATCAACATTCCTCCTGGAAAAGGAGGCTACTGATTTCTCTTTCTCCTTCGAAATCTTCGGAGCAGCTCTCTGTGGGACTGCTGCCTCTGCCTGGGACTTCACCACCACACTCGTGAAGGAAATCCTTGGATTCAGGAAGGTTGCAGGGGATGGGATTTGGGCAGACTGAAGCACGCTCCAGAACCTGTCTGCAACACCCCGGAGAATGAGTGAGGAGGGCAGTGAGAATGCAACCAACAACCTCGGCGCCTTTCAAACCTTTCCAAGTTTAAAGGAAACCACCAGGCCACGCAGAGATCTCCAGAAAGAAAATAAGGGCTGAAAATGGTGGTTTGATTGTTTTGTTCTGAGACCACGAAATCTTTCTGCTCCTCTGACTCGCTGTCGCACTCAGGAGGTGCCACCAAACCTGGGGAAGAAACCTCTGGGCCGATATTTCATCCTGGAAATGAAAGGGAAATCAGGGGGCAGTCAAATGCTTTTCCAGGAGATCTGGAATATTGGCTGCCTGCTCCAAGCCGAGCCTGGCCCAGCTCCAGGGCTGTGTCATCCCAGCCATACGTGTCCCACGCCGGCTGGGACCACCCATCATCTCCTGTAGCTCTCCAAATGCAAAACTTCCTTTCTTTAGCATTTGAAAAGATGGGTTTTGAGTTGTTATCCAGCAATGGCTCCCTTGATTTATTCAGCACAAGCCTCTCTGTGTTTGATAAGCAAAGGTGGCCAAATAACACAGATACTGGCTGGTAAATATTTTCCCAAAGAGGAACACGGAGCACCGTGTGTTTTGTTAACCACTGGGTCAGATAATTGAGTGTTCAACAACATTTGAAAGCCCTGTGAGTTTTTAAGTAAACTCTAGAGCTGAGATAAGCCTTGGAAAATGCAGGTAGAACAAGCAGTACTCACTGACGTGATAAAAGGGTTGAAAACTTCAGTGAAAGTGGGATATGATCCCCTGAAGTCTCATGGAATAACACTGGGCCAAAGAAGGATGAGGCAAAGCCAAGGAGCTTGGGCACAGGTACTGCCCCAGCCCAGCGTGTACCACCTTGGGATGAGATCATGGGAGCTGGAGGCCTTGAGAAATCAGATGAGCAAAGATCTATATTTATCTGGTGCCCCAGGATGAGCAGAACTGGGAGGTTCCTTCCAGCCCAGTCCCAAAGAAACGTGTGTGCTGCTTTAACCTTTTTGGATTTCAAACCACCTCCTACCTAATGGACCAAAAAAGAACAAGTAATAATCTGAGAGGGCGGGAGAGAAAATCTGTCAGCCTGAGTCAGACTATTGGACCATCAAGCCCAGCATCCTGTCTCCGAAACGCCGTCAGCATCTGACACTTCAGGCTTAGCTGGGATAATAAAACATTTTCCTCAACCTTATGTAACATCTCAGCCTGGCAAAGAGAAGATTTAAACATTGATTGCTTTCCACTCCCCTCTGTCCCATGAATGCGAATCTGACTCTTTTCCAAAATGAACAACCCTGATGAGCTGGAATTGGTTTCTGGACAGGATGGGAAAAGCTCCTCTCTCGTTACTCATTCCTGGAGAGATCCGCTAAACCTTTGCCTCCTAAAAGGGGCACTTGAAGGAGGAGACATAAAACTCCATCCGCAGAACTCCGGGTGCCCACCGCCACCTTTTCATGGAAGCTGGAAACGCACGTCACAAGACTTCATGTCTAGTCACTTTATTTTTCCCCATCATGTCTACTTCCTTTATTTTTGTATTTGTTTAAGCTCTCCATTAGTTTATTAGCTTGACAGCAGCCCAGTTAATTAGCCCGTCCTCCCTCCCCCGGCCCAAGCCCGTGAGGCTCCCCAAATGCACACAAAATTTAGTGCTGCTGCTGCTGCTGCTGCTGCTGCTGGGGCACTTCTCAAAACAAATAAAAGATTTGCAAAGCCAGCCACCAAGCATCCAACATAATTAAAGTGCATTTGTTACTTTTTGGGCCCTCGCACACAATCGGGGCCTTGTGCGGAGCGAGCACTCCCCAAATCAGGCTGTTTTTCTTTCGCGGGGAAGAGTGCCAGGAGTCTCCCCGGCCCAGGTAACATAAGATCCCAAGGAGCAGCAAACGGACAGTGGCAGCCAGAGTGAATGGACTGTGGGGAGATCTATATGGAGGCGAGTATCTATAGATGTATGCAAACATGCACAGACAGGGCACTATGGTTCTTCGGGGGGAAAAAAAATGTAGGAAAAAAAAAGCAGTGGAAAGGCTCCCAGAAATTACTGCTCTGTGCACAGGTATGTAAATGACTCTGGAGTCTCGCTGTCCACCACCTCAATCAATTACAAGGTTATTCAAGATAAAACAAACACCATTTCAATTAACTGCATATACAGCAGTGGTTAGAGGCACACGCAGGGAAGAGGAAGTGGGAGGAATTTTTGGAAAATGGAACTTTTTTCCTGCTGCTCCTGGAGATATGCGCAAATAGAGGTGGCCTTGAGGTGCTGCGAGTAGAGCCGTGAATGGTCCTAAAAGCTCCCAACCTAAAGCTGTCATGATCCGAACTAAAAGCAAAACGAGGGGACAAGAATAAAACAAAAAAAGAGTGAGTGGGCATTTAAACATCTTTTTAGTTTGTACTGGTTCAGAACAACCATTTGCAGGAGTCGGTGGGAGCAGAAATCGGAAGAGATGCTCGAGGGTCACCGGTTTTGTTGCAGACAGGATCCAGAGGAGTCCCTCAGCAGTTCTAAGAGCAGCTCCACGGGAGCGCAGCTCCCTGATCCGGATTCCCCAGCCTGGGAATGCCGAGGCCTCGCAGGGTGAGGACACAGCTGGGTGACAGAATCTGACAGCAACCTACAAATTCAGTAGTGGCTTGAGAAGCCAGGGGAGGAATGATGGCAGGGGCTGGACAAACATCACCAGGGACGGTTTTCCACCTGTGCCACAGATTTTTGCCTAAGGCTGAGCAAACCCTTCTACCTCCTTCCTTCATTTTTCACACTTCTCTGCAAAAGTTCCTGGTCAAGAGGTCCTGCACACTGCTCACCTGCAATCAATACAATATTCAGCGCGAGTTTTACATCATTTTTCTACTTCTTTGCCAGTAAAACTAAAGATCAACTGGCTTTTTGGAAAAAAAAAAAATCATTATTCATCAAATGCTTCTGGATGAAATACACCCAGACCAGGAGATAGGACCAAAATTTATAGCCACACCACCATAAATCACCATCCAGTCTCCTGCAGCCATGCTCATGGTCATAAGCAACACATTTATTGCAGTTGCCCCATTTTCATCGGTGACTTCGGCCACAAAAGCTGACTGTGAGCCTGCTCCTGAGAACAACAAGCAAGAGCAGGTGTATTTGAAACACCCTCACGTCAGTTTTGCTGACCCCCATTTGCAGGGCATTGGGATCTGTCACACTTCCCTGTCTCCTTTCACATCTCTCATTTATATTTGTGACACACCAGAAACACTGAGTTTCTCACTTACTGTGGTTGTGCCCCATGGGCAGGAACTTCTTGGAGGCAAACTCCACACTTAATCCACGTCAACCTTCTCTCTGCTGACTACAAGATGTGAATAAAATCTTGGATTTGGGGAGGAATCAAACCCAGAGCTGATAATTAGCACTTATTCTGTAATGATTCCAACCTCAAACCCCTGACATTCATTTAAAGAAGAAGATGAGGTGCAAATGGCCTTGCTTCCAATGCCTAATTAAATTCAGAAAAATCAACTCTTTCTGAGCCTTCTTCCCACTGCAAAAATGTTTTTTCCTCTTCTCCACTCACTCACTGCCAAGGGCCACCCTAAACACGCAGAGATCCCCACTGAGCTCAGCCACAGCGCTGGGCTTTTTGTGTATTTCCCAGGACTATTAACAGAGTAATATAATGAGAAATGAACTGAGGTTAAAGAATTCAGTGCCTCGCGTATTTTCACTAAAAACACTGACTGCATCAGGGGACCTGCCAAGAGGAGAGTTTAATATCGTATGAAAAGGAAGAATTTTCATAATGACACTTGGCAGGGGCTGCATCCCCCCCATGAGTGGAGCTGCTGGGGCTTTCTCTCCTCTGCTCTCCGATTCTCTCCCTCCCCACAGCCCAATGGCAGGACAAGGGGCTTTCATTTTGAAGGGACTGGGAACCACTGGAACCAAGCTTTGGGCAACTCTTCACAGCGTAGGGGACTCACACTGCTCATGTTTAAGCACCTCAGCTCAGAAGGTATTTTGGGAAAGAAGCTTTCAGGCTATGCAGTTTCTTTCCAGTCAAAAGGGAAAGAGTGGACCCATAACGCTCAAAATTTCCTAAATTGCCTAAAAATTTTGTTCCATGTGAATCTTTCTCCTCGTTTTCCAGATCTAGACAGTGGGCCAAAACAACTACTTCCTTTGTAAATCACTTTGAGACTTTTTAATGAAAATTATGCAGGAAGAATCACCTGAGCCACTGAAACCCCTGCAGCTGCAAACAAACCAGCTGTAAGGATAAAGCAAATCCCACGTTTTGCCTTCTATCCTTTTATATCGGGTGACTTCTCCTGAACTGCCCAGTTCTGACTGTATTCACACCAGCACTCCAATAGTGGTCAGTGTTTTATGTTCTCTTGCAGCGCTGCTTGTTCCCTTTTTTCTCACTCCCATCTATTTGGAAATGTCATGCCGAGAAAAAAGAGCAAATAAAACAGAAATGAATGCCTGAAGAGGGATAATAATGTTCTCTATAACACAGATCAAATGCTCTGGATGAATTATGTTTTACGGTGCAGCTGACACTGGTTCTCAGCTCAAAGCTCAGGCTCCAGCAGAAACTGCCCCCCCTCCCCAACGATGGACTGATTTCAAACAGTTTTATCATTTTTACTAAAACTTTGGAGTCAAAACTTTGCCTGACTCAAATCAAACCTCAACCTGACAGGCTGGCCCAGCACAGTTGTAGGTGGAACAAATACAATAAAACTCTCGTCTGAGAAAGGCCAAACATCAGGGAAAACAATTCCTTGCGGAGAGATGGAAGAGCAGCGCTCGAATTCTGCTCGTTCCAGGCGACGCGGGCGAATTCAAACAATCCCACGGAGATTTGGGGGGCTCCACATCCACCCTCGGGGAGTCACTCCAACCCTGCAGCAATAAAACTGAGCACAGGGAGCTCATTTTCCCTGAGACTCCGGGTATAAACTCAGCAGAAAAATACCCTGGAATGAGGATTACAGAATGTAACTCTCCTTTGGAGGTGACGGCAGGGCCCTCATTTGCAAGTGATAAATGTCACTGCTCTTCCATCTGCAGCCTTTTAAAACCGTTTTGAGGGATGTAATGAGGCTGCACAGCCTTGGAGGGACGGGCAGGGGACAGCGGAGCCATTTGAGCTTTACTGAGTGTGTCACGGGGGAGTTGTCCTTTTTTTTTCCCCTCTTTTTTTTTAACAAAATGAGGTGCCCCAGGGGAAAGTCAGCAGCTCGAAGCGGCCCCACCTGAGTGTGTCTTGGGAGGAAGCCTACTGCCTCATATTTTTTAAAAGGGAAAAAAAAAATTATAATAATAGAGCCGAGCCAAAAATATCAAGCAGTTCATAGCTGTGAAAAAGCCAGGGAAAGCTGAGTCGCCGCCGGCCAGTGTTGTTCTTCCAAACAAGCTGACCACCCTCCCTTCATAACATTTTATTTATTAAAGCAAAATTGGCCCACTGGAATAAAATTATGCCCTATTCATACACATATGTATATCTATGAATGTATGGTTTTTAATGACTGTGTTTCCATAGAGCCACAAGGTCCCCGTAGATTTTTTTTTTTTGGAGGGTGAGCTACCGAATTTGTTAGACGGGAAGAAATTTAAACGGTGTGGATGGGACGGGGCAACAATTCGGTTATAACTCAGTTATAGCTGCTGTAATTCGGATATAACTCGGTTACAATTCAGGTATAACTCGTTATAAATGTTATAATTCACATTTAATTCGTTGTAACCCAGCGCAGGCCCCGGGGCCGCGCTCGCACGCCGTTGCCATGGCAACAGCGAGCCCGCCTCCCATTGGTCGGTGTGCGGCGCAGCAGCCAATCAGAGCCCGGCGTTTCGCCGCCCGCGAAGATGGCGGCGGCGAGGCGCGAGCGGGCGGCGGAGCGGGGCCGGCAGCGGGGTTGGGTTTAAGGAATAAAATCAGTGTAAGGAACTCCATCCCTGAGTAACTCCATCCTTAACCAGTCCTTCCCAGCACCCTTCTCCCGCATCAAATAATCTCCAGGGACCTTCTGGCTGAGCACTTACAGAAACACCCTCCTGAATAACGACGTACACTGACCAAGCGCTTTAGAGGCTCAGGGCAGCAGAGGCAACACCTTCGGTATTTTCTGCTGTTTGTCTTTTTTTTTTCCCCCACTGTGTTCATTCCCCGTATTTACCTGCAGCACAGTCTAGACAGCTAATGAAATTGTAAGAGCCCAGTGGGTTTTCACAAGAATGTAAACAAAAAGAGAATCAGAGATTAATAGATTTAAGAATTGGATGGGTACTGAGCGTGCCACAGGCTGGGGTATCCCAGGTTTATGAGGTACATTGCTGTAATTCCTAAAACTCCCCCAGGAATCACCCTGTTGTTCTATGGGAACAGCAGGTCACATTTACAAAATGTGCTTAGAGATGCAGTTCGATCCCAGAGGGATTTTTCCAGACAGTTCATAAAACCAGGTTGTGAGTCACCACTGGAAGCTAATGGGAGTAAGGCCTGGAACTTATCTAGGTGCTTTTAATAAATCCTACTCTTTCCATATCGACATGATTAAATGCATAATGTGCTTTTTTTAACTGTGACCCAGTGTTTATACAGTGCCAAGAGCAGCAGGCTGAGCACTAAAATACTCCGTACTTCTGGAAAATAGTGCCTGCTCTGGAGAATCCAGAATATGAACGAGCAGGTAAGAGTGCAGTCAGACAGAGAAACGGAGCTTCTCCCTCAGCACCTCACTCCAGGGTTTTGTCTTTCAATTTATGTTCAGATTCTAAATTTCAGAAGTTGCCTCTGAGCTATCAAGGCCAGATTTTCAGCTTATTTTTGTTTCCCCCAGTGAACATCCCCAGAGCTGTTGTGTTTTTACATGAAACACGTTCCTCGCTTGCAGCACTGATTTCCTTTCAATTTATTTGTCATTTTCTTCTATGGATGCAGTTGGATAAAAATCCCTTTTGTCCAGGAGCATCCTGTGAGCTGCAGGAGGAGCAGGGAAAGCCCAGGAACTCCTCATAGACTGAATAAAACACATTCAATGATAATAAAATTACAAAACTTCAGAGCCAGAAGGAAATTAAATAGGTGGTGTAGTTGGACTACTCACGCTACACCTGGACTTGGATGTTTGCCTGACGTGTTCCTAAATGTCTTTAACACCTCCAGGTGTCCTCCAGGACATTGTGAGGTGGATCTTCTTAATGTCCCACCTCTGTGACACTGAGAAGCTCTTCACTAACTCGGCAAAACTGAGCCTGGAGCCAATTTAAATTGCTCTGAAGTGCCTCCCTTTAGCTTAAATAGCTTAGAACTCAATGTGTGTTTTAAGAAAAGGGGAGGAATCTGGAGCATTGTTTTTGCTGAGATGTTTTCTGCTTTTATTTGGGGGCTTTAAATGGAGAACTCGAGCGTGGAACCGGTGTGTTGGTTCCATCCTGCGTTCCTGGGCGATAACTGGGATCAGGAAGTGGCTGCATCATCAAAAGAGTTGAGCAATAGCATGCGATGGAATCTGGGGTGACAGGAGTATTCCTTGAACGTTTCAGAAGCTGGACACAGAGGAAGAATCCAGGCCCAAAAATAAAAGCTTCCTTACCGGAGCTGAGTATTTTTCACTCTCAGACGAAAGTTGTGGCGTCGAACTCGATGGAGACACAGTTGATAGTCCGTAAGTGGCCAGGAGAGGAAATCCCACTTTCTATGAGTCACCATTTTTGTGCAAATATTAACTTTGGCTGATACACGTTTCTGCTGATATCTCTTTTCCAGATCTGAGTCTCACAGTACATTGTCTTGGCTGTGTTGAACTGGAGCCTTTGGTTCTTTGAATAACTTTCCTTTTGAACTGTTTTATCTATTTATTGTATCTGAAAGGTAAAGAAAACACAATTTGGCCCGCGATTCCGCTTCCAGCGATGCAGTTATTAAATTCTGCACCAGTGGAGAACTTGGATTTTAGTGTGGCAAAAAGCACAGTGCTGAGGATTTGGGGTTCTGGGCTAAAACGAGTGGAAAATGCAAGAAGCTGGCAAGCCCTGCTTCCCAGGATCTCCCTGCCCTTCCATCCCCATGCTCTCACTGCTTTATTTTGTCAGTAGAAACATTGGTGGGCACTGGAATTTATATTTAGTTTTGAAAAATCTTCATATGCTCTGGCAAAACCCTCTTCAAGGCTGCGCCCACTACCCGTTCAGAATTAATTACAGATGGTGAGAAGAGAGGAAATTAATTGAATGCCACTTGTGCTTGGTTCCTGATCCTGCAAACCTCAACAGCTGTGATGGAGGAACATGGGAATGCAGAGCTGGAATCCACAACTCCAGGTGTCTGGAAAAGATACTGAATTTTAAGCATTATGGGGGAAAATAGGACTGCAATTGGGGCTGTAAAATACAGAGAATGCATGAAAAGTCTAGAATTGAAATAAATCCCTTTTTAATTTATTCATTATTGGTCTCTTTTCGTTGTGGGGGTGTTCAAGTGCTGATGCAAGGTGATAAAGGACACTCATCTTCCCAGGATTCAGCAGCCCCGGGGATGCTGCTCCCATGGCATTCCCTGTGCAGCTGTTCCAGACAGAACACAAAATTAACCTTTCCAAGCAGTATTTTAGGGAGGGCGACTATAAATAACCCAGGTTTGGCCAATGTACCAGGGCTCACACCCTCAGCCTTGCAAATTGTGCCTCGGGATCTTCCATGGCCACAAGTGGGCAGGAGGTTGGGTTTGGCACCCTATGGTGGCATATTTTCTTCCTGACCTCAACACTCGTGTCCCCTGTGGTGCCACCTTCCCCTGCGGGCTGGCAGCTGGGACTTGGGGACACTGGAAACAGCCAACATTTATTTCACCCTTTCTGTCATTCCTTTGAAATGAACTGCTGCCCAGATAAGGGACAGCCAGCATGGAGAGGAACTGGGAAAGGTTCCATGAGCAGATTAACGGAGGGAGGCAGAATTCCGGGGCATCAGCCGGGAGCTCTGCCTTGTTTTGCTGCTTTGTTTAACGTCGTCAAGTTTGCGTCGTTTCATTTTGGGTCCTTATTTCATCTTATTTTTGGACTTCTGGGCTGTTGCAACTTGCAGAGTTACTGAGTCCCTTTGCACTTATCTTATCTGGCTTTCCTAATTTCCACTATTAGGTGATGTCTGACACCTTCTTTGGTCCGGTGTGGTTGTCTGGACACGCAGTGAGTCACTCCCTCTCCCCCAGCATTTTCCGGCCTCCCCTCACCCCTGCTTTCAGGGGGGGCTGTTTTCACCAGGTTATCTCAGTCCTTTGATGGGTACAGCCCCATCTGGATGAGGGTTAAGATGAAAACCTTACAGGTAAGAGGTGCTCTGGTCATTCTTCAGGAGGGAATGAAATCGGAGGGTGCAGCTTTGGATGTGGGAAGTACTCTGGATGTTTTCAGATCGTTGGGAGTGGTTCTGTGTTGTGTAGCAAAGGCTCATGCTCTGAGTGCTTGTCACTGCCTCCAGAACGAGGGAATGACCCCAGATATTGAACAAAGAGCTGTGACAACAGGAGGGACAGAAATGCTCTGATTTCACCCATTTTTATTTGCTCTGCTGTGGTTCCTGGTCATTGTTTTCTGGACACTTCCTCCTCACTTTCTGCTCTCCAGCACCCCAGAAAAGCCGAGTGATTATCACTGAGCAGCCGCTTGGGCCCGGATTATTGCCGATTATTGCTCAATAGCAGCTTTGATCCACCGCAGGCTGATCCCATCGCAGCCTGGGGCTCGTAATTGCATTCCGATGGGTATCCCTAATTCCCCCGGAGTGCGGAGAACAATCCTCTGAAGTCAGGCTGCTTCCTTTGCATTGTAACTGCTGGCCGCTGACCAGTGTTTACTGACTCCTCTGAGTCATTTGCGAGTGTGATGCTTGGCTAGAAAAATTGTTTCCAAGAGCCCAATCATCATTAATCATTAATTAATGTGATTGCCCACGGTTGGAATGGTGCAGGTGCCTCAGGCCGGGCTGGAGGAGCCTGTGGCACACGGAAGGTCGGGGCTGTCCCCATTCCCTCCCTGCTGAGTGCTCCAGGTCACTCAGCAGTGGCAGAACCTGGCGTTTTTCCCTTCCCTAAGGAGTTTGCAATTTGAAGAAGTGCTGCTTTCTTCATCCTGCCCTTAGAGCCGTTCCATGTCAGTCAGCGGGATGGATTCCCGTCCTGCTTTTATTGAAAGGGAAATGAAGGCGGTCAGGACTTCACCTGACCTGCGTGAGGGAAGTTTCCTTGCGGAGAGCATGCCAGGGATGTGTTCGAGGCTCTGTTCTTCCAGCTTCCCTTGAAATGTGCTGGAATTATGGTTTGGGGGCTGAAAGGGGAAGAAAAGAGGGATTTGAGGGAGCTGACAAATGCCAGCACTCAGACCCTAAGGCACAATGCCAGAGTGGGGAGCACTGTAAGCAAGAAATCGGTGTGAGGGACGGCGGGGGTGACAGTGTCAGGGTGAGGGTGGGTGAAAGACAGGATCCACTTCAGAGCTGCACATCTGGCTCAGGTAAAGGATCCACTTCAGAGCTGCACATCTGGCTCAGGTAAAGGATCCACTTCAGAGCTGCACATCTGGCTCAGGTAAAGGATCCACTTCAGAGCTGCACATCTGGCTCAGGTAAAGGATCCAGACCAGAGCTGCACATCTGGCTGAGATAAAAGATCTAGATCAGAGCTGCACATCTGGCTGAGGTAAAGGATCCAAATCAGAGCTGCACATCTGGCTGAGGCAAAGGATCCACTTCAGAGCTGCACATCTGGCTGAAATAAAGGATCCAGACCAGAGCTGCACATCTGGCTCAGGTAAAGGATCCAGACCAGAGCTGCACATCTGGCTGAGATAAAAGATCTAGATCAGAGCTGCACATCTGGCTGAAATAAAGGATCCAGACCAGAGCTGCACATCTGGCTGAAATAAAGGATCCAGACCAGAGCTGCACATCTGGCTCAGGTAAAGGATCCAGACCAGAGCTGCACATCTGGCTCAGGTAAAGGATCCCCACACGTACCCTGCTGCCAGGACTTGCTGGTGGGTCTCTGTCACACTTGAAGAAGCCCTTAGGATGTGAGTAACAGCTCCCAGGTTCCTCCAGGGGACCTGCAAAGTGCCCAATTAAAATATGATTGGTTTTTTTGCAGGAAAGACAATTAGGAATGAGTTGCTGGATGACTTGTTGCTGCTGGATTTGAGAATCCCATAGTCTCTGTGTTCTGAAGTTCCTCCCAACACTTCTCACTTACTTGTTAGACCAGAAATAAAAGTTGTTAATGCATTAAAATCCACTTTTCTAAATGATTTCCATTTTATTTATTCAGCAAAAAGAAAATTAATACTATCAATATTCATCATTTCAGCCTTTTAAAGCATTCTTACCCCAGTATCAAGCGTGATAAAAACATCTTCTGGAGCAAGAGAAAGAGCAAGGGAGTGATGGGAGTCTTTAGTTCCCATAAATTTAATTCCTGTAAAGTCTGGACATGCTGGGCGGGTGCCTTGGCTCCAAAATGACCTCCTGGCTCTTCCTTTTTGTCTTGGTTTTTAGCTGGAGCCAGGAGAAGGAGCCCAGCATTTGCCAGGTGAATGCGAGCTGTGCCCTGGCAGGACGCCTGCAGACCCATTACTGGTTTGTAGATTAAAATAAGGACAGAGAAAGGGGTGGAGAGGGAGGAGAAGGAAACACGAGAGAGAATAGCAAAACACTTTGTTCCAGTTCAGGTGAAAAAGTGACTCTGGGTGTCCTCACAGAGCGTCTGCCACGTACAGGGTGGAGGAGGAACAAATTCCTTCTGTCCATGTGTTCTACTCCCTAACCGTGCCTGTGTGCCAGCCTCTAGGAGCAATCCCGGGCTGCTGCCGGAGCCGGTGCCTGCTCAGACATCATTCCCAGGGGGAATTCTCTGGGAACAGCTCGGCTGCCCGGGAGCAGCAGCCGCTTCCAGCCGGGAGCAGCTCCGGGCCCGCAGGGTGGGCTGGTGGGTGCAGGGAGGGCACGGGGCACATTTGGGGTCCTGTTGGTGGTGTTGGGACCGAACCAGTGCAGCTCTGGCTGTGTTTGATCCCTGGCTCCGTTTCCTCGGCCTCAGAATGGGCAGGATCCTGATAAGAGCCCGAGGAGCTCTGAGTGGTTTCAGCTCCTGGGTTACAAAGCCACAGCGAACAGAGGATCTGAGCCCATTTTTCAGGCTGGTTTTGAACGAACCGCTTCTTTTTGTGGGGTTTTCATTCTAAAGGGCTTCACAGCGAGAGCCAAATTTCATGGAATCAAAGAATCCTGGAATGGTTTGGGCAGGACACCTTCCCCCATCCCAGGCTGCTCCAAACCCCTGTCCTCGAACACTTCCAGGGATGGGGCAGCCACAACTTTTTATATTCTTATACATCCACATTTCTCTTACTTTAGGCAATTAATTCCTGTTATTAAACCCCTTAATTCCCAGATTTTCCTGCTTGGTCACTGTTATTAAACCCCTTAATTCCCAGATTTTCCTGCTCGGTCACTAATGGCAAAAGCAGCCTTGCGACAAATCCCCCTGGAAGCCTTTCACTGCTGATTCAGCGGTGCCACTTTCGCTGGATGGGTTTGCTGGGCCGTTTTCCATCGGGAGAATTTCCTGATACCGAATATCTCTTTGCAAAATCCCAATTGCTCCTGGAGCCTGCTACAGTATTGCCAGAAAAATTCAGTTCACCAGCGGGGAAATGGAACTGACAGCATCCTGCCTGCCCACCTGGAAGCCTCACAATGTATTTTTTTTTGCTGTCTACTTTTTTTTACAAAAAAAGGTCTATTTTTTTTGTTTTCTGAAGAAAAAAAAGCCTGAAATAAAATGTTTCTTCAATTCTTCAAGCAAACAAACAAAAACTTTACAGGGCTTGGAAATCCCTTCACACAAATGAATTTATGTCAGGGTTGTTGCTGCCCTTTTGCTGGGGTTTTTTGTCCCTGTCACAATAATTTCCATCATTATTTTATAATGATTTTTTTTGTTGTTTTTCCTGGAGAGGAAATTCCATTTTCAGACAGGTTTTGGACTAAGGAATCGAAACTAACTGGGAAGGCAAGGTAAGGAGCAGAGAGAGCAGGGAAAGAGTCACAGGATATGCTTGACCTGGGAAAAATTAGTTCACCTATTCGACAAAAATTATCTTTTGGCTAAGCCAGAGCCATTTTCCTGTGGAATGGAGCTGCTTTCTAATTGATTACACGCAGAGGCCGCTCAGATGTCTGAAAGGCAACGCTTGGGCATTTTTATTCTTTCTGTTATTGAAGAGATCCCAAGTTCAAACCAAGCCTTTTGAAGCTGCCATGTTTCCCATTATCGTGGTAATCAATTCCCTGGAATCCTGGCTGGCTGGAGATGTGAGTTCAGACCTCGGAAGGATTTCTGGGCTCAGGGGATACTGAAGGAGAGTCCAGTTCCTGTCCTGGAGTGGCTGAGACCCTGGAAGCCCCATGGAGGGCATGGCCCCAGCGTTATTTCAGTTATAGGGCCTTTCTCTAAAATACAGCAAATTTCACTTGGGTGCGATTATCTCCTCTAATTTTATAAACCAATGTCTTAGGGGATTTATGCCATCCTAAAATCCATCCGAAATTCCCTAAGATGTGGATATCGCCATATTTATGTATTGGAGAAGCACTTGTCTTTATTTGCCATTGTTTGTGCTGAGGAAACTCCTTGGAGACAAGGAGCAAATTCCTCGGAGGACTTGTGGCCGGATCGATTTGTGGAGCTGTTTCCATGTTTTCTGATGCAATCCAGGGTAACAATGTTGTATCCCAGTAAACATGGAAATGGAGCAAGGAAAACATTTCTCAATCGACTTCCTAAAAATACTGCTCTGCCTGGGGAGGGGCCCGAGTTTTATTCCAGGAGCTCGTTCAAGCCCTCCTCGGTTTCCACAATGTCTCGGGTTTTACTCAGGCTTGTGTTTCATGGATTTATGGGTTGGGTAACAAAGCTCTGCGTGGGCCAAATGCCCACGAGAGCGTGACATGCCAGAGCCATTCCCGAGTCCAGTGTGCTGTTCCTGGGTGGAAGAGTGCCAGGCATGGCTGGAAGCAAGGTCGGGATTTGGCAAAGTGGGCAGATCACCAAGGGCAGTGCTGGGAGGGGCCCTCTGGAACTGCCTTTGGAATATTCCCGTGCTTTGCTCCGTAGGGGGAAGAAAAGGTGATGCCTTTAATGTGTAATTCTGGGATTTGGGGGGTTGGGTTTAATTGTCTTTCACCCCCTCCGTCCCTGCTGATTCCTCAGGTGGAACCTGATGAAAATCCAAGTTCTGAGTTCCTGGAGAGGAGGGAGGGAATGACAGGGCACCAGATTCGCCGGTGTCGGGATGAGGAGCAGCACTGGGACGGGGCTGTGTCTCCCGAGGGGCTGTGCCCCAGCTGCCCCCTTGCCATGGAAAAGTGCAGAACTTCCCACCCTGGCAGAGCCGGGGCCAGGCTCCAGCCCACAGCTCGGAGCTCTGTCTGCCCTCCGATCCCGCTGCTTTTGTTCCCGTTTTCGGGACACCTGACCGAGCACATCCTCCTCTGGAGACAATAAGAGCTCCCCTGTGCATTTTCAGTCCCTGCAGCCCCTTCCCAGCCCCTTCCCAGAGGGAATTGATTCCAGCAATGCCATCTCAGACGGATGGAGCTCATCCAGCCTTACCCGGGGCAATTCTGTGCAGCGACATTAAATCTGAGTGGTTTCTCCAGACACAGAGATTGTTCCATGACAAGCGAAGTCCCCCTGCCCCTTCCCTCCCCACGTGTCTCTGGGGCTGTCTAAAAATAGCCCTGAGCATCTGAAAATGTTCCTTAATCTTTTGTCGGGGAAGTGGGTGAGGTCACAGGGCTGGGAAGGGACTGGTGGAGAGAACGCTGAACTTGACACATCAGAAAGAACCGAGTGGGGTGAAGAAAAGTAGGGAAAAGGGGCCCAGAATGCCCTTTTTAGAGTGGTTTTTATCCCTATCCTTGGTGCAGATGAAACTCTGTGGGTTAAAAGCCCTTTTGATACACAGAGGGCAGGATGGGATGGGATCAGCTGCTCTGCTTCAGCACTGTGAACTGCACAGAGCGTGGAAGGGAAAAGAGAAACCAAGGGATTCAAGAACAAAAGCCAAGGTGGACATGGACAGAAAAAGGCAAACAATGGATTCAAGCACAAAATTCATTGTGGACACAGCCAGGCCACAGCTCTGCTCCACTCCCTGTGTCCAGTAAAATATGGAGGGGTTCTCCTTCCACGTGGTGATCCTGCTTTGGATTGAGTCCATCCCCTTTGGGTTTGGAAAACGCGATTTCTTTGTTGGTGTTCGCCAATATCCCGGCCCTGCCTTGTTCCTGGAGAGAAGCTGAGGGTGCCCAGCCAGGGAAGGAAGCTCAGGAGCAGAGCAAAGTGGAATATCCCGAAGTCCGTGGGAGCAGGCAGCATCTAGGCTGGAGGTTCTCTTAGGAGTTAATAAAAACGGTATTAAATATCCTCCTGCCACCCCGACAGAGACTGCCTGGGATAAGTATTCCCTGAATTCCCATTTCCTGCTCCTGCCCATCGGGCCGGGCTGGCAGAGTCACTCGGGCATGAAACACTTTGCTCCGAATCCGCAGCCCGATAGGAGCAGCTCCATTCCAGGTCTCGTATTTGCATAATTGGGTGCTAAGGAAAACAAAGCCAACAAATTGCTGATAATTGCCCGGTGTCAATTATCGGGGGATAGGTCAGAGGTGCAGCGGGAGGGTGAAGCCTCCAGGTGTGTGGAGGTCAAAAGCGACTCGTTCTTGAGGGGAGGCTTGTTAGGGGTAATAGCTATCAGAGCAACTGCACTGACTCGTGTTAAAGCCGTGTTTAACAACGTGTTCTGCAATATTCCAAATATTCCAGGAGGGAGGGACCACTGCCCGTGGGAGTTCTGGGTTAGGGCTGCACGTGTTACTGAAGAGGGGCCCTGAGGAGAGCGGTGAACGCTCAGGTTGTGTAACAAGCGGTACAAGACAGCTGCACGGGAGGGCTTGACCACAAAAAACCTGTTATAAAATAGAATTGAGGTCCCAAAATCATTTCAGTACCTGAACAGAGTGAAAGCTGTTTCCCGGGAAAACCCCCGTGGCACTCCAGATGGCTGGGAAGGGAAATCTCCAGTGGCTGAGGAGAGATTGTGAACCTGGGGGTGAGCAGGGAATGAACTTCCCCTGGTGCTTTGCAGTGATCCAGAGCCCATTGCAGGTAGCAGTGGATCCCTGGATCACTTCCACTGAAGCTGCCAAGTTCCCTGGTATTTAGGAGCATGAAAAAACACAGAGAGCCTGAGGAACTGCAGTTCTTGTGGAAACGGCTTTGCTTTTAGCTCCTACTGCTCCTTATTGCTGCAGAATCCTCCCCAGAAGTTCCTTGTGCGAGGGACAAGCAGCGTCCCAAGCTGCCGGGGGGGTTGAACCCTCGCCAGGGCAGCGAGAGGAGCGTGTGCTCGCTCGGCCGCTCTCTGGAACAGCGCGTCGCACAATCGCAGAGGGCACAGGGGACTTTGCTGGGACATGACCTTTTTCGTTCTCTCAGGGATTCTCTTTCCCTTCTGTCTTCAGCTGCAGCAGCCAAGGCAGGAGAGGAACTGTCTGACAAAGGTTTCATTGACACAACTGGATGATTTTTGCTAGAAAGCACTTCCTTCTCCACTGAAGGCTTTGAAGTGGTGCCTTTGTTCTTTCAGGCTTGCTATTTTTTTTTTCCTCTTTAAAAATGATAGACAAAATACTTGAAAGTCATCTTTTAGTCCAGACAGAATAACAGGAGCAGCAACAGAATCCCTTCATTTGAAAAGGTGTCATCCTGCTCGAGTGATGCATTTGAAATATCATTTTCTAATCCTTGTCAAGAAAACAGTGCCTTAAATAATTGAAAAGTGCTGGCTGAATTTTAAACCATGATTTACTCTTCGAGTTGTCTTCTTTCTTCTGTGCATCTCAGCGTGCCCTGGCTCTGCTGCCTCTGATCTTTGTCCCTCTTTCATGTGGCTTTTGCAAAATGAGTTAATGGAGATGAACTCCGTGTAAAGTGCAGTGAATCAGCATCCAAAGGTGCCATTGTGAGGCAAGGGGTTATAAATAAATCTGGGTTTTAATATCTGAGCGCTCTGGTAGATTTGGGGTTTCTGAAAGCTGAAATTCTGTTTTTTCTGTGTTTGCTCCTTAGCACCAAGAGTTGTTCATCGCTGGTGTGGAGACCTGGTTCTCCATGGCTGCGTTAAGGGAAATCTCCCTTCCTTGGTGAGAGGGTCAGATCTGTTTGAGACCCTGCAGGATCAGGGCTGGGAGGTCCCAGGTGAGGAGAAGGGCCCGTGATAACTCTGCCAGCAAGGGAGTTCCTGCTCCAAAGAACTCCAGCTCGGTCAGACCACGGAGATCAGCAAACCACCAGGGACAGCCTCCTGTGGTTCGACACTGGAGCCGTGCAGCGAAGCCTGGCTGGGTGAGCTCCTGATTAACTCTCTGCCCTAAAGTTTTCAAGTCCGTGATCTCCAGGCTGTTGTTCTCCACCCACGAAGCTTCCTTGGCAGGGAAGGATGGGTGATTCCAGCGGTGCAGTTCCGTTTGGTGCTCCCAGACTGAGTGTGCGGGTGAGAAGCTCCTGGGTGCTGAGCCCGGGCTTTTTGCTGCCCACCCCACTCTCAGTGGCTGACCTGCACGTGCTCTGAGCTGGCAGCCAGGGGGAAAGGGGAGAGGGCTGAGCAGCAGTGAGAGAGATTTCTGTCCACACCCAAATCCCTGGGTTTGGAAATGGCGAGGAAAAAGAAATGCCGTGGAAGAAAATGCCACGAGTGAGTTATCACAGAGTCCCAGGATGGTTTGGGTTGGAAAAGACCTCAAAGCCCATCCCATTCCACCCCCTGCCATGGCAGGGACACCTTCCACCCTCCCAGGGTGCTCCAGCCTGGCCTTGGGCACTGCCAGGGATCCAGGGGCAGCCACAGCTTCCCTGGGCACCCTGTGCCAGGGCCTGCCCACCCTCACGGGAAGGGTTTCTGTGTCACATCTCATCTGACCCTGCTGGTTTGGTTCCAGCTTTGTTCTCTCCATTGTTCCCAGACCCCTGGCAGTGTCACCAGAGCCCGTCTGGGTGATCCCCACCCTCCTCAGCACTGAAGCAGCTCAAGGTGGAATTCCCAGCGGGACCAGCAGCCTCACTGGGATGAACTGGGCTGCCCTGGCCGTCCCAGGGCCCGGCAGTGGCCTGAGGGCTCATCCCCTGCTTGCACAAGACTGATAAAGCTGTGCTGATAAACCCTGGGAAGTGATAAGGCACTAAAATCAGGGAAATGGTCCCAAGAACCCCACAAAGTGCCCTTGTGTGAATCCCTTAAAAGCCAGCCAGGCTAATTCTGCCTCTCCATCCGCTCTGGTGCCTTCTCCCATCTCCCCGAGCTTCACAACAGAGCTGGGTCAGCTTTTATAAACTGACTTTTCAACAAAAGGTTTGCCCACTATTTCCTAAATATTTCATTAAAGTAGTATTTTAAAAAGGATTATTTTTAGTGTGGCTGTCACTGATGGGAAGCCCATCTCCCTTCTGCTGAGCATAACTGGGATAACTCTGAGGTCAGTCTTTATGAACTGTAAAAAATCAGAGTTATTGGGATTTATAGGGAAAAAAAGATCATTCTTTGCTCCTTGTTCCTTCTGCTGCTCCTCTCCCTCCTTCAGGACTGCAGCAGCAGAGGAAATAAACCCCAATAAAGCAGCCTGAACGCTGCTTTTTTTTCCTCAAATCCCCATTCTTAGCAGAAGCAACGCTCAGCTGGAAGCCCCATAAAACCTTTGAAGCGGTAATTTGCGCCCATTCTCTTAAAGCCTTTTCCCATTTTAAATATTGGTATAAAAAGGGGATTTGAGGCATCGGGATCGCCAAAGCAAACATTTGACACGCTGTTATGTTAGACTTTTAGAATATAAAGCTCAGGCACATGAACCCAGGCTGCTGCTGGGCTGGGGGTCGGTGCTTGCTGCAGCAGGAAGGACAAAAAGGATGGAAAAATTCTGTTTCTGTGTGCTTGGACTCGCTGTTGTTAAAGAGGAGGAGGACTGCACCAAGCTGGGATGGCAACAAGCTGTAAAAGGAAAACCCTCGTGTTCTGGAATGGAGGGTACTGGCTGATTTCTGCCTTTCAGCAGAGCCCCAGTGCCACTGACACGCTTTGCCTCTGCTGGGCACGGGTATTCCTGTTTGGGTGTTGGCCTGGAAACTCCCGGGCTCAGAGGTTCCTTTGGGTTCTGTTTGTGAAAGGTGACACCGGGAGCCCGGATCCCAGACCTCACGGAGGCTTTCACTCTATGGACCAGAGCATGTAAAGCTCAATCCCCTTCCTCGGACTCAGCTCCTGGATTTTGGGAGCGGGGAGATGGCTGTAAAAATCCCCACAGCAATGAACAAGTGTTTGGTGTGCAGAGGGTTTGATAAAAGCCACTTTTCACCATCCCTGCCTCTCTTTTCCTCCCTTTTCTCTGCTGTCCTGGAGGCCAGGGAGGCTCCTCTTTGCTTTTGGGAGCAGTCTCCCCATCCAATTCCCTGTTTTGTGAAATCTGGTGGAAACACATCTTTAAAATCTTTATTCCCTTGAAATTATCAGTGACTAAAAACTTTCGGGATAGAAAGGAATGGGAGAAGAAATCCACCCGGCACGGGGCTCTTTCTGCTTCCAGGTAAAACATTCCACATGCCCAAGGTGCAAAGCGAGGCCTGATGCTCTGTGTTTGTCATCTCCACTGGCAAATCCAACACTGCAGCTCCTGTTCCTGCTGGAAAGAAAAACAAACTGGGAACAATGGGAGAAAGCCCAGAGCCCAGCCTGGAGCGGGGCTGGGGGGAATTCACTCATTTCCCAGGCTCCAGCTGGAAAAGGGAATCCCAGTGCTGGGATTGGGATGTGGGGCAGCAGAGGGGGATGTGGGGTGGTGCCCTGTGTGTGCTCACTCATTCCAGGGGCGGACAGGGATTCAGGGATTTAAACTGAGCTCATTTAGGGCTCCCTGGGCTCTGCTCTTACCTGGAGTTGTGCTCTGAATCCCATGGGGGAAGCTCTAAATGAGTTTATTTCTGAAGCCAGTATTTGGAAAAACCCACTGAGGTAGCCAAGAGCAGAAAATCCTGTTTGAAAGAGGGATGCATTCGGTTTTCTGACTCTCCAGAGCAAGGGAGAAGATTTTAAATAAAACCCTGAGTTTAATGAGTGACACCGAAAGTGCTGCTTGCACATGAACCCCGAGGCTCTCCCCAGCAGAGGCACAGATTTCTCTGGAAATTCAAAAGAAAAAATGAAAACTAGAGTCCTGCACGTGCATTTAAGATGCTGCCCTTCCCCAAAAAAAT
The DNA here is from genome assembly GCA_013400235.1 of Oriolus oriolus. Lineage (NCBI taxonomy): Eukaryota > Metazoa > Chordata > Aves > Passeriformes > Corvidae > Oriolus > Oriolus oriolus. Next base: position 224,983 of record VXBT01000858.1, on the reverse strand, counting down.
CCATTTCCCAGTGTCCATGTCCAGGCCACGCTGGAAGCACGGCGGGGCCGATGGAACCTCCCCTCACAAACGCGTCGCTGTTTTTCCTTCGCTCGTGGCATAAATCATAGGAGGGAAAAAAAATCCTGTTAGCACGGAGCTCAGGTTTGTTTATTTTTTTGCCAGCTGCAACACGCTACCCTCTTAGGGGATGGTGGAAAACCAGGGCTGCTGGAGGCTGGAGTGACATGTCAGACCCAAACTGGGGTCTGGCCCCTCTCAGTGAATTACAACCTTGTCAGGAGCCCATTATCCACGTCCATATATACATTTATACATCCAGAGATGGAGTTTTTTCCAATTAAGGTCGGGGGTTTTTTTTATCAAATCGAATACCTGCACACTAAATTATGTTCCTGGTGCCAGGCTGGCTCTGCCTGCCTCAGCCCGGGGACACAGGGGGTTTGTTTGAGTGGCCGGGGAGGTCCCGCGGGGCGGAGGAAACGCTGCCCGACCTTCCCACGTGGTTTGTTTGGGATTATTGACCACAACACACCCCAGAGCTGCTCCTCGGTGGTAAAGGTATTCCGAGGCAAAGCGTGGAGGTCTGGGGTGCTGGGTGAGGGAAGGAAGGGGCTCGGTAATCGGCTGCAGCCATCCAAGATGTTTGCTCATCTGTTTTCGGAGCCCAGTTTGTTTTGTTTATTAATAGGCCTTGAAATGCCAAGGGGAAGGGTTAAGGTGAACTGAAAATGCCAGATGTTCCTCTGGCATGGAGGCTCCTTTTGTGCTGGCTAAAATTAGTGGGGTGCTGGCTTTTCCCTTTTTATCCAGCCCCTCCCTCGGAGGAAAGGATGCTGTTGTTGTTTTAGAGAGGCCAGAAATCTCAGCAGATGAAACAATTTACTGAAGGTCGGTTTAATCACGGCCCAGCACTTTCCGTGGTCAGATGCAAAACAGTCCATGCTATAAGTAAAAAAAAAATTAAATAATAAAATTAAATTGAGAAGGTTTGCTTTTCCATGGAGGGAAAGGGGAATAAAAGTTATGAACAAGCAGCATTTTTACATAAACAGCCAGGAGATGCTCCTGCTGTCACTGTGACCTTACAGGGGAAGAATTCCACACAGGCAACTTCAGGCAAATTCAACTGGAATACAGCATCCCTGTTCCTAAGGGTTTGGTCCTGTAGTGTTTCCTCACAGGAGGAAAAATCTGTCCCTGCTTAACAACACAGCCAGGAACCACCGGCATCAAATCCTGCCTTTGTGCTTCCCAGGAGCTTCAGGGTCTGGAGAATTGAATTCAGGGCACACTTGGGGGTGGCTTTTCCTCAAGGGGCCCTCCCCAAATGGTGACAATTCCTGTTTGGGGAGCAGGATGGAAACCTCTCCCTGATCCTGTCCCGTGGGTGTCTGCGACTGAGCTCGTGTGGGCGCTGAGAGGGGCTCGTGCTGCAGGAGAAATGCGAATTTCCTGCAGTGTCCGCATCACCTCCAGGCTGTGCTTGAACAATCCCGGCTGGGCAGGGTGAGCGGGGAAGGAACGCTCCGGAGAAATTCACAGAGCACTCCTGGAAGGGCCGGTGCTGATGGACACACAGAGGGAAAGGGTGGGGAGGGACACCAGGGCACAGCTGACGTTCTCTAGGTCAGGAAGGGACGTTTGGATTTTCATTTCATTTCTTCCTGGAAAAGGTGATCAGGCCTTGGAGCTGCCCAGGGAGGTTTGGAGTCCCCGGCCCTGGAGGTGTCCAAGGCACTCAGTGCCCTGGGCTGAGGACAAGGTGGAGATGGGGCACAGCTGGGATCAGGTGGGGATGGTCCTGAGGGACCTTTCCAACCTCAATGATTCTGGGATTATTAAATATAAAAAGGAAATGTGTGGCTTTTCTTGATATTTTTGATTTTAAAGGATGAATGAATCCGAAGTTAAGATAAAAGTGAAGCTATGAGAGAGAACCTAACAGCAAAACTTGGGTGTGTGGAGATACTCCAGACATGAGCAGAGCAGGAATTAATTCCAACAGGAAAAGTTAACGTGTGAAGAAGGTGTCAGAAGTGCAGAGTCTATTTTGGATGGTTTGGACGCTTCCACACAGGCTGAACCTCAGTCTGTTTCTGTGCACTGATCCCAGGGCCTAAAACCTGGCTTAAGTCACTGCAGTTCAAGCTTTTATCATCTGCAATGGAGCTGGAGAGGCCAGGATCAAGCCCTGACTCAGACTGGGGTTTGATAGATCCAGGGATATGAAAGGCAGTGAAATCCAGCAGGACTGGGGTGCTTCTGGAGGCTTTGTCTCATGACAAGTCCAGCAAATCCAAGAAATCAGAACATCCTTAAGATCTGAGGCCTTATCCAGCCTCCCAAGATCCAAATCCTCCAGGGGAGGGAGACCCACACAGGAAACAGCTCCTGCCCGACCCCTCTGGTGCCTCACTGTTCTCCCTGCTCCAAGGGGGAGGAATCAGCCCCTCCAGGGAATGGCCCAGAGACAAAATGTTAATCATGTGGAGGGATTTAATTGCATTATAGCCCTTATTAAACGAGGTACAGAACATAAAGGTGGCCTGCTTCTATTTTTGATGCAGATATTATGGAAATTTATGGCCCTGATGATGCCAATCTCATGAACCCCCTCAGGTTTCTGAACAGTTTCCAAGCTGTCCCCCTTGCTCGGGGTGGAATTCTTTGTCGTTTTGTTCTGGTTTTGCAGCGGGGCCTGGTGAACCCCCCGTGGGTGTTTTGTGTGTGCTGCCCTTTCCTGGGCTGGATCTGGCCCCGGTTTTTTTGGCTGCTGGAAGAAAAGTTTGTTTCTGAGGTGAAAAATTTGCCTTTTAAATTTCTGTGCAGTTCATACCCAGATTATAATTCATAGCCAGGGCTGAATACCAAATGACCCTGGTCCTCATTTCCACAAATATCCTGAAAGGCAGCAAGTGAGGCAGGGGAAAACACTGGCCCAAATCCAATGCTGTTCCCAAATCAATGGCATTTATGGAAAGGTTGGATTTGGCCTCTTCCATCTTTCATTCCAAGCTCTCAGATTAACAGAATATAAATATTGCATGATGCCCCAGAGCTGCCCCAGCAAATGGCTCCAAGATGCATCTTTCCTCCTTGAACAAGGCAAATATTGTGAGATGGAGTCTCCAGGAGAAAGACTGGAAAAGCTGTTAGCGACTGTTCCTGACGTGTGCTCCAAGGCGCTTGCGGAGACTGAAACTTGGAGGGGAAACTCCCAACATGAACCAGAAACTCTTTTTTGGCACTGCCAGAACAATCAGCAGTGGCTGTTTCCATGATGCATCATTAAAAAGGTTTCGTCAAACTTAGTCCTGCTGGTTCCACGCTGTCTGTTATCCCAAGAATTTTCCATAACAAAAGAAAAGAAGGAAATGTGAACTTTATTGAAAGGGAGATAAACCCGCTGGAAATTGCACTGAAGGGTTTTCAAGGCTCCTGCAGTCGAACAAGATTTGCCATCTCCTGGGAATTATGGCTTATTCCTGCTCTGTTCCCTGTTTTCCAGAGGTGTGGGAGCAGCTCGGAGTTTTTAATTATGGAATAATCACACCGGAGTGCTCCATGTCTGGTGCTGAGGGAGATTCCTGCTGGGATGCCAAGCAGTGGGATATGTCCTTGCAAACCCCATCCCACCATCCCGGCTCTTCCACGCCAAAAGAGTGACCAAGCACAGGTTTCACCTCCATTCTGGAATCGTTGCTTTCTGGGATCGAAATTTTGGGATAAAACGCACAGATTTCAGCTGTATCTCTAGGGATGCCAAGCTCTGGTCCTGTAGGATATCTGTGGTGTAGAACACATGGTTGGGATTTCTCCATCAGGGCTGGAGTGGCTGTTCCTGTGTCATTTTCCTGGCACATCATTAATAAACTGGGAATTTCATCCCTGATTTCCACGGTGTCCTGCTGAAAACCACCTGGGTTTCACTTTTCAGCAACACTGAAAATGAATAAAAGAAGGCGGCGGGGGCTGAGCGTGGTGGTTGTGTTTGAACTGGGATCAGCCTTGGTGAATAATGGATCAATCAGCTCGGAACGAGCATCCATGCTGGAAAAAACTCGACTGGAAATTCAGATACCCAGGGGTGGTGAAGGGTTTTGCAGCATTGCCTTCCCAGGTAGGAGCCTTTCACTAAACAGGATCTGGCCCAAATCTTTGTTGCCTCAGTAGGATGTGCACCGATCCTTTATTGTGTCTTATCCAAGGAGATGGAAAATTTATCCCCTTCTGCAGCAGCATTCCCTGAATTTAAAGACCTGATGTGGGTTCTTCCTGTTTTTCCTGACTGTGGCTGATTAACTCCAGTTCCTCCCGCTCTCCTGTGTCTCATTTCCCAAAAGCCCTGACCTGGTCTCACAGATCCAGATGAATTTTGGAATTGATCCGTTTCCAGGAGCTGTTACAGGAGGCTGCCTTTGCCAGCAGGTGTCACCATAAGAGAACGATAATTCCAGCGTGGCTCTTCGGCAGGAAACGGGAATTCTGTCCCTGCGCTGATCCCTGCTCCGCATCCCATTGGAACTCCTTCATTCCACAGTGCCTTAGCCCTGGGTTAGAAAATAAATAAGGCCTGAAAAAAAGCAAGAGACTCTCAAACCAAGGGAACCACACCGAGTTTGGAAAGGAAGCTCAGCAAAGTTATCAGGGATTTTGTGGAGTGGGTGAGGATTTGGGATGGCAGAGGCCTCTGGATCAATTCCTGGGGCCGCAGCAGCCGGGAGCACCGGCGGCTTTTCCTCCCGCTCTGTTTCTGTGTGCCCTGAGCTGTGTCCTGCAGGCAGCAGTGCCCCAGACCCCGATATTTGCACAAAAGCTCGGGGAATCCCTCCCAGGTGTGCTGTGACCTCACACTGGGATTTATTCCGGGATAATCATTGCAGAAGTGAGGATCTCGTTGTTCTCCTGCTCTCCCCTTTGGCTCGCTGAGGGATTTCAGTCACTCCTCTCCCAGCATGCACAAACCAGCAGGAACAAGTGTCTGGCCAAAGAGAGCCTGTCTGGCCAGGAGAGGCTTCAACAAAACTTTATTTTCTCCCGAATTTCATGATTTTCATGAGCTGTGACTCTGCAGAGGGGTTTTGGGGGGGTTCTGGCTGAGTTGGTCATTTTTGTGGAGCCTGGATGGCTGCAGGACAGCCTGGATCCCCGGGACTGCCACGTGCCAGGAAAAGGGTCTGAGAAAGCGTTTTTGGGTTTCTCTTTTCTTGCATAAATATTGGAAACCAAACCCACTGCGAACTGAAGGATTAGTATTTAGCTCTTTATCTAAATACACTCGGTTCCCCCCCGCCCCCTCCCCAAAATAAAATAGCGTTGTTTGAAATTTCCAGGGAAGCTCGAGGCCTAAAGCATTGGGTGAGATGTAAATTTCTTAAAATATTTATCCATCCATAAGTGGCTACATATTTGACATTATTATAGGGTTTCTCAGTGTTCCATTTTATTAAAAAATATTTATTTGGTTTCTAAGATTACTGCTTCTCTGACCACAGAAAATTCAATTACCGAAAACTGCAGCTATCAAATTGGTTGAAAATAAATAGCCTTTTATCCAAACCTGGCATAGGCTGGTTTACTTTTAATACGTAGCCATAAAAAAAAGAAGCTCTTTCCACCGAGAGCCGGTCGGGTACAGAGCGAGAAGCCAAGGAATACTTTGCATCATCAGGTTTTATTTAAAATAAGGGAGGGAGGGGGGAGAAAATAAGTCGTTATGAGACTAATTAGCAGCTCGTTTTTCTTTTTTGTTTGAGTAAGCCACAGGAGATCTCTCAAGGCGTTTTTTTTTGTTACGATAAGTGAGGTTTGATTCCCGAGATACGCAGGTAACGATCCCAAAGCGTTTCTGGAAGCGCTGGATGTCTCCTACCTGCGAGGTTTAAAACAGGCATTGAGTTTGCGAGCGGTGAATAATAGAAATTAGTGCTGGAAGAACGGCTGGAGGCCGCCTGGGCGGGTTTGTTAATTGGTTTTCATCTTCACCAGCGCTGTCCCAAGACTTGCAGGGGTTTATTCCTGAAGGAGGGAGCCGCGTGTGGATAAAGGATTTGGGATACGGGGGAAATGCGTGGTGTCCGCTCGCCCGCGACCACCCCAGATCTACCAATGCTCTCGCAAAGGCAAAACAAACCAGAAGGGAGAGAATTTCAAAATAATCTTTGTCATTTCCACCCCTTAACAAACCGGGCTGAGAATTCTGCTCCTTGAATTTGTTAAACAACCGCGTCGCTTTTCCGGGCCTGCCACAAGTCCCTTCCACGCCGTGCCTGAAGCCACCGCGTCTTTCAGCCGGGGCCGAGGGGCATCAAAGGCTGGAATGCGAAGCATCCGTGCCCCGTGGCACGGCAGGAGCTGGCCGCTAACAGGAGCTGTTGGCGCTGCGCTGGCGCGGAGCCCCCGCTGTCCCCAGATCAAGGATGCTGCTGAGAGATGGCCCCGCTGCCGGGATGCTCCAAAGCGCCGCCCGGCCCAGCCCCGGCTTGAAAAGCCACGAGATCAAAGCTCAGGAGAAAGGGAGATAACGCCGTGGGCACGTGGGGCCTCCCAAAAATGCTGTGTTAAAGGGAAAAATGCCTCGCTCCTGGGGAGTGGGTGTCCGGTGCTCACAGGTAACTCCTCGGCGAGGTGCGGAGCTGAGGAGGTTAAAAGAGAAATAGGAACACGGCAGGATTCAAAAGCTCGCTGTTTGTCGCTTTGGAAAGGCGGCTCAGTTCCCTGGAAGATCTGTGGGGGAATTGGGCAGCTGCTGAGAGGGGTTAAAATATTCCTGTGTCTCCCACTGGGCACAAGAGAGAATCTCAGTTACAGCCATTTCCTGGGAAACTGGAAGCGTTTGTAATTCCTGTTTTCTGAGTTTTCAGGCTTTGGGAATGCACGGCAGGAGGATCACCTGGAGATCTTGGTCAGAGTTTGTCAAGGCAGCAACCCGGACCTTTTCCCAACTTATCCCCTTTAGGTGGCACCTAAATTCCCCCTCCCCCGAGCCCTTCCAGCTGCCAGACAGAGACATCACAAAGGGTTGTGCTGCCGAGTTTATTAAAGTGAAATAACGCTTAGGGAGGGCTTTGAGAAGATTTTGTGAGGAAAGGACTCACTTAGGGTTGAAGAATAGCTGGCTGCTGTTCCGTGGATGTGGTTTTGCAGGTCTGTACACACGTCCCATTGTACACAAAAGCCACTTATTTGTTTAAGGCCGTTGCCGAGTGTATTATGTGACACAGAGCCATCCAGAGAGGCTGCTCCAGCCAGAACTGCAGGGAGAACAGAGCCTGGACCTGCACTTTAATCCCCTTTCTGCTGGGATTTCCCAATTGCATCGGGAGGCGAAGTCTCCCTGAGCTTAGAGTGTGATTCTGCAGGAAAATAATCCCCCCATGGCTCTGCCATGGCTTTTCCAGGAGCCTTTTCCCGGCTCCCCTGGAGGAGAACGAACCCCCCCTGCTCCCTGCAGAGCCTGCGAGCTGCAATGCTGCTGAAATGTAGTTTGAGGATAAAATGTAGCTGAGGTATCTGTAATGGATCCTGCACTCAAAGCCAATAGAGCATGAGCTCAGCAATCAGTTGGCAGCCCATAAAATCTCCGTTACCTTTCTTTTCTTTTCCTTTTCTTGCCTATGGTTCTTAAAGCGATGGTGTGAGGGAAGCTGAAAGACTGGGAATTACAGGAGCAGCTCCAGACTTCTGGAGCAGATGGAAATAAAAGCCTGTTGCAATTTTGTGCCGGGCTGGGTGACTGCAGTGATGTCCCCACTGCCCCACTCAGGCTGAGCCCGGCCTAAACTACTCTACTCCCCATCTTGGCTTGTGCCTCCTGACCAGCACTAAAACAACATCACTTGCAGCAATCCCTGGACGTGTGTTGGTCCAAAAACCTCCTGTATTTATATATATCCTGAATGGCTGCTCCCAGATAACGCTGCTTTCCTCGTTTCAAAAAACCCTGCCTGGAATAAAGAGCTTCTTTGGGAGCTTTTTAAATGGGAGTTAGTGCTTAATGTTGCCTTGGTAGCAGAGACCCTTCGTGTTCCAGGGTTCCTACAAACAACACATTGACTGTGGCCCCACTTTATATATTCTCACTAAATCAAGGTAAAGTTTTTTAAAGCCCAATTCATATTAAAAAATTTTCCTGCGGGTGTGAAGTGATTTTGACAGAGGCGCAGCTCACGCCGAGAACCCTCCAGACTTGTGGCTTCAGAGCGAAGAAGGGAAAAAATATAGCTTGGGGTGGGGACAGGAGGTAGAAATAGTTGAGAGGACCCTTTGGTCTTTAATTCATGTCAGAAGAGCCCCAGCTGTCACCCAGCACTTGTCCCAGATTTATGGATCATCTGTTTTGTTAATGCTTGTGGATCTCTTGCTGAACATAACCCTTCTGGAGGGTTTTTTCCCTGATCAAAGGCTGCTCGAGTTATAAATGTCCCTGTGATATCTTGAGGTTTTGCTAAGAAGAAGCTGCATTGATGGAGGGGTTCTCGGGGTTCTGATGAAGCCATATATCTTCCCTGGGTATCTCCACAAGCTGCACTTTAGTTTTCTGTACACTGAACAATCTGTGCTTTAAAAGAACCAGCTGAGGGATTTCTGGGCTGAATGCGACCATGTGGAACGAGGCCGTTTGTTCATTGTCAGCGTTACCTGAAGCACTGAACAGCCACTTTTAAATATTTACAACATTTTATCTTGAATTCATGCACAAGTAAAGTTTTATAGAGTTTGTACCTGTGTGCCTACAGGTGGAGGTTTAAGGTTAAATGCAAATGAAGTAAAGCAGGATTTGAAGCTCGTGTGGCTCACGGTGTGCCAACTGGTTCTTCACCCTTCTGTTCCAATCGTTTTCCGATTATTACGGAAATAAAAACCCGCTGCAGGTTTTATTTTTATGGAATATTATTTTAGGTTATTATTTTTATGGAATTAAAGGCCGCTCATGGATCAGCAGCTGCCAGGCACATGTGTGTCCTCTCCCTCCCTGGATCACCTTGGGGGCTCGGACGAGCTCCTGTCCCTGAACCATTCCAGCAGCAGCTTCCAACCAGGGTCTGACACTGGGGGTTGGAGAAAACAGGGAATCTGTGGTGAGCTGTTCTCTCTTTTGCAAAAGTAAAGAGTTCCATTATCCCAATGAAATTCCATGGGCAATACTGGATTTCTGCACTCTTAGGCTGGGCAAAGCCCGGAGGTGCCTGGAGCTGAACGTTTGCCAGAAGCATCTCAGCTACAGCTGAAGTGTCTCACGTGTGCCCGAGCTGAGAAAGGCTCATCCACCAGGGAACGGCAGCAGAGGGATCTCATTTCCAAATCATGGAATCATGGAATGTTTTGGGTGGGAAGGGACCTTAAAGATCATTTAATTCCACCCCTGTCATGGGCAGGGACGCCTTCCACTATCCCAGGCTGCTCCAAGCCCCGTCCAGCCTGGCCTTGGACTCCTCCAGGGATCCAGGGGCAGCCACAGCTGCTCTGTGGAACCTGGGATTTTAGGACACATCAGAATTGTTTTAACTTTTAACTGAACCCCTGCCAAAGAGGGACCGAAAAGTCGTGATGGTTCCTTCAGCTCCTGGATGGGAGTTTTGCCAGGGATGGGGCGAGGCAGGAAGCTCCTGTCCCTCTGGGGGCTAATTAGGCACATTCCCATAAGGAATATCCCTTGTGCCGGAGCCGGGGGGGATTTGCTACAACATTTGGAGAGCTTCTGGGTACGGGAGATAAAAAAATCTGAGAAACTGGACTTTTGGAGTGGTTTCAGAAGAGGCATCCCATGGGCTGGCTCGAGAGCAGCACAGGTGAGCCTGCTGGGATTGTTTCCCTGGGAATATCCCCAGCACACCAAGGGGTGAGCATCCCAGAACAATCCCCGGCATCCGCGGGGGAGGAGCCGTGAGGGACGGAAGACGGCGCCCGAACCACAGAGCTGCACCTTGATCGGGCTCCAGGCAGCCCTGATTCCAGGCTCATCCACTCACAGGTTTAGGTTTGCTCGTTTTAGAACCGAGACCAACGACGGCACGCGGGCTCTGGTTGGAACGCTGGGAAAAGGCCGTGGCACTCCGAGATCTTTGGAGCAAAGGTGTTAATTTTCATCCATTTTTAGAAAGGCATGGTTATTGCTGGCCTGGCCATTTCATTTGAAATGCTTTAATTACTTGAGAACAAACTGGTTTACACAGTTCCCACAGCAGCTGAGCGATACTTTGGAAGCCAAATATTCTGGATTATTCTGTGTGTGAGAGAGCAGGAAAGGGGTCCAGAGCACTCCATGAGAAGTGAAAATCACGGCCCAGTGTCCATTCCATCACTCACCAGGAATTCACGGGGAATTTCATCGGAGATCTGTGTTTTAGGTACAAATTTGGAGGGTTTATTGCAGCTTTAAAGTGCACGCAGATTATTTTCCTTTAATTCCAAGTCACATTACACCCAGCCAAGCCTGGTGTCATTTTACAGACATGAAAACATAGAAATTCTCTTCTCAGATTCCCTGTTGTTTATTGGTGAGGATTCTCCTTTCTTTTATAGCAGCAGTGGGGAGGAATTCATTGCCTGAGCTGGTTTTATTTATATGATTTATTTTATTTATATTATTTATGTTCCTCCTTCAGTGTTTGTTGATCTGAACTCAGGTAACAAACTCTGCCCCATCTGATTTGAGGCCATGGATAGATGAGAAAAGAGAAAAAAGCTACAGCATCTGAGCTAATAATTCATAATTAATAAGCTTTGCATATTTCTGAGGTTGGCAAAATTTTCAGGGCAGTTCAGAGGTTTTATCCTCGTTTTATTTGTTCCAAATAATGGGATTTCTTTTCAACTTTCTGTTGAATTGGATTAGACACTCTGGAAAAAATTCATGTTAAGATTAGGCCACAGTTTTGCTGTTGTCAGGCTGACAAGAGGAATCCATTGGGGTGTGTTTAGGGAGGAATAAAACTGGGATTACATTTCATCTTCTGCATTTCTCACCATGTTATCTGGAGAGCTGCGAGCAAGCATTTTAATCTTTCGTGGTGAATCACGAAACACTGGGAATGGGGCTTGCTCAGGGCACAGATGGAGCTTCCAACCCACAGCGAGGAGGTTTGGAGCGTTAAATGCTGCCGTGCCGTACACAGAAATCTGTAAAAATGCCCAGTTCCCTTCAGGGCGAAGTGAAAAATAAACCCATACATTAATTTCTTGTATTAATGCAACATTTCTCCAGAAATATTGCTAGAATTCCTTCAAAAGAGTATGGAATGGCCCCAAAGGGTGAATTTCAGGGGGGTTTTTGCTCTCCTTTCCAGAAAGAAACATGAAGAAAAGGGAAACTGAGGAAATGTAGGAATTTCGAAATAAAAATCAGAAACAGAGAGCGCAAACTCCAAAGTTTGTGTCTCCTGCAGTGAAAACCAGTCTGCTTTCCTGGCTGGGCCCAGACTAGCTCACAATCAAATTTCCAGGATTTTTCATGGAAATTTTCCAGCCTGGAAGTACAGAGGGAACATGTACAGGCAGAAGAGGATGGAAAAGGGGTGGTAAATTCCCTAATAAATCTGTCAGTAGGAAAGACCCTTGGAAAGAGCCGGGTTTGTAGCTGTCTCCAGCTACCACATCCCATCTTTTAACAGCAGAAATAGCCGGGTTTAAAACTCGATTTCTCCTCTGAAAATGTTAAATTTGCTGGCATAAGATGGCAGCTTTTGACAGTGGAATATGGGGCCATTCCATTAGATTTACAGTCTCCAAGTCCATATTCCCTTGAAGATTAAACCTTCATTAAGTTCCCCCTTTTTTTTTTCCCCTTGATTTCCTGCCTTTTGCTCACATCACACTCTAACTTTCATAAGCACTCCTGGGCTTAGTGCTTTAATAAAAGCAGCTTTGGTGGAGGTTTAAAGGCCCTTCAGATTCTCCTGAAACCTTTTGGAAATTCCCCCCTGAATCAGTAATCCAACCTCCCTTCCCTATGCCCTCGTCTCCCACCATACATCTTCATTACGGTGCATCCCGAAGAAGGCAGCCTGCGATTTAAACAATCACACCGAGCCTCGATCTTCTCTTTTTCCCTCCTTTTTTTTGGGATTTTTTTTCCCCCCATTGTTATGACTAGACAGAGGATCATACTGAGTGCATTAGCCAGGCTCTGACTCAGGACACCTACTGCTTGGAATGCCATTGCTCCCTGGAAGGAAAGGGCCAAGCCCTCCTCTCCTGCAGCCCTGAACCCCTCTCCGTGGCCATATTTCTGCCACAGGAATACTTTGCTGGCAGCTCCAGCCAGGCAGCGTTGGAGAGCTGCGGTAGTTTGTTGTCAAAATGAAAAATGGTTCAGTGCAAAAGGTCCCGGCGCTGGGATGCGAACAATCAAGGAACACTAAGTCAAGCATTTGACAAGGAACTTTGGTCTTGCTGTTAAATACCACTTAATATTGTCCTGCCCGATAATCCCCGCTGTTTAACAACCCTGGAATCATGGCTCGGGGATGGCATCCTGCCTTTCCTGAGGGGAAAAAGCCGGCCAGATGTCAGGGATTTGCCGGCAAAGGGAAAGATGTGTCTTTTAATAGCCAGGGAAAATTGAGATGTTGCGAAAAGGAGACAATTGCAGGCACGCTGTGGTCTCGGTCCTGCTTTGGGGTTTGTGTGCAGGACGCTCAGGAGCGTTGCAGCTCCAGCTGAGGGTGGTTAGAGGTGAAAGCTGAGGAATTTCCAGCCCTCATGGAAGCTCCTGTGTGCTGGGAGCAACCCCGGAGCAAAGAGACACTTCCCGACCTTTACTGGGAGTGGAACTGGAAAATTTTGCTGTTATCACCTCGATCTCTACAGCTTCCCCTTAAAAAGTCCTTCCTCGTGGGACAGGTTGTCTTTTCCAGTGAAGATTTGTTGCCTTCAGGCCGTGACCTCGCCTGTCTCCCTGCTTTGACTGGTCCTGCTCAGATAAACCTCTGAGATCTTGGGGGCATTTTCCTCCTTGCCTTTCAATCCCCGATCCCGAGCCATCCCACCTCCTTTCTCTGTTTTGATGTGGCTTTTTTGGTGGTTGGCTTCTTTTTGTAACTCATTTTTATTTTTCATTTTTATTTTAATGATTTTTATAGAATCTCTGTAAATAAGAACCTTTCCTTTTTTGAGTTTGGTCCCGTCCTGAACCTGAACTTCTGCAGCACGAATTGGGAACTGTGTGAAGAGATTCCTCTCGAAGGTGGCAGGAGATGAACAGATCACTGACCTGAAAGCCCAGAGGGCATTCCTTCATTTTAGCTTGGCTACAAATCCAAGCTGGAGCCAGGAATAATCATATTCACAGTGGGGGGAAAAAAAGGAAAAAGGAAAAAAGGGTCACAGGCTGTAGAAAAAGTTAAATGGGAAAATCCAAGAATTGTTATTGATCTTTGACTTCAAGCCAGGAATTCCAGGGTCACAGACGGTTTAAAGGGAACAATTGGAGAGGTTTTGGACTTCCCATCCCTGGCAGTGTCCAAGGTTGGGTTGGACGGGGCTTGGAGCACTCTGGGGTAGGGGAAGGTGTCCCTGCCCATGGCAGGGGTGGAATTAAATGATCTTTAAGGTCCCTTCCAACCCAAAGCATTCCAGGATTCCATGGATTTGCAGCAGCAAATGGGGATAATGATTTCTGAACGACTGCAAGGAGAAGCCCAAGCAGTTCAGGAAGACCTTCAAGGCAGCCTTTGGAGAAAGGAGTCGAGACCTGGAACGACTCAGCCTGTCCGTGGTGAGGTTTGTGGGACAGTTTCCTGCGGCCCAGGGCAGGGGGGCAGCGCCGGCCGGGCCGTTCCGGCCTCCGGGAGCTGCCGGGGCAGGCCCGGCTGCAGCAGCGCTGTTTGCAGCCCCAGCCGAGCTCACCATCCCGCACAAAGGCGGGGAAACGCCGGGAGAGGAGGCTGCTGGCAAAGATTTCCCTTCTCCTGAGGTGGCAGCGGGGTTCTGGCAGGTGCCGTGAGGAAAACACATCCCACACTGGGAGCACTCGGCACCCCCGGGCCCGCGGCGTCCCCCGGGCTGCCCTCGGGCCCTGCTCCGCACCCGAGGGGTTCAAAGCCAAACGCAGCCCCTGCTCCGCGGGCTGGAAGCTGCAAAGGGCTGGGGAGGAGATGCTTGGAGCTGGGAAAAGCTGGAAAAGCAGCCGGCGGTTCCCAGAGGGCTGGGAGAGGGCCGGAGCTGGGCTGAAAGGTGAAGCAGCAGGGAAAGGGAATTCTGTGGGATGGGGAGAACCTGCCTGGGAGGGGAGCGAGGGCAGCGGAGGTCACAGCCAGCCTGGAGCGGGGATGGCTGCAGGAGGTGGAGGCGAAATTTTGGGAAGTGGAGGGAAATCAGAGCCGAGGATTATCCTGGAGCGGGGGCTCCTGCCTGAGCTTCAGCTCGGGGTGGGAGCTGCCACCACCCAGGGGACAAGAGCAGAGACAGACCCTGACACTGGCACCAGATCCGTGTCCCAGAGAGTTGCCAGTGCAGAAACGTTTTCGAGACGCGGTGAAAATGTGCTTGTATCACAGAAAGAAAAAAAATTCCGATTTTAATAATTTAATAATTTGATTTAATTCATTTGCCGTAATTATATAATTAAAATAGAATTAATTTGATTTCCATTGTTACTTGTGATTCATTTTAAACGAAACAATATTTAATTTATAAATTAAAAATAAATAAATAATTGAATGAATTGAAAACATTGAAGGAACAGACAGATTTTGCTGTCATCTTTCTGGAAAATTGTTGTTTGTTCTTATTTAATTCCCTAAATAAGTGAAAGAATATCACCTTGAGCGTGAAGAAAAGGCTAATTTTTATCGAGCAGCAATTCCTGTGCAACTTATCCTTAATTTTCTGCAGAGAGGGGGATTTTGTTTGTTATTTTCTCCTTGCCCTGCTGCAACCCCAGCCCGTGGGCTCCACGGGAGCTGGGTTCTGTTTCAAGGCTGCTCTGCTTTACGAGCCGGGCGCTGCTCCTCTCGTCCCACGGCCCCCGAGGGAGCGCTGGAGACGGGGCTGGAAATTTACGGCGAGGAAATGATCGTCTGCCAGGCTGGACGAGCCAGCAGATACCGCCTCAGATGGGTCAGACGGGTCAGGCAGCAACCCCACAGCTCCTGGTGAGGGTTTCTCCATGGACAGGAGCTGCTCTCCGTCCTTGCGATGGATTACTCCGCGCCTTCAGGAGGTGAAGTGCAAAATTGGTTCTGGGTTTTCCGTGCTCTGTGTGCTGGAAGTGTCAAAACCAAGGGATAAAACCAGAGGGATTTCCCCCCAGGGCTCACCTGGAGATGGGGTGTGTCCAGTTTGGGGGTTTTATGTGGGAAGAAAAAAGGTGGAAATGGGATGTGGAGCTGGGAGTTCTCTGTCTCAGCTGGATTTGGAGCTGGGCAGCGCTTGGTGCATCCCTGGAAGGGTTTTCAGAGGGGAAACTCCGTCCTGCCAGGACCTGAGCGTGGGTTTGCATGGGATGAGGCGTCACTGTGACACTGACAGGTATTTCTGGTAACTCAGCCTGGCCTGCAGGGCTGGATTCTCCAGCTTTCCCATCACACAGGAGCTGGAAGGGTGGGACAAGCAACCCCAGTGGCATTTCTGGGACTTCTTAGCTGATAATTCCCTAAATAGCCACTTTCAACAGCCAGGGGAGCAAAAAACCTCCTTAACCTGCCAAAGGTAAAGCTCCAAAATCACCGGTGGTGTGCGCAGCCCAGCCGGAAACACCAGTGCCAGGAGAGCCCCCATTCAGGATCCGCCTGGGGCTGGAAGGGCCCAGGGGTGTTCTGGGCAGGTATAAATATCCATCCCCGTTCTTCCCAGGACTTCCCAGGCATGGGTGTCCTATCAGCAGCTCGAGGGTTATTGATGGAGCATGGTCACGAGCCAGTGGAAATGGCTCGCTCTGGATTAAAAAATGAGGTTTCCAGGATCACTCTGGATCTCAGCCCAAAGCTCTGCCTTTCAGGTTGTCCAATAAAGGTCCTGAGATGCTGTTGTGGTTGTTTCCCCCTCGTTTCCATCATTAGCCATGGAAATTTAGGGATGTCAAGGCAGTGGGCAGCCAGGGTGCAGTGGAACTTTGTCCTCAATTCTGCTCCATCAGGCTCTAATCTCACAGAGTTTGCTCTTGAGGAATGCTTTGCAAAATTCTTGTGGTCTAGGAGCAGAAAACAGTAAATCAGAGTTCTGGGCTCCTGCACTCAATCCTTTCATCTCCAGCTATTCTATCTTCTAATATTTCTCAAAAAAAATATAGAAAATTACCTCATTATAGACTTTCTCAATTCAAAAAAAAATTCAAAATTGGTTTCAGGACCCTTCCAAATTCTTCTTCGTTGTCTGCGAAGTTCCCTGCTCTTCTTTTCCATCTGGCCAAGTGACTTCAGGAAAAGCACTCAGCTCATTTTTAGCTGTCAGTTTTTCACCTGCAAGGAAAGCGATTGGATCTTTCTCAAAAACGATAGGAAAACCCCAAGGTTTGCTGGAATCAAATTCTCAGCCGTGTGGTCGGAAAGGAACAACTTTACCTCATCATCTTCTGAAAGTTATGGGCCCTAATGGTCACTCCAAATCCTATTCCCTGAATATCCATTTTCAGCCAGATATTCGGGATGAGATCTGAGCTGGAATCCAGTGGCTTGGGAGACTGGGAGCAGATTGAGTCACCCAAATCACTCTGCACCTTGGGCTTTTCCTCTGCTCCACCAACAAATACAAACCTCATTATCCTGAGCTGCTTCCTGAACTGGCTCCTTTCCAGGGCTTTTCCTTGCCAAGATATCCGGCTGTCTGTGGGGACGCTCTCCATATTTTCACTTCCTGAACTGGAGTTAATGGGACCCACCTGGCCTGGCTGGGAGATGAGTCAGCAGAAGAGTCCAGCGTTTTTAGAAAGCCTCCTTGGAAGCCGGGCGTAGCAGAGACTCCGTCCCAGGGAAGACAGGAAGCCGGGATTGACGTCACGGAGGCTGGAAATTGCATCTGGAGCAGAATGGCTTCACTTGGAGAGGCAAATTCCTGATGGGGAGCCCAAATATATCCCTGAGTGTCCCTGTGTGCACTGCAGGAGTCAGGCAGGACCTTCCCAGGAATATCCCAGCCGTGTTCCAGGAGAAGTTTTAGGTGAAGAACTGACTGCGGACAGGGTTGGGAGTGGAGGGGATCTCTTTGGTCTCACAGCAACTCCTGCCTTGCAAAATCCCCTCTGCTCCAACCTCCAGCAGCACTCGAACCACTCCGAGGGAAAGAACAGGGATGGAGAGGCTTGGAGGATTCCCAGCCAAGCCTTGTGCCTGTGGATCTTGTGGATAAATGTCAAACAGCAGCAGCTTGCTGAGGTTTTGTTGGGAATTGTAATTCCTTCATCTCTTCCCAGAGAAACGGATCCTCTCCCAGCCCGGGCACTGGAAGCAGGGGCAATCTTTCATTCCGGCTCTTTCCTTTCTTCTCCCTGGTAGTTGAGATGCTCGAGCTGAGCCAGGAGGAGATGAAGCTCTTTGTGTGTGTATTTGTGGTTTGCAGAGAATTCCCTCCATCAGTGTTCCATGTTTTGGAGGGAGGAGAGAAAATAAGGGAGGGGAAGAGGTTTCCTTGGAGGCAGCGAGAGCTTCACCCCCAAGGGAACTTCCCTGGGAGGGTGAATAAAAGCTGCAGAAGGTGATTGACAGGAAATTGTCAGTTCTACTCTAAAGCAGATCCCAAAACCAGACAGATCTTTAGGCAAACACAGGGATCTGGGAAGGGGATGGGATGGGATGGGATGGGATGGGATGGGATGGGATGGGATGGGATGGGATGGGAT
>VXBT01000858.1:120899-202175 GCA_013400235.1 Oriolus oriolus | reverse complement strand
CTTTTTTTTTTTTTTTTTTTTTGCAGGAATGCATCCATTTGGAGCAAAGCTTCCCAGATCCAGGGTAGCTCCTGGCTTTGGGCAGAAGGAGACATCTCCAGCAGACAGGGGGAATATTTGGGTTGGAATAGCTGAGATCCCAAATCAGAGCTTTCACCACGGGGTTATTGGATGTTCTTGGGTGGGTCTTTGCTTTTCTCTACCAAATTTATTCCTACTGCACAGCAAAGTTGTTTTGGAAATCTCAGGTTTTTGTGGGATGGGAAAATTGTCAGGCAACTTCGGGTTTTATCCAGAATTCTTTTTTTTTTCTGACTTTTTTTCTTCAGGAATATTTTTTTCGGAGGCATCGCTCGTCTTGTTTTAGACATATTTTTAGCTCAAACTAAAAGCAGATGGAGGAGATGAGGTTTTGTAGTTTTCTGAGGGAAACGGTGAAATCATCAAATTTTGCTCAGACTGGAATTTAGGGAAGTAGCTGCAAGAATTGATAAGAATAATTATTTTAAACTTTGCAGCCAACTGATGGTCCCAGTTTTGTAGGACAAAATCAGTGTCTGCACCACCAATACTTTGTTTCAAATTTTACGTAAACCTCTCAAATTTTTCTTGACTAAAACCTTTTTTCACTGAAAAACAATTGCAAGGCATTTTTCTTTTATCACTTTCACTGCAAAAACCTCATTACTTGGAGCAGTTTGTCCGACCCGAGGTGTTTGAAAAATAATGGAATAAAAAATATTCCGGTTAAGTTTTGAAACTCTTATTTTAAAATCTTAATTTTAAAAAAAAAAATTAATCTGAATCTTTGATATTTTGAGTGTTTTGCCATGTAATTGTTTTTGCATGCCCATTATTTTCATGATTTCCAGCCAGGAGTGAGACACCTCCAACCTCTTCTAGGCCTTTGATCAAACCAAAATCTCTGTTCCCGAGAGTGCCAGATCCTGAGGGTGAAACGTTTGCCTTTCTTTTTGATTAAAACACAGTTTCCCTTTGTCTGGCCGGGAAGATGATGCCGTTTTCCTCGTCCACCCTTAACCTCTCCAATTCAAACAAGAAGCTTTGGGTTGAAAGTTGATTTTCCCGTACAAGGTGACGCTGGAAGAGTTGGGCACACAGAGTTTGTGCTGGAGTGATCCCGGAGATGCGGATCCGAGGGAGGGCGAACAACAGCGTGGAGCCCTCGGGTGTCAGCTGGAAGGGGCTGAGGCCGGATGAGGGCTTGGAATAAACACGGAAGAGACGGCGGAACCAAAGCGGCCCGTCCAGCTCGAGTTTTCATGGGATCATGGAATGGTTTGGGTTGGAAGGGATCTTAAAATTCATCCCATTCCACCCCTGCCATGGGCAGGGACACCTTGGCACTGCCCCAGGCTGCTCCTGCCTGGCCTTGGGCACTGCCAGGATGGGGCAGGGCTTGTCCCAGGGTTTCTGCCACGGCTCAAGAGCATTCCGGTGTTTTTCCCGTGCAATGAGCAAAACTTCAAATGGAATCTTGCAGGTTGGTTCTCCCACCTTTAACTTCCAGCTGCAAATCCTCCAGAGCAGGAAGAAAACTGCCCCAGTGTTTTAAGGGAATAAAGAGAGATTTGGGTTGACAGCCAGGGCCTGCGGTTTGTGGATGTGACCCAGGGTTTGTGCTGCTGATATTTGGGGGTTCCACCCGAGGCCTGAGGACACCTCGAGCCCCAGGGTGTCCCCATGCCAGCTCCAGCGAGGGGCCTCTGCACCCTGGAGCTCCCCACGGATGTGTGAAAGGCTCTCCTGGCACTCCAGGCTCTGAGGTCACAGCAGTGTCCGGCACAAAGGGGCTCCTCTATCTCCAACTGGAAGGAACAGCACAAGTTTTATTGGTTTTCCTGAAATCCGCCTCCTCTGGAGCGCTGGCAGCCCTGAGTTCTCGTCCTTTCAATTCCCTGCTGCCTTCCAGGGGCCCGCACAACACTGGGGAAAAAGGTCCTTCCTTAAGTTCTACCTTCCCAAATCTGCCCTCAGTGTTCCACGCTGGTCACAGTGACCTGATTTTGTGTTTATTAGTAATAATAATTAAGTGCTTCTCCTTGAGGAGCTGTTTTCTGGATAGACAACTTCCCAAGGGCAGCCCCTGGAGCCTGGAAATCCAGATTCAGGATTTGGCCAAACCTGTGTGGTGACATACCATGGGTGGGAAGGAGTGGAGGGAGATCAAAACCCAGAATCCCCAAGCAAAAATTAGAAAAAAAGTTGCAAAAAAAAGAGCCTTGTCTTTTGGAATTATTCCTTTTCGGGACATTCTGCTGTCCCATCTCTCCTCTCCTTGTCCACAAGCCAATAAACATGGAATGTGGAGGGATCTCCTTGCTCAGGATGCCAACAGATGGCAATATTTTATCATCCTTCCGCAGCGCTGTCCTTCCCTCTGTGCATCGCAGGGTTTGCATTTCTTTCTTGTGCCATGAGGAGCTGGTGCTCGCCCGGTCCCACAAACACCTCTCTGCTGTGATGTCTTCATTTTTAATGGATGTTTTTAGTGGATATCACAACTGCAGGCTCTACTGTTCTCACCTGGGGGAGTTTTATGGAGTTACAAAACCTCTTTGTGCCAACCAGAGTGCTGAAGGCACCGGTGTCCCCTCAGCCCTCGTGACCGGGGTGTGCCAGTGGCACAGACGGTCCCAGGGGACATGGGACAGGAGGCCGCTCTTCCCGACAGGTTTGTGGCTGGACATGGCAGCTCTGTCAGGAATGAACCTCCCCTGTCCCTGCTGGTCACTTTTTCCTTGTTGTTGTGAGCAAACATTTGGCAGGGGAAGGAAAGCAGATGGGCCTCAGCACATTGTCCTGTTGACTTGTTCTCAGCTCGCTCTTGGAGAACTCCGTTGGTCTTTTCTGCTTTCCCCTTGGCCAGGAATCCATGTCCTTTACAAACACATCCAAATCTTTCTGTGGATGTGCCTTTTCCCCTCCAATTTTGCCAATATCTGCCTCAGGCAGGAGCCAGGCCCTGCATCCTCTGACAATACCCAGCAGCTTTGACCTCTGCGATGGAGGCAGAGCTCCTATGGGCAATAAAAATGAGGCCACCAGAAAACCAGTGACCATTTATTTCCTTTTTAAAGTGTTTTTATCTTTGCCTCCCCCAGCAGAGACTTTCCCTGCGTTGAAAGGGATCCCCTGGCCACGAGTCAGCAGGAGAGGCCGGGGAAAGCTTTGACGGTCACTGAGGTGGAACGTTACAACACACGGGAGCAGCCCACACCCAGGGAGAGTCCCTTCCCTCCACGGCCAGCCTGGATCATTCCTCATCCAGGCCCCCCTCCAAGCATTCCCATCCCCAGCTCCCACTGATCCCGGGTCCCCAGGTTGTCCTTTGGCACAGGTAGTGCTAAAGCCAATAGCACACGGTATTTACTGGGTGCAACGCTTCAAATCAGATTGATCGGGCCAGTAAAGGATTTATGGCCAATAAAAATTCCACAGTGGTGTGGCTGATTTGGGAGGAGGACCAAGAATTGAGGGGCTCATGCCCAGCCCCAGCCAAGCTGTCAGAATTCCCGTGAGGAAGAGGAGAGCAGGGAGAGGAAAGGGCACCGCGAGGCTTGGGGGTGCTGGGGATGAGCACGTTGGGGTTCTCTGACATTTCTGTTTGCAGCTTTGGGCTTGGGAGCAACAAACAAAACTGAATAAATCATCAGAGAATCATGGAATGGTTTGGGTTGGAAGGGACCTGAAGGATCAACTCATTGCATCCTCAGGGACACCACCCACTGTCCCAAACCTCATCCTACCTTGGACACTTCCAGGGGCAGCCACAGCTTCCCTGGGTAACCTGATGTTGATTTGGGTTAGAAAGTGCTGATACCCCTAAAAGGCCTGGACTTCAATCATTCTCCATCCATTTCTCTCTGTATACCATCCAGATATCCATTTATTCTACATTTCTCTAAATAACATAGGTAGGCCTTGAAGAACAATGGGAGACCCAGTTAAAGATTGATTTGGGTGACGTCCTCACCTCCTCAGGCCCAGCGTGTTCAAGCTTTTTGCTTTTTGATAGATGTCACCACTGAAGTTCTCATGGCTGTTCCATCAAAGGGATTATCTTAATCCCAAGGAGTACCTGGGGAGTTCGTTGGCTTGGGGATCAAATTTTCAGAGCATTTGGATTGGTTTGATGCTCCTTTTTTTGCTGGGGTGGAAGATAAAGAATAAAGCAGTGCAAATCACCTCCCTTCACGCTTGAGCTCAGTGGAGCAGATAGGAGGGAAATGAGGATCCCTCACTGCCAGGGCTGATTGGCATCTGGAGCCCGGTGACTCAGAGGGTGTTCCTGAGACTCTCTGGAGACAGCCAGGCCTCTGCTGTCCCTGACAGGTATCTGTGCTGCCCCTTCCCAGCGCTGGCAATTGCTATTTTGAGCTGGAATAGAGAGGGAGAGGAGAAGGGAAGAGAGACATGAACTCATGGAACAGTTTAGGAATTGGCTCTGACGTTACGGTGCCCAGGCAAAGCCAGTTCTTAACCCTGACACGAATTTTGCCAGCATCTTTCCGTGCTGCCACCCAGAACATTCCCCCTGCTGGGAGCTGGTGCCAGGGAATGCCATCCTACAACAATGACAGCGGGAACGGCAGGAGAGGCCCTGTGCCTGCAAACACAAACAGATGAGGTTTTTTGTTTGCTTACCTCTGGTTTTTTCCGTGCTCGCTCGGAGGTGACTTTCCAGTTGACATCTCTGGAAAGGGATTGCTCCAGCAGGGCCTGTGCCTGGAGCACCACCACCCTCTAGAACAACAAAGCCGTGGGGACGTGTCAGCCCCGCAGCCCTGACGGGGCACGGCACAAACACGAGCCAGGCCAACGCCCGGCCCGGCCAGCGTGGGCTTCCCGAGGGTCCGGAGCTCCCGTCCCAGCTGGGTAATGCATCACTTCGGACCAGCAGGGAGGTTCAGCTCGTGGAAAGCTGTTGCCCTGATTTTCACAGTTCTTCAATGTTTTTAATTCTGTAGATAGAGTTCTCACGCACTTTCTGTAAACATAAGCCATGTTATGCTAACTGTCTGAGATGTTTTCATTCTTTCTCCTGAGGCGGAGAAGTTTGATGGATTTCTCCTTTAACCTGTGTGGTTGAGGGGTGGTAATTTCACCCTCCAGTCCATGGGGTTTTCTAAGAGTGTATAAAATAAAGAGTGCCGGTCCTTTCTGGGCCCTTTTGGTATCTTGTCCTGACAACTGGCCTGCGTGTGTTCCTTGGTGTCCAAGTGCGACAGAAAGCCTCAAATTCTCCCCCTCTGGTCACAAAGACCTTTGCCAACTGAAAAGAATTGATGGGTCAGGTTCCCCTTGCGATGACATTATTTCGGAACATCAGAACGCAGATTTGCAGCCCTCCGAAGGAGGAGCACGTCCAGCTCTCGTTCCTTTGGGAGAAAGGGATGCCTGTGGCACGAAGATGAATTCCCCATTCCTGTCGGACAGAGCTGGGGGTTGTTGTGGTCGTTCTGAACGACCCTGAGGGTTTGTGGTTTTCTGCCACCTCCTCAGACCTGGTCTGTAACAAAGTGGGGCCTCTCTCCTGTCACCCCTGTGCTTGGTGGCTTTGCAGCCCTGCTCTTGTCTCTCCTCTGTTTTCCCGTCCAACTGGCAGCAGCCTTTATCTGAAAGCAAAGAAACAAAACCCTCCACGAGCGCAAACTCCTGCCTGAGCTGCTGTGTGAATATTTAATTGTGGGCATATCAACATCTGCACATGGATTTGTCCTTTCTTCTCTCATTTCATCTGCAGGCAAAGGATCCTGCACTCCAAATCCCAAGTTCTTGCACCGTATGATGCGATGGAAATTAACACCTTAATATATATATGAAAAACAGCTCCAATTAGATCTTTTTTTTCTTTTACTGTGTTTCCTGCTCCTTATGACTAAGTGTGGGTAATTATCTTGGCTCACTTTTTCCACTCCACCCATGCTTAGAGAAAACCTGTTGCAAGTTTTCTTGAGATTTTTGCTTTTTTTCCTCCCTCACTTATTTTTTTTTTCCCGGGTAGTTTTGCTAATTAAAAGCTTTGCAAATTGTCGTGTGTGATAATTATTTTTATTCTGGTTTAGCAACCTAAAAGTAGAGATTTGAAATGCTTTCAAGAAGAAATTGAGGTGTCCAACGTGATTTTTTTTTCTTTTGCTTCACAAAAGTACTTTTCCAAAAGCTTGTAAAGAATATGCTCCTATAAAAAAGATCAGAGCAAATAACAACAGAAAACTCTGAACTTTCTTGCCACTTATTTGGTCCCAGTTCTGTGGCATTCAGGACCGTGGAAGTTTTGTTTTGATTGGAATATAAGGCCCATCTACAAATCCACATCGTTTTCCCATTCCAAAGGGGAAAAAGCTCTCACAGCAGAGATTTTCCATGTCCTCGTTGTATGATGGACCCAAACTCCCATCTCAGACAGAACCATCCCCAAAAACTGGTGGGCATACAAGGAAAACCCAGAGTTTTCCTAAATCCCCTGCACCTCTCCTTGAGGATAGAAAAAGCAGAAATATTTTCTCAAGGACTTCAGAGTCCATCCTTTCCCTGGGCTCTCCCGGGCCACATCCCAAGGGGAAACTTCCCAAAGCTCCCAGGCTTGGCCCTCCCATTTATCCAGGATTGTCTGACTTTGAGCTGGAAGCTGATACAGTTTAGAAGTGGAGAACAGGGATCCTTGTCTGGCATTTGGGGACAGATCCCTGCTTCCCTAAGGTTATTTAACCTCGGTCCTTAACGAACATTAATTAACACAGAGGGGCTTTGCCTTGGCAAAACATAGAAGCAAATCTTCACTTCTGCTGAATTCCTTGTGCTGTTCTTCCTTCCACAGGCTGCTGTGATCTTTGCCATTCCTGCTTCCCAAATATTCCCATCACCAGCATGGACAAGAGGGAAATCAGCAGTCACAGGCTGTAAACACGGAGCGGGTATCGAAGGCATCGCTTGGTCCAACTTGGAGCAATTTTTGGCCTTCACAGAAGGAGTCGTGAAACAGGGAAAGTGTCACCCCCACACAATTCCTCGGGCAGAAATCCCTGGTTCTGAATTCCCTCCTTTCTTGCTGCCTCCCTTCTCTTTTCCTTTGTTTTCACCCACAAAAACCATCCACAACTTCCCAGGAGGAATCCGGGGCACAAAGCGAAAAAACCTCTTTGAATTGATTTCAACCCCGTTTTCTGGTCTGGAGACCCAGACCTTTGGGATATCCATTTTCCCACCTTTTGGAGAAAATCAGCAGTAAATTGTCAGATAATGCCCTTCATTCAGAGAACATTTCCCACATAAATAGCAAAAAATATAAACAGTGACCTGCATGGATCAGCTGGAATGGGTCTCCCAGGCATTTTCTCCTGACCTCTGAAACATCCATAACTTTTTCTCTTTTCTCTAATAAATGCATTCGAACTCCTTAAAGGATTCACTGTGTGGGTCTGAAGAGAGGTTTATTCTCTTCTGCTCAGTGATTAAACAGCTCTGATATCGGCTCCTACAAGATTTAGGGATTTTAAATGTTTTTCCAAGGGTCATGGGGGTGTTAAATGGGAATCAATTGTTCCGTGAGTGCTCTATGGAGGTGACAACCCCAAATCATTTCAGTTATCCCCTTTTTCTTCATGAAAAGATGGATTCCAGAAGCATCAGGAAGGTGGGGAATGGGAAAGGACTGGGAAGCCTCTCAAAATGCTCGGGAAAGAAGAGCTGGATCAGAGGATGAATCCATTTGCTGGGGGACCTGAGAACAGCAAGGGCAGGAAAAGCAGGGAAGCTCCTGGAATGACCCGAATTTGGGGAAATTGGAAATGGAAGGCCAGGATAAGGTGAACAAAGGGGTTCTGAAAGGAGAAGGGATCCTTGGAAGTGCTCAGGGCCACGCTGGATGGGGCTTGGAGCAACCTGATCTAGAGAGCGGCGCCTCCGCCCATGGCAGGGGTTGGAACTGGGTGATCACTGAGGGCCCTTCAACCCAAACCATCCCAGGATTCCAGGATTCCACTGCAGCAGTCGGACGTGCTCTGCTCCCCAGGCAGGGACTGCAGGAGCTCTCTGTGCCCAGGGCACACAGGAGCTCTTGCACTGCCTGGATCTCATTAGGGACGGAAAGGATCCCCAGTTTATAAATTAATTATCACACTCCTAAGGAAGAACCATGCAGAGCTGGCAGCAGAGCCTCCCTGTGAGAGGGAGAGCAGAATCCCAGGATCACTGAGGGTGGAAAAGCCCTCCAAGATCACAGAGTCCAAGCGGTGCCTGATCCTGATCCTTGTCCCAGCCCAGAGCCCTGAGTGCCACGTCCAGGCCTTCCCTGGACACCTCCAGGGTGGGGACTCCAAACCTCCCTGGGCAGCCCCTTCCAAAGAACCAAAATAATCCAAACGAGCTCGTTTTGTTCCTGATGCATTTGGGTTCCGGACACCACGAGCGCAGCAGCAGCTTTATACAAAGGTTTCTCACTTCCCGTATTTCCCGATGTTTCTGGCAGCTCCCTGTCACAGGCATCGCTCCTTTTCCAAATGTGTGTGGCCCTCGTGTGTCCCTGCACCTGGCCCTGACCCTGGGGCACAGGGAGATGGCTCACCCAGGGCCGGGACGAGCTGGGTGAAAGCTCAAAGCCAGTTCTGCAGCTCCTCTCCGTGAGTGATTAACAGATGGCATTTCTGACAGCGCAAAGGCAGAACTTCCAGGAGGAAGAATCTTTTTCTGCAATTCGTTATCAAGCTCGAGTTTGAACAAAATTGAGGGGAAAAAAGTGTCCCAAACGCAATGTGGAACTTCTTAGGAGGGTTTTGGCCTTTTTAATATGCAAATGACGCATGAGTGAGGAGGAAATCTGGCGTTTACCTGTTGGTAGGGTTAGCAGGGACCAAAGATGCGGCAGCACAGCAATCCAGCGAGAGAATGAATTATTTATTAATTTTACAATATCATTTATATTAGCTCCATAAAGCGATTGGACTCCTTTCAGGGTGATTGGTCTAAGGTCTTAGATACCCATTTAAAAATACTGTGTTACAGTACCCAAAACATAAGTGAAAAACAGCAGGTGTAAGGGTTATTTACAAAAACCAATCTTACTGTTTATATAACTTGCATAGCAAAGGAGAACTCTCACAGAATTGGTGCAAGGAGATGGAACATCTCTCTGCTTAGCAGCTTTTCAGTATCCACATTTACCTTCTTTCTTGTTCTAACTGGGAATGCTCCTCCAAGGCATTTCCCTCTCAGTGTCTTCCTTTTGTCACCCTGAAATGCGGAGATTTCCAAATGCTGGGACCTCTCTCCATTAAAAATCAGAGCAATGCAAATCTGCCCCAGAAAAAAGGGAGTCAGGGGAGAGCTGAGGGGGACCCGGGGGGATTTTCTCCTCCAGCTGGATGTGGGGAAGCAGAGGGAGCCCTCAGCTCTCCCCGGGCTCCCACCCCACCATCCACAGGCTCCGGAGCTGGGACGAGCCGTGGGTTTTCCTGAATTACCTCTGGCTGCCAGAGCCTTCCTGCTGCAGTCAGCAGGGACCTGTTGGGTCTCGCCTTCCGCCAAAACAATTCCCACAGGCTGAGCCACCAGCGAGGTTCAGGTGCGGGTTACAGACTCCCAGTCATCCGGAAAATCCACGCTCCCAACAGGAACGGGCTGGGCCGCTCTCCTGGAGGAGATTTCCCCTCATGCGTGAGATGGCAGGCGGACGCCTCGGAGAGGAGGCTCAGATCCCTTTGTTCTGCCACTTCCCGGGCGCTGTCAGCGGGATCTGACGGGTCCAGGGGGATTCCAGCGCCCCAGAGCTCGGAGCTGCCTGTGCCAGGCACCCCAGGCAGTCTGCTCTGTGCTCAGCGAGAAGCAAGAAGGCACTGATGGGAAAAACACGGGATCAGGGATGAGAAAGAAGCAATAAAAAGGACAGGTGCTAATTCTGGTGATCACAGATGGAAACCCTGATATTTTTACCCCTTATTTTCCTTTTAGTACTTGCTACCATTTCCTGACAGCAAAATGTTCCTCATGGCCATTGGCTGAAGGAAATATTTTTTTTAAAAATAGGGAAAGCCCAAGCTGAGGCCGGAATTTGATTCCCTAGAAGAACCGTGATGGCATTTGCTATGCAAAGCTGAATTCCTTCATCCAAAGCCTAAAGGAGGGAATCACCACCATGACTCAGTATCATTCATGGCAGTGAAAAGCAGATTTTCTGGTGCACCAATGTCACCTTCGGGGTCCAATTCCCACTGCTGCTGCCAGTTGTGGAGTGCCCCAATCCTGTAGGAAATGAGTGTGACATATTCCAGGCTCTGTTTGCCTCCCCAAAAATCCAGATCACCGTGAGATGCAGAAGTAAACCCGAGGGCTGCATCTCATTTGATGGTGCTCCTGGTGCCCTTTCTCCTTCCCTGCAGAAGTTGTGGGCAGCAGGTTCAGCAGGGAGCAGCTCAGAGCACGAGTTAGGGCAGCACTGATTGCTCAGGCTTTAGGGCTCTGTTGAATCAGGATGTGAAAAGTCAGCTGAGGGAGGACAAACCCCGGCCTGGGAACAAAGCTGTGCTGAGTGAGGCTCAGCCATGAAGAGCAAACACAAACCTTCCTCACAATGGACTTGGTCTGTTCTAATTCTGATTTTTTTTTTTTTCCTAAGGTGTCAAAATGATGAAGAGGAATATATCAAATAATGGCTGAGCCATGATGGTGGGGGTTTCTGGGCTTCTGATGTGGAATTGAGATTACAGGTCCCAGTTTATTGAATGTCTTAATTTTAGGTTCATCTGATTCATGTGGCAGCTGGAAAATATCTCCTCTTTTCAGCAGCTGAGCTTCCTGAAGAACCACAGAACCCTACACAGGTTTGGGTTGGAAGGGACCTAAATTCCACCTCATCCCACCCCTGCCATGGGCAGGGACACCTCCCACTGTCCCAGGGTGCCCCAAGCCCCGTCCAGCCTGGCCTTGGGCACTGCCAGGGATCCAGGGGCAGCCACAGTTGCTCTGGGAAAAAAATTCTTCAGCCTCGTTGCAGCTGTCACCCAGTTTTGCCCTGGTGGCCCTGGGCCAAAGGGCATCAGGTGCTGAGCAAGAGCTGGAAAATCACTGATTTTCAGACCCCAATTCCACTCACTGTGCTATAAACCAGAAATTATAATTTTTCTCCTTTTCTCTGTCTGTTGTCCTCCCTTCTCAGAGCGTGCCTGTCTCTATGAACACACCATGCCAGCGCTCCGAGGTTTATTTTTACTGTTCTCAATGCAGGACACACCCTTTTCTCACCACCTCCTACTCGATGTATTTCTATTTATTCTGGATTTCCACCCCAGCTAACGAGGGAAAACGAGCATCTCTGGTGATAAATCACCCACTAAGAGCACTGGGGAATATGTGGCCGCCACTTCCACTTCCAATCTGATCCTCTGACTGGGAGCTGAGGCTTTATCTCCCTGTCTGATCGGGATAAAATGCTGCAAGGCAGCAAACGAGGCCCTTTCCCCCTCCCTCTCCTGTTCAGACCTGCTGCTTTTTGCCCCGGGACTTTTGATGGGTGTCAAGAGAAAAATATTCTTCAGGGAAGAGAGTCCTTAACCCCGGGAATTGCTGTGGATGCTGTGAGTGGCTCAGGAAGGGATTCACCTCCAAACATCCTCCTGCTCCGTAGGTGGCCGAGGAAAGGTGCAGTTTTCTGTCAGGCTGGGGGCAAAGCTGAAAATGAGGAGCCAAAAGCTGGGTTTTTTTTCCTTTGGAAGCCCTGATGTGTCACCTTGGCCTGATAACAACAAATCCCACAAGCAGAGGACGTGTCCTGAGAGGTCAGGCTGCTGTCACGGTGTGACAAAGCCAGTGCCACCCTCACAGATGTCCTGGAACATGGAATGTTTTATATCCCGGGATGTTTCCAGCTCTAAACGCAATCCCAGGTGAGGGCCTGACTTCCAGAAGAGTCCCTGTGGTTTCCCCTCAGCAGCTTCCCTGGGCTGGAGTGTATGGAAGGTGCCCAGGGCCCTGCAGAGTGGCTGGGATCTCACCAGGAGGGACGTGCTGGGATCTCACCAGGAGGGACGTGCTGGGATCTCACCAGGAGGGACGTGCTGGGATCACGCCAGGAGGGACGTGCTGGGATCACACCAGGAGGGATGTGCNCACCAGGAGGGATGTGCTGGGATCTCACCAGGAGGGATGCACTGGGATCACACCAGGAGGGATGCACTGGGATCACACCAGATGTGCTGGGATCTCACCAGGAGGGATGTGCTGGGATCACACCAGGAGGGACGTGCTGGGATCACACCAGGAGGGATGTGCTGGGATCGCAGCGCCAGGGAAAGGGAGGGGAAATCAGGATGGTTGGTATCAGGACAAATCACTGCAACTCATTTCTGCCTCAGCCTGACCAGGACAGCCTGGCAGCTCACAGAAATGTCCCCCTGAGCCAAGAAAAGGACTAAAATCAGATAGGAGGGATCTGGTAATTCACAACAGAGTGAAATCTGAAGGCAGTGGAGTTTGGGGAGTTCTCTTTCCCTGGCAGTGGCTCTGCTCCTTCCCAAACACTGCAGGGTGTCCCCTGTCCCAGGAACTCCCAGGCTGGTCAGAGGAGAATCACCCAATTTTGTGAGGGCACTTGCAGCTAATAAACAAGAAGGGATAATTAAATAATGCTTCCCTAAGCAATAAAAGATAAATAAAGAATGCTCCCTCGCCTTCCACCTGATCTGGACCCATAACTGACAGCAAATTCTATTTTTGTTATGGAAATCCCAGAGCAGCTGGGTTTGTTTAGCCCTGAAACGACTCAGCACTGTTGCTTTTTTTTTTTTCAAACTTCCATTTTTCTGTACTTGACATTTCTGTGGTCAAAACTCAAAGGAGCAACGAGGGAAAATCCTTTCTCCAAACAAAGCCAGAGATGAGCAAAAAGAAATAGGTGCAAAGAGAACCCTCACCCCGGGGTTTGCTGCTGCTGGAAAAGCAGGAGGAAAAGGGAAAGCCTTCACAGTCATGTTGGAAACCTCGGGAATTACTTTAAACGCACCTCAATAATGGCAATTTTTGATTTGTAGGATGGCAGTGAGAAGTCTGGGGGAAAAATGTGGGTGCCAAACGCGGGGGTTGTCCCAAAGCTCTGCTTGTTGTGGCACGTTCCCATTACTGGAGCAAATCCCTCGTAGTTATTTACAGTCATTAAGCTAATTGTGGCAGGGCAGGGAGTGCAGAGAGGCTCAGGGAGCTGAGGAAATGACGCAGACACTGTCCAGCCCCTTCCACGTGGGTTTGGGATCCATGCGGGATTCGAGCTGTGCTTGGAAAGGGCCTGGAAAACACCAACATCTGGAAGGATCATAATGGGCTCTGCAAGAATTATTGCAGGGGTTGGGGAGGAAATGCAGCGCTCTGCAGCTCGGGCAGCCCAAGTGCAGCTCGCTTGAGTTACTGAAAGGGTTTTAATGTCCTCAACCACGGCGGAACTGAAAGGAAAAAACCCCAAATTTAATCAAAAACTAGACACCAGGGTGGACACCGAGCCCTGAGCCCAGCCAGGATGGGCAGAGGGCTCAGCTGGGCCATGGAGAAGATGGAAAGCCAGAAATTTTAACTCATGGATTATTATTGGGCCCATCTAAGACTGAGACAAACCACAGGGGTGAAGCTTTACAATTCCTTCCACAAACTGGGAATGCTTCATACTTTGGGTGACCCCATGGGAATCCACTGGTTCTCCTTTCCAGTGGAAATTCGGAGGGAAGAATAGAAAAACTTCAGCACTTAAAACTGATAGATGCTTTGAAAGGCTTCTCTGGGCCATTTTTGGGGGTTTCATTGGCTGGTGAATGGGAAGTGGATCCGTGACAGGACGGGATGTCAGGCTTGGCTGGTGTTGTGGATTGATTTTAAAGGCTTGGAAAGAAACTCCCCAAATTCTGAATTATTGCGTCCATCTCTTGAATTCCGGGAGGGCTGAAGAGTTTCTCCCTGACCTGGGGCTATTTTTAGGACAGGATAAAGCTTTAATTGCTCACAGAGCCCCGGCCCTGCTGATCCCGGGATCAAAGACACGCCTTGGTGACATCCATTAACACAAACCCGGGGAGTGCTGTGAGCGAGCCCGGATTGCTGGGTCTGCCCAAAGCACCAACTCCAGGACTCGACCTGGCAGAGGATGGAGAGGTTTTGTGAGGAGGCAAATCAGGAAGAACAGATTTTGATGGGACTTTCGAGGATCAGGTTGGATTTGGGGTTTTCTCCTCACACCCGGTGGGAGGTGAGGGAGGGTGATTTTAAAGCTCCTTTCCAACCCAAACCATTCCATGATTCCATGATCCCGCTCTCCTCCGGTGCTCTTAAATGCACGGAAAACTTGAGAAGCTGTTGGATTCCTCGTGGGGGAGCACAGCAAGGCCAGGATGAGCAGCACCCCAATTAAAGCTGTTGACAAAGCTCCCTCCTGGCCGGGTGCCACCCCAAACAGGCTGCGGGCTGGGCAAGGTGGGCGTTGTTTATCAGAGCCACATCTCTCCCCGTTTCGTAATCCCCTCCTTTCAGGAAGAGGGCTGCTCCAGATCTTTCCTTGCTGCATCCCAGGCTGCCTTCCTGCAGCCTGTAATCTTCAAAAATGGGATTCGGGGAAGCAAAAAACACCAAAAAAATCAAAAAAGAACAACCCACAGCAAAATATTGGGCCGAGCCAAAACTGGAGATCTGTCCCAGAGGTGCTTTTGGTGCAGCAGTAATAATCTCTGTCGTTTGTGACGTGTTAATTAGCACCTAATTATCTTTGGGAGGTTAAATCACCCCAAGGTTTCTTGTAGGGTTGGAAATCGAGTTGTGACCTCTGGTGTGGTTTGGGGTGGGGGCATTTCCTGGTTGTCCTTCGGGATCTGGGCTCGATTCTTTGCTGATCCATGGGGTGGCTGTTCCCCCATGGGAATGCCCTCTGCCATTGGATCATCCCAGCTCACAAACCTGGGCCGACTGAACCTCCCCCGGGGAAGGCAAATCCTAATCCTCATTTTTTAACGACTGCTGGAGCGAGCCAGGGAGGAATCAGGAAAGATTCCCCGGGATTGAAGCTGTTCTATCACCACAGATAAATCCACGTGCTCTTACCAAGGACCCTGCAGTGGAATTGTGAGAGCTTTATAAAAAGAATTAAGGAAAAATTTATGAAAGAAACATTAATTTTCCCGTTCCCTCCCCGTCTCCGTCAGTTTGTTCCTCGCAGTTCTCTTTTCCCAGCCTGAGGATGGGATGTAACTGTGATTTATCCAGGCTGGGAGTTCCCAGTGCTGATCCTCTGCTCCTTGGCACTGTTGATCCATCAAATCCTGAGCCAGGCAGTGGCAGATACAGAGGGACCTCACTGCTCCGTGATGAGCTTCCCAAGGTTTTTCCTGAATGTTATTTGGCTAAAGATCTGTGTTGAGAGATGGAAGAGGATACCCAGGATTCAAAGCTAAGGAAAACTGAGCCCAGGGAAATAGGGAAAACACATTGTCCATTTTTAATTCCTCTTCGGAAGCTCCCGGAGCCTGTCTGGGTGCCCCAGCCCTTTTTAGGTTATTCCATCATCTCAGAGCAGAGCAACAGCACAGAAATCATCCTCTCATCCTCCAGCCACTGCACTCTCATCCCATATTTTGTCTGCTCCCATCTTTTCCTGACTTTTACTGCGCAGCTAATGGAGAGTCTGGGATTGCTGGCTGCAGACAGAGGACAGGTTTAAAAGCTGAGCAGGGCTTTTTCCCCACTGCCCCATGAATGCACCATAAACCTGAAATTGCAGGATTTGCCTTGTTATCACTGTATTTTTTTTTCTCTACAGACAAGTCTGGACGTGATTTTCCACTCAGAGCTCCCACATTTGTCTGTTGATTTAATTTCTCCCAGGATATTAAAAAAACCCCCGAAACAATCCCAACCCTTTCCAAGTGTTCCCAAGCACCATCCAAGCCCGCCAGGAAAACAAGAGGCTGAACTGGAGTGTTCCAGCAGAGATTTTCTCTAGGGAAGGGAAATGTGTAAAGAGGGTGACTGAAGCCATCTTCAGGATTGTTGGTGATTTATTTGCATTTTTTTGGAGGAATGAAGGTCAGGACTTGCTGCCGACTTCACCTGTGCAGGTGTCTGACCTGGGATGAGGGCACAGCCCCCAGGGGTGCTGATTCCTCCTGGCTTCCCTTCTTATCAGTTTTAGGGATATTCTGGCAAATGTTTCTTCTCTACCTTGGCCTGAGAGGGAGTTGAGTGCAAAATTTAAGCACCATCCAAGAGTTTCAGGGAGGCAATGCCAGGAGAGATGAATTCTGTCAGTTCCAGGAAGGCTCTGCCCTTTTCTCTCAGCATCTTCCTTTTAAGTGACAGCTTTGTGCTTATGCAGAGCTAAAATTAAAACCAGCCACCCTAAACCCCAACATCCCCATTCCTTCTTACCTCACACACCTTTCCTGTATTTTAAAAAGCAGCTTAATTAACCCACCTGTCCCCTTATCGCCCATCCTGTTTGCACTCACCTGTTTCCTATCTGCACTCAATCTGTTTTCGTGCGTGTCTGCTTAAATAATCATTAATCCAATTCCTTTAATTCCAGCTCAAAAAGGAACACAGTTTCACATGTTTCTCCCCAGTGCGTTATGTTCTGCACCTGGAGCTGTTTGGGGGGATTTTTGGGGGCTGGGTTGGGGGGGTTTTGCTTTGTCTGCTTTGCGTTTCTGCCCCCAGGCAGTGGCAGCGTCTCATCCGAGCCTTCCCCTGCTGAAGGACAGCGAGAAGCTCGGCAAGAAGGAACAAGCGAGGCGCTTTTTGTGGTCGGGGCAGGCTGGGGCCGGACCACCACACGAGAACAAAAGGGATCAAAGCAGCCCCAGCAGCTCTGATTTCACACTCGCAGCCGGGGGTAGGACCCGGCACATCCCGCTCCTACAACCCGGGCACGAGGGGGTTTCACCCTCCCGGGCTGGCTGGGAATGGGGAGCAATGGGTTAAATTTGGCACAGCCCTGGGGACGCTCCTGCACATCCCGCAGGCCCGGCTGCCCCGGTCTGTGCCCCAGGAGGGCCGGGCTGGGCTGGGCAACTCCTGCTCCTGTCCCTGGGCAGTGCCCCAGGGCCAGGAGGGGAACAGAGGGATGGGATTTGGGGCAGGGGGCCAGGCTGGGCAGGGCAATTCCTGCTCCTGTCCCTGGGCAGTGTCCCAGGGTTGGGATTTGGGATGGGGGGCCAGGCTGGGTAGTGGAATTCCTGCTCCCCATCCCTCAGGCAGTGTCCCAGCGCCAGGAGGGGAGCAGAGGGCTGGGATTTGGGACAGTGGCTCTCTCAGAAGCCTCCTTTTGCAGACAAAGAGCTGGAGTGGGTCATTCCAACACAGCTCTGTGTCTCTCTCATTTTCCTTTCACTTAATAGCAAAATCCTTCCCCCAGCCCCAGTTTATCAGAGGCAGAACCCTTGAACCCATCACAGAATTCCCAGAGAAGCTGTGGCTGCCCCTGGATCCCTGGAAGTGTCCAAGGCCAGGCTTGGAGCACCCTGGGACAGTGGAAGGTGTCCCTGACCATGGCACTGGACAGGATTTAAAATCCCTCCAGCTCAAACCATTCCATGATTAATGTTCCTTGTGCTTCCCAGCTGGAAGAACCAACCAGTCCTAGCATGAGCTGCTGCTGCTCCTGCTGGAATTCCATTCTAGTAATTTTCCACAAAAGGAGGAGCTGTTATTAATTGGGATAAATATTCCAGGTTATTTGTTTGTATTTCTGTTCCACTGATCAGCAGGAAATGCCCAGAGCATCCTCACACTTCCGTAAAACTGTGTTTTATGTGGGTTTTATGATCTAAATCCATTCTCCCTCTTTTTATTCCAAAGCCTGTGTTTTAAAAACTCCACCACCAGGGATGAGCCCATAAAGGTGGACAAAAAACGGCATTCCAGGGAAATCCTTCAACCCTGATCAATGCAAATAATATTTACTGGGACATCTAGTGGAAGAACAACACAGTGCAAATCCCAGCCCTTATCTGTGCTGGGGCTGGCTGGGAGGCTGGAAATGTGCAAACACATCCAGCTCGGGATGGAAAAATCCTCCCTTTCCAAAGAATCCCATGAGGAGCAACAGGAGCAAAGGCAGTGTGAATCCTCAATGGACTTTTAAATGTCATTCTACAAAATCTCTAATTTCTGCTGGGTTTGAACTGGTAAAGATTAAAAAAAAAAAAAGCAAAACTAAGTAAAAGTTTTGAGAAACCCATCATCGTTCTTGTTAAAAAATTGGAAGATAACAATAAAAAACTCTTAAGGTGGAGAACGTTCTTTCTATTTTTTCCAGCCTCAACTGAAACCTCATTTGCAGATTGAAGTGATAATGGAGTAAATAAGGGAAATGACGAAATTGTTTTGGAAACAAGAACCTCCCTTTTGGCTGCCTTTTGGGCAGCGCTGCTGACAGGAGATGCCTGGCACCGCGAGGGCTCCTTGGAGCCACCAGTGACGACGGGAAAGGATCGGATTTGAAGCTGTGTCTGTCCCAGAGGAACCTGGAGCTGTTCTTGAGCAGCAAAGTTGTGCCATTTCCCAGTGAGCCAATGCATCTCCTGCTCTTTGCCATGAAAAAAAAGGAAAAGGGAATATTTCTGTCTGGATGAAGCTCTTTGCCATGAAAACAAAGGAAAGGGGAATATTTCTGTCTGTCTGAGGCACCGAAAAAGCCAAAGCAGCAGTGGTGGGAGGTGGAGGAGTGGCAGAGCAGGGTTCTGTCACTCGCTGCCTGTCCCAGCTCCTCCAGCCCCAACTCAGACAAATTCTTTGCTATTTTCCAAGAAATACCTGCAAATTTCACAGGTCCCATTTTCCTCTTCCCATCTCTGGGATGGTCATCCCTGGATAACTCACTTGGGCAGCTGGATTGTCTCTGAACGGTCAGAGAAGCCTTCAAGGGAAAGAAATACAACAATAACTGAGAGGGTTTTGTTCTCTTGGTGGTCACTGCGTTGCTGGGGCCTTGCTCCAGGTTGTCTCACACCTCTCAGTCCCTCGATGTATCTGGGATTACCTGGAGCCTGCCAGGGCTGTGTCCTTCCACAATTCCCTCTATTTACACCCAGGTGAAATGCAGCGATTCCTGCCCACATTCCTCAGTGGGACATTTGCCAGGGCACCAAAACCCCTCAGAGCTCCTCGCAGGGGTTTTCAGGGACAAGGTGGAGGCAGAGCAGGAATTTCTGATGGAACTGCAGCAGGCAGAGCTGTTCTGGAACCACAGGCAGACCCAAGGTCTAGCAAAGCAGGGTTCAGCAAAGGTCAGAGATCTCAGCTCGTGGATCCAACAATTCCTTTATGGGGTTTTCAGGGACAGGATGAAGGCAGAGCAGGAATTTCTGGTGGAATTGTAGCAGGCAGAGCTGTCCTGGAACCACAGGCAGACCCATTAAGCAAAGCAGAGTTTAGCAAAGGTCAGAGATCTTTGTGGATCCAACAATTCCCACACTGGCTCGGAGGCAGGAGGAGCTGATCTTTCCAACTGGAGCTTGCAGGAGGCTGGCTCCTTCCAGCTTTTGGGATAATGAGGTGGATAAACCCCACGAATGTTCTGTATCAGAATCCTTTCTGACACCCTCACGTGCTGCTGAGTTTGTCATCAGCTGCTCTCAGCCTCACAAATCCCCGCTGCCAACACACGAGCGAAGGGCTCGGAAAGAGTGGGGCTGGAAAAGAGGTGGGATCAGGCTCGCCCACAGACTTCCCTTTCGTGCCAGGGCTCGCAGACGTTTCGAGTTAAAGCAAGAAACAGCCAGGAAAAATGTGCAGATGCTTAATTCTCTGCAGGATTTATAATATTACACGGTGAGCGTTTGCACCCTATACAATAAAACCACGCTGGCTTTACTACACATAAAAGAAAACAAAACAAAAAAATCACAAGTTTGACAGCAATTAGGGTGAATAGACATTTATTTTATCCTTTTACTAGCAGGACCAATTGTGATTTTATGCTCTGAAAAAGCTCATTTTAAAGTTTTATGTCTGGAGCAGCCTTGCCAAATCGAGCTTAATATTGTTACATTAAATGGATGGTAAAATGTGTTCTTAAACCCCTCCATCCTGTAAAGGGCCTGGAAGCAGGGAGCTGCTGCTAATGAGAGGCAGGGCCTGAATCCCAGCCCTCGGGGCTGTTTGCTGGAGCAGCTGGAGGTGTTTGCCAGTCCCTCCCAGCATCGTCCTCGCTGCCCAGACCGGGTTTGCCATCCAAGCTCCTCATCCCAGCCACGCACAGCCCCGGCCACAGCCACAGCCGGGAGCCCAGAGTGCCTGGAGCGCTGGTACTCTTCAAGGAGATCCTTCCCATCTTCAGAACAGGCTCTCTCCCTTCCCACACCCCTGATGCTTCTTTTTCCCCACTCCTCTGGCTTTAGGAGCCCTGAAACCCTTGGTCAGAGCAGCTTCACAATGATCAGAGATTTTCTTTTCTTCACCCCCCTCGAAATCTTTATCATTTTGTGAGGTGGCTCCAGGTATGGAGGAGCTTTGTGGCCTTGGTGCTCAGATCCCTCCCACCACTGCTGGTCACAGCACCCTCAGAGAATCCCATGGAACCGGGTGATTCCACCCTCTCTGCACCCTGCATTTACCTGGGCCTCCAAATATTTGCTTTTTGAGTGGTGAGTCAGGCACGGAGGGGCTGGAGCGTGTCCAGGGCAGGGAACAGAGCTGGGGAAGGGGCTGGAGCCCCAGGAGCAGCTGAGGGAGCTGGGAAAGGGGCTCAGCCTGGAGCAAAGGGGGATCAGGGGGGACCTTGTGGCTCTGCACAACTCCCTGACAGGAGGGGGCAGCCAGGATCTGCTCCCAGGGAACAGGAACAGCATGAGAGGAGACGGCCTCAAGGGGAGGTCCAGGACATGAGGAGGAATTTCCTCATGGAAAGGGTGGCCAGGCCTTGGAAGGGGCTGCTCAGAGAGGCTTCACCATCCCTGGAGGGGTCCAGGGAAGGCCTGGAGGTGGCACTCAGTGCTCTGGGCTGGGGACAAGGTGGGGATTGGGCACAGCTTGGACTCGATGACCTTGGAGAGCTTTTCCCCCCTCAGCGATCCTGGGATTCTGGGAGTGTTGTGCCCCAGGAATCG
This sequence comes from Oriolus oriolus, assembly GCA_013400235.1. NCBI lineage: Eukaryota > Metazoa > Chordata > Aves > Passeriformes > Corvidae > Oriolus > Oriolus oriolus. Next base: position 181,083 of record VXBT01000858.1, on the reverse strand, counting down.
CTGTTGGCACTCCCTCGTGCGCTGTGCTGCCAGGGCAAAGACGAGACCGGGAGCTGCAGCGAGAGCTGGACTGGGAAGGAAACGTCCCCAGGAGCTCTGAGCACGAGGAGCTCGGGGCCAGGAGGGATTCATGTGCTGTCCTCCTGATTGAAATGCAGGGGCTCCTCGAACTGGTTCAGCAGTGCCCCAGCTCTGGGGGAAGGTGCCAAAATTCCCAGCGCTGCCCCAACTCCCTGCAAAGTTCAGCGCTCCCAGAGGGCGTGGAGAGCTTCCCATGCACACCCAGCCCTGTCCTCGCCTCCCTCCCCGGATGAGACCGGGAAATAATGCTCAGAGGCTGCCAGGGGATAATTACAGGGTAAAGCTGAAGGTGAGGGATCGCCTGGAGGGGCCACGGGAGTGCTGCAGGTCCTGGAAGCTGCCCCAGAGCTCCCAGCTCCTTCCAGCAGAGCAGGATCCTGGGCAAGGAGCTCCCCGGAGACCTGGGCTGGGTTCTGGGGATTATTTTTCAAGGCCATTTAACTCCTCCAAGTCTCTTGCTCAATAAAAGGCTGAAATGTCAGGGTTGTGTAAGGAGGACAAAGCCAAGGGAAAGTGATGTAAAACTGGGCTGGAAATGTGCTCCTGCTCGAAGCTGTCCCAGAGCCTGCTGGAGAGGGATGCTTTAGCAGGAGAAAGAGCTCAGATTGGTGCTGTGCAGTTCATTAGGCCAGAAACCGATGTCAAAAAATGTTTTCTGTAATTTGGTTTTATTAATTTTAGAGATAAGGCTCCGTGCTGCAAAAAAAAAAACAAACCAGAACAAACCAACCCAACAAAACCGCCCCAAAATCACCGAAACTCTTTGGGTTTCCCCACCAAACCCAGGGATTTTTACCGATATCTCAGCCCCCATCCTTCATTTCCGTGAAGTTCATGTTCAAGTGGAAATGGAGCAAGAGGAGATGGATGGATTTTCCTGCAGTGGGAGGATGGATGAGGCACTTCCCAGTAGCCATCCCTCCTCCTGCTTGTCCTTGCTAGGGCTGGGTTAGGCCAAACTTTGCAGGACCTGCCTTGGAAAGATGCTGATCCTAAAAAGTGAGCAGAGCCTTCCAGAGATTCCTGCACTGACAGTTGTGACACCGATTCATCCCTGTTCCCTAAACCCCCTCTGCATTCACTCAGGAGGTTTTACTCAGCCGCACAGAAGGTTTAATACATTAAAATTCCTTTAATTACAGCACAAACAGGCACTTCCGAGCAGCGTTGACCAGGCTTTTCTTTCTCCAGGTCCTTGCTGAAAGCTTTCCTTGCTTTCCATGGGAGGTGATTTCCAGCCTCTTTGTTCCATGGCACTTATTAAACAATTCTTTCTGACAGCCTTAAATGCAAACAGCGAGACTGCAGCAACTGGGAAATTAAAAATATATCGTTAATACAATGCCAAAGGCACTTTTTTCTCCCCCATGAATGGTTTGACAGCATTTGCTTTTTAAAATGGAACTGTTCTTTAAACAAATTGTGTTTAGTTACTGACTTGTGTCATAAACCTCTGGTCAATCATTATGGGGAAGGTCTTAAATGGGGATTTAAATTCAATATTTATAACATTTGTTGTTAACAAATATAGTTAATATTCCTATTTTGTTTATTGGGTTTTTCAGCCTGGAGAAAAGAAGGCTCTGGGGAGAGCTCAGAGCCCCTGCCAGGGCCTGAAGGGGCTCCAGGAGAGCTGGAGAGGGACTGGGGACAAGGGATGGAGGGACAGGACACAGGGAATGGCTTCCCACTGCCAGAGGGCAGGGATGGGTGGGATAGTGGGAAAGAGTGAGGGTGGGGAGGGGCTGGGATGGAATTCCCAGAGAAGCTGTGGCTGCCCCTGGATTCCTGGCAGTGCCCAAGGCCAGGTTGGACAGGGCTGGGAGCAGCCTGGGGCAGGGGAAAGTGTCCCTGTGGGACTGGGTGAGCTTTGAGGTCCCTTCCCACCCAAACCATTCCATGATTCCGTGAGTTGAAGCCACTCAATGTCGTGGATTGGAACTCCATGTTTTCCAGATGGAATTAAAGCATCCCATTTAAACTGGGAGTTGTCTGCTTGGTGCGGTTACTCAGGAAGCAGAAAGCTGCTCCAAAACTCTGGGCATTCCCTGGACAGATCAATTCCTTCTGTTTTCCAGAGTTTGGGTTGAGTTTCATCCCCATCACAGCTGAATTTAGGCAGAGCTTGTGCCCAGCAGGCAGGGGACAGCTGGTGACAAATCTGCCCTCAGGGCTGCTCCTGAGGACTGCCCAGGCCGTGGCTTCAAGCGGCATCACCCGGGCATGCTGCAAATCCCTGCAGAGCAGACAAAGCCACTGCCTGCCACTGGAAACTGGGATGAACTCCATGGCAATGAAGTGGGAATGAAGTGCAGCGCTCTGCTTTCACCACTCCACCATGATCAAATTGTAGATTTCCCCGCAATTAATCACCCCTCTCCCTCGGCGAGCGCGTTCAGCTGTCCCTTCCACCGCTGCCACGTGTCTTTGTTTTCAAACATCATTTTCTATTCCGGGCCGAGCCGTCAGCTTTCCCAGGGGAACGCGTCGGGATGTTGGGCAAGAGGGAACGGCCTGGGATGGCGCTGCCAGCGGAGGTGGCAACGGGGAAAGTGGAGCCTTGGGAGGGTTGTGCAAGGGTTGTGTTCCAGGCACTGCGAGGGCTGGAGCCAGGCCAGTTTTCCAGCCTGCCAACTTGAGGAATAAAATCCGTGTGGGGCGGGAAGGGAGCAAGCAGCCGCGGGGATTCAGCCGTGTTCCCGGGGCTAATGAGGGAATCCGCTCGCTGCAGGTACAATTAGCAGCAAAGAAAATAAGAATTAACCAGTCTGGGCTGGAATGGCTTTCTTTGCCTCACACCTTGGTGACACTCCTTGAACTGAACACCTGCGGGGTGGTTCGGAGCCAAACCGGGAAGGTCTCCACCCAGAACACTTCTCGTGGAGGGCTCCAAGGGCACATTTGGGGATTGCAGCTCCGAGCTGGCATCGAGTCCAGATCTGATGGCTCTGCGCAGATGGTATCGGGCTGTAATTTATAAATAGGCCTTCCATCTCCACAGCTGTGTAAAACAGAGGTGGCACCTAGGAGGAATCAGCAGAAAAACGCAGCCGTGGTGTGCAGCCCATCTTTTAAAATCAAGTGTGAAATCTCCAGGTTGATTGGGGTGGGGGTGATGATTTCAGTGGAATGATCTTTATTGCCCAATCCCCACCTTCTCAGCTCACGAACTCATAAACACACGAAGATAAACGTGTTAGAGTGTCTCTAAGTGCAGAGATACCAGCGTGTGCCAGAGCAGAAAATTCTAGTCCTGAAAAAAGCTGCAAGCCCAGAACTGGGACGTTCATCCCCTCAGCACTGAGCACGGGGCTGAGGGTGAATGTGCTGCTAATTCTGGCCCCCTCCAGCAGGCGCCTGAAGTGGAGTGGGAGGAACAAGTGCCAGATGTTGTTCTGTGCAGACTTGGTGTCACTGGGAGGAGAAGGCACTTCAGGGAGAGCATTAATTCGGGAGGGGCCTAAAATAATTAAATAACTGAATGTCACAGCGCTTTAGTTTATACAGGAGGAGAAACTCTGGCAGCGTGAGTCAGGCCCTCTTCTAAGAGTGACTAATATTATAAACAAGTGGTAAGATAGAGGCACTAAACTCCCTTTTCTGACTGCACTCCTTAAAGGTCATAAAACCGATCGAGTTTTCCAGTTTCAGCTTTTCCCATCGACTTTGCTGAGCAGTAATCAGGTCATTGGGCCACTTCCCTTGGACACTGACCAATGCATCCTCAGCTTTATCCTAAATATAGCAGGCCTTTTTTTAGCATTGTTGGTTTTCCCACTTTTTTTCTTTGTTTTTTTTTCTCTTGACTCCCTCAAAGTGAGTTTAGTGCAGCAGGAAGGTGCCAGATCGACATCACTGGAAAATGACGTTGCAGGGCTGCTGTTCCTGCACGGAGAGCAGGCTGTGTTTATCCACAGGCTGACTCCTGCACCGCTCCACCAGCGTGCCTTAAGCCTGACCTGTGGAAACCAGGCTGGGCTCAAACTGCCCCGTGCAGGCAGCCAACAAAACCACCAAATCCCCTTGTCCTGGCTGCTTTGGAAGCCAGACAGGCCTCAGGCTGGAACTGCAGCTTCCATGGCATCAGTAACGTCCTCCCGCACAGGAGTCTTACCCAGAAAAGCTGGGATTTGGCTTCCCCATGTCCTGCTGTTGAAAGATGAGGTGTCTGCTCCGAGCTGGACACTCCCTGCGAGGGAGGGGAGGCCTGGCACAGGGTGCCCAGAGGAGCTCTGGCTGCCCCTGGATCCCTGGCAGTGTCCAAGGCCAGGCTGGACGGGGTTTGGAGCAGCCTGGGACAGTGGAAGGTGTCCCTGCCCATGGCAGGGGTGGAATTAAATATCTTTAAGGTCCCTTCCCACCCAAACGGTTCCATGATTCCCTGAAAAAGGTCAGGACCCATGTAGGACCCCCATGAGAGGGAGGTGGCACAGCTCCCTTTCTGACTTCCCTCTGCGCTGTTGGCTTTGAAGTGGCCTTGAGGAACAGCTTAAACCAGACAGGTGGCCTAGAGCTAGGCCGAGCTTAGCGAGTCAAATCCCACCCAAAGCGATGGGAGGCAAGGTGCCACTGAGCAGCCTGGGGTTGTTCCAGTTGCTCCGCGTTTTCTGAGGCCCCAGTCCTCCCCTGGATTCCTGGAGACTCCTCCTGCCGTGCTGACACCATTCCTGGAGCAGAGGTGCCACCGCAGCCCCCCGGGGGTGCAGTGACCCACCAGGACAGCTCTTGTGACACCTTCACTGCACAGCTTCGCACAACACCCCGAGCAGCGGGGAAAACGGGGTCCTGGTGCTCTGCTTAGGATTGAGACATCGGGGGCTGAGTAAACAGGACTTTAATTAAATGGAAATAACTCTGCCCCGCTGATTGTTGTGTCGCTGACAAGTTTCATACCCGCTCTAATCGCTACAATTTGCTGCCGTAATTGCGACTCCGTGTTTTGCAAAACGCACGACGCTTCTCGCTTCCAACCCGTGGAAACCATCCCAGATCGGCCCTGACAGCTCCCAGCTTTCCCTTTTTTCCCCCTGTGTGCTTTCATTTCTCTTGCTCGCTCCTGGCACGGTGCTTTGGAAGCTGCAGGGCTGCTTGCAGGGTGTTCTTATTAAAAACCAGCAGAGCAACATGTCCCCAAATCCATTCCTGCTCGTGGTGTCCTGCAGGTGCTGTTCCAATGGGCTCCATCCAGCCCAAGGAAATAAAACTGCTGGAATGCTCTCCATGTCCCAAGCTGGAGGAGTGACACAGCTTGGCTTCAGTGATAGAGATGCTCCACAGGGCAGGGGGTTTAAGTACAGCTTTGTAGGAATGCTGTAGGAACTTCGTCCCACAGTTCAGGCTTCGTTGTTCACCCTCCTGTGTGTTCTGGCAGAGGGGAGGCTCAAAGAGCTGCTCTGAGGGACCTGCCTGGCACACTTTGATTTCTTGAGGGACTCAGGGCTTCAGGAAACACTTTCTCCTCATTTCTGAGCTCGTGAAGGTGCTCAGCAATGAGGAAACCTCAGGTCTGCCCCACCAGCGGTGCCTCGGCAAGGAGAGGCCCTGTGCAAACCCAGCCCCGGGGATTTTGCAGCGGGGCTGGCGAGGCCTGGGACAAACCTGGCTTGGAAGCAGAGCCAACAGACAGCAGAGCTCTGCGTGGGGGGACCCTGATTAGCTCAGTGTGACAGAAAATTGCAGTGGTCAAAGGAAATTGGGGTCCAAAGATCGATCTCCCCGCACTCTTTTATCCACTGGCTGTGGCTGTGGCACAAGGATTCCCCCAGGGAACTCGAGCTCCCCACAGAGGCCCTCTGGAAGGGCCTGCAGGTCATGGATCCGTCCCTGTGTCCGTGCAGGACAGGACAGGGTGTGCACGGGGAGCTGTGTGGGACGTAAAGACCTGGGGGTGCCTCAGCTCCGTGTGCAGACACTGGAAACAGAGCCCTGTTTATCCCAAACATCCTGGCCTGGGATCTGGCCCGGAGGCCCCTCCTGTTCCATGGTTTGATGTGCCATGAGCCCAGTTCACTGCTCAGCTTCTTCACACCCACCACAACTGAGCTTACCAGGGACTTCCCAGCCCCTTCTTGTGGAGCAGATTTGTGTTTTGCCAGCAAAACCCTTTTTTTGGGGAGGTTTTGGTTTGGTTGTTTTACTCAGAAGCTGTGTTAGAAGGTGTTTGGTTAGAGAAGTGGTTTTGAGAATCGTCTGAAACTCTGAGATCTCTCACAATCTTCATTTGCTGCTTGCCTCTGCTAAAGGTTTTCTGCAAAGCCTGGATGAATCAAATAGATGAGACTGATCCTAGAGAGTTTCTGTCATCCCAGGGGACTTCCAGGGACTCGTGACATCCTCTGGGAAGGAGTGCACATCTGCAGAGAGGAATTTAATCCACTTAGCTGTTTTTCACATCGAAGCATTGGGTGTTGTCCTGCAGTTCTGGAGAAATCACAGGGATTTCTTCCTTCAGCCCTCAGGCCTTGTCCCTCAGAAGCCTCGACCATCCTGAAATCCCAGCAAACAGTACAAACCAAACAGGACACCGAAACCATTTCCACTCAGCTCCGGAACCTGCGAGAAGAAGAAGAGACCATTTTACACCGTGTCTTACAATTTACTGTCTCCAGACAAGCCTGGCCACTGGGTTTGTCTTCAGAGAGACAGATATTTGTCACTCCATTATTGTTTTACAGTGTCAGCTCCAGACACTTAAGTATTGTTGGAATGCAGTAGGGGGGGAAAAAAAAATCATGTTTTAAATCTCCGATGGGGTAATAAACTGCAGCCAGGAGCTAATTGTGCTGAAACTTGATCTTTTACAATCTGTTATTGCTGGAGTGGGACTCCCCAAGCCCAGAGCACTGGGGTTTGTTCCACCATTAGTTAGGTCGTTCATACACGCTCCCCAAAGCCCCCAGATCACAGCTCTGCTCCCAGCTGGGGACTTAAGTTCAATTCTCCAAGCGATCGATGCATTTTGGACATGAAACCAGTGAGGGAGGGGATTAATCCTCATCAAGTTTAATGGCTCGCTGTGGATTTGCTTCTTACAAACTTTCTTCCACCCAAGAAGTCCAGAGAATGTTGTACCCCTCCTGTCAGGAGGAAAATGAATCATTGCCCGGAGCCTGGAAGGCCAGAGGTGAATTGGAAGCCGCGCTGTGGAACACTCACACTGCAGAATTATTATTTTCTTTTTACGCCAGCATTAAATAATATTTGAGCTCGGGGTGGCCAACCCAACGGGTGGTTTCAGTGCTGAATGAGACCAAAGAAAGGGTCCATCCATCATGGGTTCAGCTCAGGTTTTGTTCAACAATTTTTTTATTTTTTTTTTGGTTTGTCCCGAACTTTGTATCAACCAGATCTTAAAAATGCCAAGTCTGACTTCTAAATGTTAAGCCCCAGTTTGGATGAAACTTTTGGCTGGAAAATGTTTTGAAGGTCCAATAAAAGGGATGTTCTTTCCCAGTGTTTTTCTCATCTGGGTGAGGCCAATGAATAGATGTGCCTGGTTAAAACTGGAGAACTGTTCCGAGGATATTTTAGCCAAGGAGAATGGGAGTTATTGAGGCTGGTGCAATTCTGGGGTCACATTTCAATGAGAATTCACTGAAATTTTATTTTCATATTTTTCAGCTGTAAAATGTGGTGTGAAGATTTGTTTTCTTAAGGTTCTCACCCAGTCCTGGGCTCACAGAATCTCCTGAGTTGGAAGGGACCCGTGAGGGTCGTGGAGGGTCCCTGAGGAGCCTCGTATTTTATCTGGGCTCTGAGCAGTCCAGCACCGCAGCAGCCGATTGTGGGCAGAGTTCACTGGAGATTCAGGCTGCAAAGGGGTGCAGACAAATTCAGATTCATCAGAAGGGCCCAAGGAAGTGTCCCAGGCCAGGCTGGACAGGGCGTGGAGCAACCTGGGATAGTGGAAGGTGTCCCTGCCCATGACAGGGGGGGGAATGAGAAAATTTTTAAGGTCCCTTCCAACCCAAACCATTCCATGTTTCTACTCTAAAATGCTGAAATCTGGAATGGAGCTGAGGGTTCTGGGTGTCCATGTTGGCACTGACAGGGGGGGAAAATTGGTTTTCTCACTAGAGCTGAGAAATCCCTGATTGTTCTGCGTGTCTGGGGTGACTGAGCAGCCCATTAACACCACCCAGGTGGGGAACAAAGCCAGCGCTGCTTTCCACAGTGAGCATCTGACAAGGAGACAAAATAATTGTGGAGCGTGTGATACTTAATCCCACAGCGAAGAGCTTGGCACTCCCAGGCACGCGGGGAGCACATGGGGAGGGAGGAAGTGTTTCACACAACCATTTGTCAGGCCAGAAGTGCTCATTAAACATGGTCAGCCTCTCTTCCCGAGGAAATTCCCTCCCTCCTGCCTGAGGAGAGCTGAGATGTCCATGGATATCCACCCCTCAACTCCCATGGTTTGGACACAGCAATTAGAAACTAATTACACCCCAACATTTAATCCCAGTGCAGGGAGGGGGAGAAGAAACTGCTGAAATTGGGAGCTGTGAATCCATCGTTCCAAGGGAGCAAGTGCCAAAGGGAAGGAACAGGGCTGGGGCCAAAGCAGCTCGAGGTTTGGCTGTTTACTCTTTCTTTAAGTGCATGTTTGGTCACAGGGGGTCTGACTGGGATTGTGTTGATATTCAGCTTTCCAGGGCCGGTTCCAAATGTAAGAGTTAAAGTTTATTCTCAGCCCTCTCTGTGCATCTGAGTTTAGTTCAGCCAAGACAAGAATTAAATGCAGCTTTGGTGTAACTAATGAGAAAAACTCATACTAAAAAAAAAAAAAACCTGAGCCTTTCACTCATGGATGCTTCCCAAAGAGATGCTGTGGTTGATTAGAGCTGATTTAATTACTGTGCATTACAAAGAGCACATCTCCTCTTCCCTGGGCAGTGCCTTGTGTTGCAGTGTGGATAACCAGGAATCCTTCCAAGGCACGGAACACACCCCCTGCCATGTGTACAGCAGCTCCTGGACCGTGGGCTCCCAGAGATTTCTCATCCCAGGAGTGTTTCCCAGTTCTGAGTGAGCTGACCGAAGTCAGAGATTGATGACAAAGAGAAATTCCCCTTGATAAAATCGAAAGTCATTGTACTCTACAGTCAGAGCAAGTGAGGGGACAGCAAAATGTTCCTGCCTCCATAAAGCAGGAATTGTGACCCTTTTTGACAAAAGCCAGAAAAATTAAAATATATCTTTAGAACCTTTGGATTTCACAGCAGAAAGTTGTTGCACTGGGAAAATATCGACCAGCTCTGCCTGACAGATCCTGTTGGGCTGGTGCAGGAGAAGCGGAGGAGAAACCTTTGGGTGATCCACGTTCCTCCCATTTCTCCCCTGGCTCAGAGAGGGGCCAAAAAAAGCTCCAGGGTCACCCTCACATTTGGGGCTGAGGAGTTTGGCAGGTAAAGAATATTCCACAGGCTCAGGGGGGACGCGGAGCCGAGTCCAAGTGGAGCCCAAGCTCAGCTCTGCACAAGAGAGACGTTGATTGTTTTGGCCTCTTTCCTTTGCTCCAGGGGAAAATCGAGGCACCCTTCTTGGGATATTATTGGTGCGAAATCATAAGTTACAGTTTTATTACCAGTGGCTGTGTGCGTGTGAGGGAGAGAGGAGGAGGTGCTGGGCACAGGAGAGCATAACCACTCTTTTGTAACCACGAATCCATTCTTTTTTGTTTCGCTTTGCAAAACACAGGTTTAATTTAGGGAGAGAAAAATTTAAAAAAAAAAAATAGAATTTACTTTTCCATACAGCACCAAACAGCCATGTTTTGGATATTTATATTTCATTTAAAGCCTTTATTTATATTTCATTAAAGTTTGTCTTCAAACTTGAATTCTTCACTTTGCACTGCTGAAAAGAAAATTTAAAAAAAAAAAAGAAATAGGTGGGCTGTAAAGACTTATTCTCGCTTTGTAAAACTGCAAATTATTTGAGCCCACCTCACATATTGATCTAGAGCAACCATGTTTTCCATGTGAAAACATCTCCCTGCATTTCATCCCTTCACAGATTTCAAAGCTCCCCGGTCTGTGTTGAGTTGTAAAGTTCTATTCAATGGCTTGGTTCGCTTCCAGCAAAGCTGGCTGAGAAATTTGGATCTGGAATCAGCGTTGTTGGGGGAAATGTTTTCCCCCCATTAACTGCAGGATGTTTTCACTGATTGTTTTGCACATGGTACGGATTTATTTACTTTTCCCGATGTCAGAAGCCTCAGCTGGGATATTTGGTAGAGTCCAAAACCAACAGGCTTTAGCAACTGGAAGATTTTTGTGGAATTAGGACAATGTCCCCTCCTTTGGGGCAATGAGCACTTTGCTGTCCTGGCCTCGCTGTGGCTGTGGACATTTGTCCATCTGCTGATTTGTGCTTTTCCTGCAGCTCATTCCTCACCATCTCCCTTCTCCTCACAGACTGGGTCTGATCCTCTGCGTTTGTGGTCAGTGGGAGTCAAACCCATCGAGATTGGCTGGTGGCTGCCCCTGGATCCCTGGCAGTGCCCAAGGCCAGGCTGGACGGGGCTTGGAGCAGCCTGGGACAGTGGGAGGTGTCCCTGCCCATGGCAGGGGTGGAGTGGGATGAACTTTAAGGTCCTTTCCAACCCAAACCAGCCTGGGATTCTGGGATTGTATGATAAAATGTTCTCTCCCAAGAGGACATTTCAAGATATTTCAAGAAGCAGCCGCCCATTTGTATTTCAATTCATTTACCAAAAGAATTGAAGAACCATTTAAAAGCTCTCTTATCTCTGTTTGACAAGATATGAGCTCACCTGAAGCCCAGCAGAGGGGTGGGATGGTCTTTTTGACTCTGCATGCTCACGGTTGTGCAGTTGTCTTAATCCTCCCAGGGATGGTGGTTGGAAGTGAGAGGCAGGGATGGCAGAGAGGGACTGGGGGTGGTTCCTAGTCCAGGTTGACTTGGAATCATGGAATGGTTTGGGTTGGAAGGGACCTTAAAGCCCATCCAGTCCCACCTCCTGCCATGGGCAGGGACACCTTCCACTACCCCAGGTTGCTCCAAGTCCCATCCAACCTGTCCTTGGTGATGGGACATCCATCAAAGCCCTCTTTACTCTTCGAAGAGATACTCAATGAAAACTCTAAATGTAGCCAACATTAAAGTGACTTTGGTATTTTTTTTTTTAATGATTGTTACAGTATTTTGCAACTTCTGTTCCCCTCTGGCTGGGATTCGAGCACCCTCTCCCTCCGCCCCCTCCCCACCTCCTGACAGCAATCGCCAGTTGTAAAATAATAGACCATCAGCCAGCAATAATTTGCAATGCAAACAGACTTGACGCTCTCTGACATTTATTGAAACCTCAGACCCTGTTCGCTGGTTTCAGTTTTCCTCCCTTTGCTCTGTTTTTACAGACAGACAAGTGCTTAGATTTGGGTTTAATAATGAGCAGAAATTTCGCCTTGGCCCGGCTTTGCTTGTGTTGGCTGCGGCGGGGCCGCGCAGCAGACGGGCGGTTGGAGTTAATTACGCTAAATGGTGAGAACATTATTTGACCCCACTGGTTCGGCACCAGATGTTGAACGTTGCCTCTGAGAAACCAGCACAGACGTCAGGCTTTGGAGGCTGCACGGGGAGGGAGAACAGACTTGGAGCTAAAGTCACTTTTTTTTATTTTTTTTTTTTTTTTTTTTTTTTTGCAGCCCTAACTATCCCGGGATAAGCCCGGGACAAACAAAGCCCTTATTAGGGACAGATGACAACATTCAGCTGCAGCCACTCGGGGCAAATTAGGGCAAGGTTGTAGGTTTGGAGCTGAATGGATCAAAAAACCTCCCCCGAAAAATCATTTTGCTAAATGTACAGTGAACGTTCTGCCAGCACAAGGTATCAACTTTGGTAAATCCTTCCTGGAAAGTGAACTTTACATTTACGGGCCAGACATGATGGAATTTAATGTTTGAAAATGATTAAAGGATTTTGTTCTTTCCTAGTAACAACTGCATTTATCAAGGTGGCAGCCACGGTGGCCTTAGAAAGAGCTGAAATGGAGCTGAACTGCTGAGCTTTCCCTGGCTTGGGTCTGGGAATCCCTCCGGTCTTTAGGCGTTAGGATTGCGGAATTACGTCGGGAGATACGGGAGGAGGGCAGTACAAAGTGTTTATTGACCCCAGGCTGTGTTAATAAAGCATTAGAAGTATTACCTGCTCAGGGATTGTCAGGGCACAGCAAAGTTGTCCTGACCTTGGTGGAAAACTGAAACTCCTCTCAGTCTTTGAATAAACTGTTTGGACTGTGGGACTGACAACACTTGTGCAGATTTATATATTACAGGGGAAAAAAGTTTAAAAGCTTCTCACCCCCGAAAAATGTGTTCCCAATGCCTTTATTTGCTTGCATGGCAGTGATAAGGTTTTTAACACTGCACAGTTTACGGACAAATTTGAATTCTGGTTCTTTTTCCAGCAGGTGACATCCCTCCCATTGTGCTGAGCAGCAGCTCCCCTCCACCCCCTGTGTGTCCCCAGGATGCAGGACAGGGACTCACAAACCTCCCAGCTCCAGCCCTGAACAGCATTTGGGGCCTGGTTTTGGGGCTGCTGGAGCAAAGCCATTGACCCAAGCCAGCAGAATCCACAATCATTGATAATTTTAGTAGCTGGAGGTCTCTGGTATTTTTTAGAGCATCACTACTTGTCTGGAGCGTTATTTCAGGGGCTTAACCATCCAAAATTCCTTGTTCAGCTTTGGTGTTCCTTCCTCATTCCCCACGTGATAACGTGGCCCACGTGCTGCGTCACCATGTCTGGATCAGACCCTAAACTGCATCACTCAGGATTCTCTCAGAACTCTTTCACTGCCCTTTTCCCTCTCAGTTTCCTGGCCTTTCAGTGCTCTTCTCCCACCCCATGTGCAGCAGGAAGGTGCTGATGTGTACAGAACACCCAACACAGAACACTGCAGTTTGAGTGTTCCCGCTATTTTCCGGGTCAGTGAGAGATTCTCAGCCCCCTTGATCTACCAAAGTCCTGCAGATACCGCTTTCCTTTCAAAAATTAAGAGCAAATCCAGTGGAATAAGTGGAGCTGTTCTGCAATTCCTGCAGGGCAAGTCCGAACAAAACATCCTGGCTGGATTGTGCCGTGGAAAAGCAAAACCGTGGAACAGGGAGCTGCTTCTCGTGCTGCACCCCCGCTAAGGGCATCACCACCCCGGGATCCTCCAGGGCACATCCCTGTGCCCACAAAACCATGGATACACCGAGCCTGAGGGCACCATAAATGGCAAGGGAATGTCCAGGACACAGCTGCTGTTTCCTTTCCCTCTGAAGCAGGTGCAGATGCCCTCAAGGACAAGGCCATGGCCACACCTCTGCTGAGACCAGCAAGAACTGCCAGAAATGGGTTCTTCTGCCCAAAACTTGGGCACAGCTGCTCGGACCAGCACTGGCAGGACACAAGAGATGTTACCTGGAGGGCTTTTTCTACAGCAGAGGAGAGGACACTGTTGACCATGCCGGGGTTTCAGTGCCACCAGGCACAGGTTATTGCAGCTTTTTCCCCCTCTCTGGGCACTAAATAGGTATTTTTGGATCAGCTGTGTGGTTTTCTGTGTATATTTGATACAAAATTGAGTGCCTGACGTGTCCATCTGAGGAGTTCTTCATAAAACTTCACAGTCCCAGCGACCTGTGGGATGGGCAAAGACTGGGTTTGGTGTTCTGGGGTTCTCTAAGAGGGTTTAGATTCCCTCACAGGCTTCAACACTACCTATAATTTACTGCGAACCAGGAGAGACATGAGCTGAAATTTTTAGGAGCAGATTAGGTTGAAAAATTTATGACAGCATTTAGAAACATTAGACTTGGGACTGCATGCCAGAGCATGACAAACTAGCAGGTAATAACACATCTCATTAGAACTGTTTATTTAAATTGAACATTAGCCTGTCAGGGATGTTTTTGCTGCTGGATTGGTCTTATTTCCATCCAGATTAACTTCTACCCAATCCAAGCACCCAGAGGTGTCTTCCTGGGACAGCTCAGTGTGTTCATTCCATGAAGTTTATGTTATTTCTGAATTTTAAGGAGAATGTTACTTTCTATTCTTCTTTATCCAACACCTCCATGTTTAATGATCTTTGTGTATCAAAATGCAATTCGATTTTCCAGAGGATCCAAGTGATTCGGGCTCCAGTGCAGTGTTTCAAAAGGATTGGCTCACCCACCCTGAACAAAACATTGGAGTATTTGCTTTTCTTGGTCTTGGAGCACAGTTCTTCTGTCTTGGCCTTCACCTTCTCCCCTGTGAGGGTGGGGAGGCCCTGGCACAGAGAAGCTGTGGCTGCTCCATCCCTGGAAGTGTCCAGGGCCAGGCTGGACAGGGCTTGGAGCAACCTGGGATGGTGGAAAGTGTCCCTGCCCATCGAACTGGATGATTTTTAAGGTCCCTTCCCACTCAAACCATTCCATGATTCCGTGACTCCTTCTAGTTTTTAATCTTTGTCCCTCAAACACAAAATGCATGTACAGAAATTACCCAGATCTCCAGATGATCCGCTCTCTTTTCCCTGACCTTAACTCATCTTTCAATAACAGCTTTATTCTCTCAGCTCATCAGACCTTCAATAATTCCAGCAGATCAGCTGCCACCCCCTCGAGTGAAGGTGAGGATCTTTCCTGACTCAAACCTTGAGGTAACCACTGTGCTTTGGGGTTGTTTGAACCACACAGAGACATCCTGCATGTGCCTGGACCTGCTGCTTGGTTCATCCCCAAGATCCAGGCCAAGCCCCTCCAGACAAGAGCTTTGTGCTTTATTTTCTCAGACAACAACCCGAGGTGCAGCAGCGGCGTATTTATATGGCCAAAGATCAGGCAAACACAGAAAAGCAAACCCCGAAACAACACAAACAAGCAACCCTTCCAAAGGTGCAGTTTCACTTCAGCACTCAAGCTGTGTTTGACAGGAGTTCAGTGCCAGCCCCATCTCCAGCACAAAATAATTGCTTGGATCTTAAAAAAAAAAATCCCTGGAATGATGTCACCATTGCTCAGCTAAACCCGAGCAATCGGTTGGGTTTTGCAACTGTGGGGATGAAAAGTGCTTTTCATGAGCCTGGGCAAAATAATGTTGAAATCATTTCCTACCTTTTATTTTATCTCTACAAATCAGACTGTTTCCTTTTATTGTACGAATTTGGGAGGGTTCAGCCCTAGAAGAGCATCTTAAGGCTTTTAAAACATATTTATAGAAGGGTTCATGGATCCATGGAATGGTTCGGGTAGGAAGGGACCTTAAAGATTTTCTGGTCCAGCCCCAGGGACATAAAAAATGGGAGGCAACCCTGAGGAACCAACATTCCTGAACTGTAAAAATCTCCAGGGAAAACCAAAAAGAAGGAAAGATGTTGATAGAGAAGGGGCCGTTCCAGCTCTAGAGAGGCTCCCTGATGTCCCAGTGCCTTTGATTTCCACCCGTCTGTGCCTGCTGAAAAGTTGTAAAACATCATCAGTGGAGCCATTTTAAGGGGGGTTCAATATTCCCTCCATGTGCTCCACATCCACCTTTCCCCCTCCCCTCACAGCTGCAGTAAAACACATCTCGGCCTATCTTGGCTTCAGAGGTGTCCTCCTGCCAGAAACCCATCAGATCCATTCACTAATGACGTCTGTCCAGGACAATATAATGCCTTTGATTCATGGTTTTTGGAAAGCAGCTCGAGCTGACTTCCCTGTAAATCTTGCCACGTTATTAATCCCTGGGGAGCGGCTGGCAGCCAGTCCCTGCTTTATTTGGCTGGTGGCACTGGGGCTGAGATAACCCCATTCTTTTAGGGGAAAAAACTCTTGGAAAAACACCTTTTCCCAGCAGGTGGAATGTCTGAACAGCCTCACCTGTGGTGGTCCCCAGGGTCCATCAACAGCAGTGGCCGTGGTGACGCTAATTACAGAGCTGTGGGGCTTTTAATTCCCGCGGGGGGGTCTTTTAGAGCAGAATTTCCTGCAAAATTTCTCTTTCTGCCAGGCCTTTGTTTTGTGAACTTCATGGTCATCAACACAACAAAGAGGAGCTTGTCCTAAATTAAAGAGCTTGTCCTAAATTAAAGAGCTTGTCCTAATTTAAGACAAATACGCCCTCACACGGAATTCCCTCTCACCAGAAATGGTGAATTTACCCACACTCTGGTGGTTCAGCCCACACTTCTCTCCCTAAATCAGCTAAATTCTAGATTTTTTTCTATCATCTCTCATGTTCTGGGCTCTGTTTGATGGTGCTGGGTGAATAATGTATATCCTGATCATTTAATTATTTAATAACTTTTCTAGTTTGCTCCATTTTAAGACCTTTTCATGTGGCTTAATATTTGGTTCAGGATGATTTAATAATCTCAAATTCACATCCACAGAGAAGAATCTGGATTATTAGATGTGAGCATAAAGATAATGGGACGGGCTTGAAATTAAAGAAACCCCAAGGAGTTTTTAAATGTTTTAACAGCCACCAAGACACTTTATAAACAGAATCACTGCACTTCAGTGCTAAAATCCTTAAATCATCCCTCCTCTTGTTTCCAAGCGATGTTAACTTCAAGCCACGGAGCTCAGCTGTGTCGTTTTTGGGTAATAGAGAAGCAAATTCTGCTTGCTGCAGGAAGCACAGGGTATAATTCTGCGGCTGATGTTGTGGTGGGGCTCAGCCTGGGTTTTCCTTTCTGGGAAATTCTTGTGTATTTTAAATCCTCGAGCACCTGGAAGGAACAACCCCAGCAGGTACCTGTGGAGGGATGGAAGGGCAGCTCTTTAGGGCAGGAGCAGCTTCTCCCTGCTTTCCCAACAGGAATCTTTTCCCCCTGCTGGATGGGATTGGATTTCCTGGAGCTGGTTTTGGTGCCAGCTGCCCAGCTGGGAGCGCTGCTTGTTGTGGTGGGAGATCTGCATCTCAAACCAAACCCAATTATTGCTGTGGCCTGGGTGGGCAGCTCACCCCCAGCGTTCCTGGGAAGTTCTCCTGCTGCAAACAGCCCAGAAATGCCGTGGAGCCCATCCCAGAACGGTCTGGGCATCGAGCTCAGCCTGCCCTGGCCCTGCTGGGCTGGGATGTTGTTTAGTGCCACAAAACAAATCCTGTCACCTCGGAACTCTGCAGTCTTTGGAGCTGATTTCCAATAAATGGCTTTTCCTCCCTTTCCCCACCGGAATCCAGCTCCTTGCTCAGCCCTCGAGGGGTGCTGAGGTGTCCCCTCTGCTGTGCCACTCCCGGGGCCATCCATGGATCAAACGAGGCTTGGGACAGGGGATGGGAAGTGTACATGGGAAGGAAACGTTGGATTTATGGCTCTGCTTTAATCCAGAGCTCTGCAGTGGAGATCCCTGACCAGCAAAGGCACCTGCTGGGCTTTCCCTTTGGATTCTGCCCTATCTCACCTGGCAGAAGGGGAGGCACCTGGGTGATTCCTGTGAAACAGCTCCAGGGTGCCCAGCCAAGGCTCAGATTTTAAACAGAGGAGGAAATTCCCAAAGGAATTCAGGCTCCAAGCCTCAGCTTCACTCGTGGGTAGCTCCTCTTCCCCCCTCCAGTCCCATCCCAGCTGTCCCTCACCTACAGGCAAAACCCCTCCCTGCTTTTCTGATCCTACTGGGAATTCCAAGGTGCCATTCAAATATTTATTCCCAGCATTTCTTCCTGCCAGCCTGTGCCAATATGTTGCCTTCCCAGTCTGGATGAAGAGAGAATCCATGTGGCCATCCCATCAGGTGGATGCTGGGACTGGCTGCCCTTCCCAGGATTTCAGCCTCAAGCAGAGGCATTTATCTGTTTATTTTTTATTTATGAAGTTAGCCGGAATCAAAACCAGAGGATGGAAAACCTGGCATGGGAATGAACTTTGCAAAGCGGGGTGGGAAGGATTCTATTCCCTTTAAAAAGCAAAACTCAGCTGTAAAGGTTTTGATAACTGGTAGAGCTGAAACTGAATCAATTTGCAAAATAACAAAAAAATGCTAAAAAGCAGCTTTTGCCTGCAGTCCGTGCCCTCCTCAGGAATCCCAGTACCCAAGGCAGAGTTCCCAAGCTGCCCACGATGAATTCAAGGGAATTTAAGTAACAACTTCAATATAAACCACTAAATAATTGTCCTCCCAGAGCTTTAGCTAATAAAACAACTCAGGGCAGAATATGGAATGTTCAAATCCTGGAATAAAATGCCCAGGTTTCATTTCATTTGCTTCCTTCTCTCTACCCCAAAAAGATGTTTTCCAGCCAAAACACACCACTTGTTCTTATTAATGAACCTCTGTGTATTTATCCAGATTTCTCCCTCTTGAACATCTCCTTCTACCTGTTATTTTATGCTGGTGAAATTCAAGCAGAAGAAAGGGGTTAGAATTAATTATAGCCTTTGGCTTGGAGGAGTAGCCACAGATGTTAAATTGTTATTATTATTGTACCGTATTTTGGGAAAGACACAAGGAATGTGTGGAGATTGGTGGTATCTGTGAGGAGAAATAGGAGTGTTTAAATTCTGAAAGAACTTCAATTCTCCTTTTAATGGCAATCAATGGGCCTGTTTAGAAAATGAAGACTTAAGGTGACAACTGTGAAACGTTGGAGGGGAGGGCCAGGAGTTGGACTTGAATCATCCTTGTGGGTCCTTTCCATATTCTGTATTTCTGTGATTGCATGATTCCACGATTCCATGATTCTATGATTCCATGATTCCATTCAAAACCATCTTGCCCTGTGTGTGCAAATGATCTTTTCTAAAATCCAAACCCTCTGGTAGCACAACTTGGTATGAAAAGCAGGGAGGCTTCTCACAATTAAGGACAGATCTGTAATTAAATTATTCTTCTTCCCATTTTAATTATGGCTGGATCTGACCATTCAGCACCTGGGCAGAATCCACAGCATGATTATTTTGCTGTTGAATGACTTCAATTAGCTTTGCATTTGGCTCTGGGCATGGTTTGCCATTGTTACAACGAGCAGGGATTAAAAGAAAAGGAAAAAAACTCCCCTGCAGACAAGGCCAAGGGGAAAACATCAGAAGCCTGATCATTTGTCACCTATGGTCACTCGAAACCATTATTTCTTTTACACACTGTAATTTCAGATAGACTTGTGTAAACAGTGTAAAGATTTATTTTCTCAAAATATCAGAACCACTTAGCGTGAGTCACAAGCCAGATTTCAGGCAGATAATTTTCTTCTAATAGATTTTTGGGTTAACAAGATAAAAATTAACATGAAAATGATTATGTGCTGACTGAAGGAAACCTGGTTTTATTTTGTTCCCTATTTGTTTTACAAGGGAAGTCTTCAAGTATCTTGCAGGGGCAAAAATATTTAAAGTGTTTGCACATGTTTCCCATTTCCATTTTATAAGATTCATTCACAGTCAGCCAAACGTATCTCTCTCTCTCTCTCTCTCTCTTTTTTTTTCTTTTGATGCACTTCTTAATTAGTCTTAAAGGCTCCAAAGGTGCTTTTTTTCTGTCTGTCTCTTTATTCCAGACGTCGAGAGTGGCGAGCGACGCTCGCAGTGAAGTCATCGGGCTCTAAACCCCGAGCTGGATGCTCCTCAAAGGCTTGAGGGGTGTCCTCTGATCTGCTCTTTCTACTCCACAGAAAGGAGCAAAGTGCAGATCTGAGGCCTGGGCGTCATTAGGAGCTGAAGTGGCTGCTCTTGGATAATGTGGATTTGGCTTTGGCTGCCAAATTCCAGCCCCTGGGAAGGATTTGCCACCGGGCTCCGTGTGGAGCTCCGTGTTCAGAGGGGCTCCGGCTCCCGTCCCCTCCCTGGGCACAGCCTGGACGTCTCTGTGCCACCATGGCCACCAGCCTGGGCACCCCACAGCCCTTTCTGTCCCCACAGAAGCTGTGGCACCATGGCAGGGACACTGTGGGCTCCCTGGGGCCAGGTTTTTTAATTATTTCGGCACAGGATTTTGCAGGAATTAGGGATTTTTCTCCCTTTTAAAACCTTCTCCAAAATGCAGCAGGCCTGAGTGAAGGCCTGAGGCCCCTATAAACTGCCCCAAATCCTTGTGTCCCCACTGCTGAGCCATCAGCTCCTTGGGCCAGGCTTTAAAGTTATTTAGGCACAGGATTTTGCAGGAATTAGGGAATTTTTTCCCTTTTAAAACCTGCTCCAAAACGCAGCAGGCCTGAGTGAAGGCCTCGGGCCCCTCCAAAGTGCCCCCAGGCCCTGTGTCCCCACTGCTGGGCCTTCAGCTCCTCAAGCAAGGCTTTGAAATTATTTAGGCACAGGATTTTGCAGGAGTTAGGGATTTTTTCCCTTTTAAAATATGCTCCAAAATACAGCAGGCCTGAGTGAAGGCCTTGGGCCCCTATAAACTGCCCCGAGTCCTTGTGCCCCACTGCTGAGCCATCAGCTCCTTAGGGAAGGCTTTAAAGTTATTTAAGCACGCGATTTTTCAGGAGTTAGGGATTGTTTTCCTTTTCAAAATCTGCTCCAAAATGCAGCAGGCCTGAGTGAAGGCCTCAGGCCCCTCCAAACTGTCCCCACACCCTTTGTTCCCACTGCTGAGCCATCAGCTCCTTGGGCCAGGCCTTAAAGTTATTTAGGCAGAAGATTTTTCAGGAGTTAGGGATTTTTTCCTTTTTAAAACCTGCTCCAAAATGCAGCAGACCTGAGTGAAGGCCTCAGGCCCCTCCAAATTGCCCCAATTTCTTGTATCCCCACTGCTGGGCCATCAGCTCCTTGGGCCAGGCTTTAGAGTTATTCAGGCAGAGGATTTTGCAGGAATTAGGGATTTTTTTTTTCCCCTTTTAAAAATCTGCTCCAGAATGCAGCAGGCCTGAGTGAAGGCCTCGGGCCCCTCCAAAGTGCCCCCAGGCCCTGTGTCCCCACTGCTGGGCCTTCAGCTCCTCAAGCAAGGCTTTAAAATTATTTAGGCACAGGGTTTTGCAGGAGTTAGGGATTTTGTTTTCCCGTTTAAAAATATGATCCAAAATGCAGCAGACCCAAGCCCACTGTTTTGTGTCCCCACTGCTTGGCCATCAGCATCGTGCCACAGGGAGTTTGTAACCACAATTATAAATACAATCTTACAATTTAACACAGCTCAAGGACCCTGCGATGATGAATGTGCTGCAGCAGGGCTCTCAGGGCAGAACTGAATGTTTTTAAGGAGAATCTTATAATGGTGATTAAAGTTGCTTTTTATTTTGTATTTTAACAAAGTGACCCCTTTTTCCCATCGTCAGAGTTTCAGCAGCACAGGGAATTCCCTCCTCCCGTTTTAGCAGGAGAGAGAAAAGAAGGATTTGAAGAAGTTAAGGATTAAGCTGTTCCACTTTCTCCCCTTTGCTCAGCCTCAGAAATCCCTCACACAGTGATGAGTCATTTTTTATTCTATTTAAACCCATGTTAAGTCAACATCGTTTAAGGCTGGTGACTAAGTCTTGAGTGATGTTGATGTAAATGAAATAGGAATAACTGGGACTTCACCAGGACACAGCAAATACAGATTCTCTCCACAAGAAAAAAAAAAGTTTAAAAAGACAAAGACACCGAGTTAGTCCCAACTAGAGAAAAAAAAAAGAAAAATAAAGAAGAAAAGAAATAAAAGACAGCTGTTTGCAGGAGATCTCTGATGGATTAAAACCGGGACTGGAAAGCTGCCCTTCTCCTGCTGGTGGAAATCAGCAGATCTCTCCTCAAAGTGGGCAGGATTTCAGCAATCCCTGTGCAGAGCAAGGACAGGAGCCCTTATCTGCCTCAAGTCTTACCTGGCTCGAGTCTGAGCTCATGATCTGCACAAAGTAATTCCACTGTAGTCCTGTTTTGGGTCAGGAAGGGAAATTGGGCTCTGTGGCCCTCAAGAGTGGAATGGATTCAAGAGTAGACCTGTGACCATTTGCAATAAAGGATTTGAAGGAGCTTGTGGGCATTCTTGGGGTTCCACATGGCCAAACAGTCCAGTAAAAGACCAGTAAAAGACCAGTAAAACCAGTTGTAACCCCCAAGGTGGGCACCAGCCAAGGCAGGGCAGCGTGCCCAGCCCAGCAGCACTACAGAGCCCCATTCCTTGGCTGGCACCACTTTCCTCTTGTCAGGTTTGGAGCCTGCCCCACCAACGCCACAACAGCCTCCAGAGGCAACACCTGAATCCTGCTTCTCCTCCTTTCTTCTCTTGGAACGTTCTCAGCAGCCGCTGCAGAGGCTTTGCTAAACATGTCAGATTAAAGGTCTAAGCAGACGAATAAATGCAGTCCATCTGAGGGCATGTTTCCTCTCACACCTTCGGGGCCTGTCAGCATCTTGAATGGGATTCAGAAACATGTCCTTGAAGCTGGCTGGAATGCAGCTTAATATATCAGGGGCAGCATTAGAGAAAGGAGAAGAAAGGATGGGGGAAGCTTTCATGGCAGCGCACCCTCCTCCTTCCCGCTCCGATCCTGCGTTTGCTGCACGGCAGGGGTGAACAAGGACTGGGGAGGGCATGGGGACCTGCAGCTGTCTCCCTGCTCTGCAGCTCACTTTGCCATCTACTCTCTGTATCCTGGGGTTTTCACACTCTCTTCAAAGCTTATTTTAGTTTTTATTAAAACCCCAGTTCTTTCCAGCACTTCAAACTCCCAGATTTCAGCACTGGGCAGAGCCGGTTGTGTCAATATTCCTGGTTTGAAGGGAAGCTGAGGAGTTACAAAGACACTTCTCAGCTCTTCACATTCCTATTTCTTTGCACAGCTCCTGTCCCAGGAATAACTCCTCTGTCCCGAGCCAAGGTCCTGTCTTGCCCTCAGTGCAGGGAGCAGCCCCAGAGCAGCAGAGCTGGGCCTTGCTCTTGCTGTATTTATATTAAATTTGCAAGAAATAAAGTTTAGGGCAAACCTGATGAGAGTCAGTCCCTTCCTGAGGACAGGGATGCTCCTGGCACGGGACGGGCCCTAAGGGAGGTGACCTGAGCACAGCACAGCAGCACATGCAGGGGTTTGGATGCTCTGCCAGGTAAAATATTCCATGGAATGAGCAGCACTGAACCACTGAACACCCTCCTGAACCGCACATTATCATCCCTGGAAGTGTCCAAGGCCACTTTGGAGCAACCTGGGATAGCGGAAGGTGTCCCTGCCCATGGCAAAGGATGAGAGGAGCTTTGAGGTCCCCCCACCCCAACCCAAACCAAACCATTCTGGGATTCCATGGAAAATCCCTGATTTCACAACAGGAGAATCCGTCAAACTTTGATTTGAACTTGCAAACCAATTACCGTACTCCTGATTGCTGCTTTTTTGGTTTTACTTTAAATATCCATTTATTTGTTTCCCTTCAAGTATTTCATTCAAGGAATGTAATTAATCTCAAATCTTAAATCTTTATAAGGCTTTTTTGAAATTTTAGAGTGAACACCCCATGGTGACGTTGTACCATCCATCTCTGGGATTCAGGTGGGAAATTCAGAGAAGCTGAATTAAATAAGCTTTATGGGATGCCTGCATTTATCTCCTTCCCTCCATGTGCATTTGTAGGAAGACAAAGTCTTGTGTTACAGGGAAAGAAAAACCACTCGGGCTCCTGTGCAGTGGAGGGGACTTAAAATATCTCCTTAAAATGTAGATTTTGACTTTCTGCCCAGCACTGCCATTCCAACCTAATTACTGAGTAAATGTTCCCTCAGTGGAGGACATGGAGTGGGGCAGTGGCTCAGATTTGGTATCATTTCTGCTCCTGGAAATCTGTTCCCTTTATTATTTTACATGGAATTCTTTCAGTTGCAAACTACTAATCTTCCACCGTGGAACTGGCTGTGGAACCAAGGGGGGAAGGTAAAATGTGTTGGGTTTCCGAGAGTTATTCACCTCTTCCCAAGCAAAAGATGGATTTCCCTTCTCCAGGGTCTCCGGCACCATCATTTTTCCCTGGATATTCCTGACATGCCACAAATCACCCCCTGGTTACTGACTTGGAAACGCTCTCCTTTGTGCCTGAACTGGACAGACTGGGAAGCTGCTGGCTCAGATCCAGGAATTAATCCAATCCTGGCCTGTCAGAAACACTCGAGGCCCACGGATTATTATTTATTTAATAAGATGCATGGAGTTAATTAAGTTTTAATGCCGCAGTTCTGTTCTGTGACCTTGCAAGCTCCACATCTGGGCAGGGGTGGGAAGGGAGGTGGTGCTGCCAGAGTGGCCCAAAAAATGGCATTGGGCACTTGAGGCAAAACCAGACATTTGGGGCCTCCCTTTTGGGGTAAATCATTGTGTGCTGCTCCTGAAGTTTGCTCTCGAGGGGAGCATTCCCATGTTTTTTCTCCCTGCCTCATTCCACACCCAGTGTGGAATCCTCTCCTGATTCCTCCTTGCCACACGTGAGTGAGGAGAGGATTGCCTGAGGATGTGAGCTACCAACAGCACCCAACACCGCAGAAATCCTTCAAACAATTAATTAAACTCTATTTTTTCCCTGCTGAGGGGTTTGCTGGTCCAGCAGAGCCAGGAGGAGTCACAGACATCCCAGACAGATCGTCCCCCAGCACACCGAGGCGGGGAGATGAAAACCAAAGGCACGGTTTTCTTTGGAAAACAAGAATTTAAAAGGTTTCGTTGGGTTTCTTGCTTTACCTGGATCTCGCACAGCTCAGGGGAGCTGTGATTTGTAAGCCCCAAGTCAAAATTAACAATAACACTCAACTCTATTATATTTCACTGATGCTTATCTGCGTGAAATGCATGATACTCCCAACCTGCAAGATTTATTATTTGCTATTTATTTGATCTCCTGGATAATTGTTTAATTAAAGTAATTAGTAGCTGCTTTCAAGGCCCAAAATCATTACTGAGCTGATTCCAGCACGCAGCTACTCCAACCACAACACCTTGCCCTGCTCCGTGCCAGCCCAGGATGCAGGAATTCCTCTGGAATTACATCCTCCCTGCAAGACATCCCCCAGGACTGGATTTGGGACACTGAGCTGATATTTTGCTGTTTGTGACATCCAACAATTGTCACCACAATTAACAACTGGCCTGAGCTCGGCAGGAGGTGGGAAATGGGTTTGAAAGTGGAAGATGTGACTATGTCGTTAATAAATTCTGACTCTGAGTGATATTTTGGGGGTTTTGTTTCCAAGGGGAATTCTTCACGGCTGTAGGAAATTTGTCTGAGTTATTCCATGCTTCCCTGAGAAACTCTTATGATATCCATGCATGTATTTATATCCACGGAGTTAGGCCAGAACCAAGACATAATCCTTTGAAAGGACGTTCTGTGATGGAAACCCACGTCAGGGATCCAGTGGGGATTACAGGAAAACGGCTCCGTCAGGGAAAAACTTGTCAGGGAGAATGTAAATAAGCAGAGGGTCCATATCCACAGTCCTAAAGGGAGAAGAGGAAATTGAATTCCTTTATGGCCTCGCTCCTGAACCCTCCCACAGCACAGGAAGCAGTAGGCCATGTAAAACCCAAAAATAGCTCTGCAGCTTCGTGTTCCCCCTCAGACAGAGAGCAAAAAAAGGAATAAAAAATGCTCCCCGGGGAAAAACATGATCTTTTCCCCATGTTTGAGTTGTCAGTTTTGACAGGAATGCTACAAACTAATTAAATTTTTGTTAATTTATTTTGTCTGATGCGGCGAGTGCCTGTCACAGGAATGGCTCGGGAAGTCTGACTTCTCCAGGCTCTGGGAGCACCCGTGGGCTGGTGCAGGGAAAATGGACCTGCTTAAGTCAAATAAACACAAAAAGCATTTAAATTCATTTCTCCCTCAGTGCTCCAGCTTTCTCTGCTCCAAAGGCAATCCAAGCTTATTCCTTTAAATCCCCAGGCTGGTGGGGTGGCTGCTCTCTTCTGGTTAGAGATGAAATGGGAAGATGCAGCGGGTAAAGGACAAAATAAAACTCCATCCTGGGGCTGCCCTGGAATTTGTGTTAAGCCTGGAATGACTGGACACTCTTAGGCTGGATTATTCCCAATCCAGGAACTATCTTGAGATCCAAGAATTTTCTCCTTTCACACGAGGAACAAAATGGAACCAGGTTGTCCGGAGTGTTAAAATGCCCAAGGCCAGGTTGCAGCAACCTGGGATAGGGGAAGGTGTCCCTGTCCATGGCACTGGATGGGTTTTAAGGTCCCTTCCCACCAAAACATTCCGTGTTCCCATGGCTTTTCCAGGGAGATCCATGCACTCCAGTGGTTGGCCATGTATTCAATGATTGAATGATGGATTTATGACCCCCTTGCCCGGGAAGGGGGGAAATCCTGAGCACAGCTCCCCAGGCACCCCAGGCAGCCTCTGCCTGCTCCAACACGATCCATGCTCATCTCGCATTCTCCTGGAACTCCGTAAGGGCACGGCCAGATCCAAAGAAAGCACGGTGCAGCCTGATTGTTCTCAGATAATCAGCTGAGGAAACAGGCAAAAGACAACCCCTGGGGGTGTTTATTCTGCTTTTTTGAACCTGTCTCTGTCAGGGCTTTGCACTTCGAAGGCCTTTCACAGCTGAAAGCCCCTTGAACCAACACACACAGAGAGGGAGCGTGGCTGGGGGAGGTGAGCAGGTAAGAGAAGGAGATAAGCAGTTAGCAGAGCCCTTCAAAGTGCCAGCTGAAAGGGGAAAGTGCAGTTTCCATCCCACAGCCCAGCACCCACAGATGTGCCCAGCTCAGATCAGAGTGTTTACACAAACATCCAGCTCTCGTTCCAGCAGGGATTGCTCTGCTCTTATCTTGTTTAATGGGTAATTTCTGCATTAAGGGATCTGCAGGTTTCAATTAAAGCTCCCATTCTTTTTGGCAGTGAAATCCCACCGTACGTGACTTCAGGCACTGCCAGGCCCAGGGGTTGCCAAATGGGAATGAGGAATGTACCCCGAGCACATCCTGCCCTTCACAGCACCTCCCAGCTGCAGCTGGGGTCCTCCAGGAGGGACAAGGCTTTCAGGATCATAAAGCCCAACCATCAGGTGGGATGGTGCTCCTGCAAGGTGTCGCTGCCTGTGGAAGAGCTGTGGAATTGGAGTTTGGTCCCTTCCAACCCAAACCAACCCATTTGAGATCCCAATACCACCCCCAAACCAGCCCAACCCATCTGAGATCCCAATACCAACCCCAAACCAGCCCAACGCAACCCATCTGAGATCCCACTACCAACCCAAACCAGCCCAACCCAACCCATTTAAGATCCCAATAGCAAGATGCATTTGTCTGCATCTTTAACATCTTTAACATCTTTGACATCTGTCCAAACCTAATCTGTGTTTTCTTCCAGACCTCTCCATTTTTTCTTTTCATTTATTACATTTACTGAATGTAATAATAATAAATGTAATAAATGTAATGTTTAAGAGAGAGACAAACCCAGAATTTCCTTCTGGTGGGGGTTGTGGGAACAAAAAGGAAATTCTGTTCCCATTCTAAAGAGTTTATAAGTGGATAAATTAAAGTGCCCTGATTTCACTGGGAATCTTGGATGGAGTTGTTTTCACCCTCATGAAATGACCTTGGCACTCTCTTTGGAAAGAGTGGTGCTGCCTGTGGAGGGAAGAAGGAGATTCCCACCTGTTTCTTCATCCAATATTTCTGTCCTGAACAGGACAGTGAAGAACAAGGACGGCTCTTTGAAGCCCGAAATTCACGTTCAGTTACTCTTCCAAACATCCTGCAATGGAAAATTGCACTGGAAGATGTCTCCAATAAAGATTTAATCATATAATCTAATATATGAATATTAAATGTGCCCAGGGAGCCAGGTGTGCATTGCAAACATCTGTAACAAACATTTATAATCCAACAGGCTTCTGGAGTATTAAGAAATTACCAAAAACAGAAAGAAGGAGAGGGGTTTTTGTAAAATAATTCCCTTCCAAGTTGAAGCAGATGTCTTCCAGTTACTGGTTCCCTGCACTTGGAGATGGTGCTGGGAGGTTTTTGATTCAGGAGGCTTTTGAGAGAGATGAAGCACAGACTCAAACAGGTAAAAATGACACAGAAGACCCTTTAAAGTCATCTTCCCTCATCTTTTGGACTTCGATTTCTGCTTCAACCTTTTGTGCTTTCCAGCATTGACACTCCAGACACTCACAGTGGTGCTCCCACTCCCACAACACTGATTTGGGTGGGTGGGTGGTGAGTGTGGGGAGGAATCACTGGGCTGGGAGGGTCTTTGCAGTAAAGGGTTACTCAAACCTTCAGTTTTTCCACGTGGAAATCGTGGGATGGTGGCTGCTCCTCCAGGGAGAAGGATCTCAAAGAACCTGGGACACTCTGCCCATTTTATATCTCAATTTCCCCAGAATTCTCTCTGTAGCCAGCCTATAAAACCTGGGCAAACAGCACAAAAATGGGTTGAAAGCTTCGAATTCAGCCTTTAAAATACCGAGCTGAGTCTAAAAAGCCAAGCTGCTCCTTGAGCTCCCTCAGATGTGGTCGTGGTGCAGGACAAATGTGTCTTCTGCTGCTTGTGAAGCTGCGCGAGCAACGAAGCCAGAGGGAGATGAAAATACCGTAAAAAACCCTGGCTTTGCATCTTTCTGCCAACTTTTGAGATGCTGACGAAAGATAATGTTGAAATTTCAAAGCTGGGGGGAAAAAAACTCCCCGAAGATTTTTGTGATGTCAGAGGAAGAAGGAAGCCAGCTTGAAATGAAGGGCTGCTCTCGGGCTCTAATCTTGTAGACACCTACTTAACTTTAAGCCAATTAAATCAATGGACTACTTAACCTTTGCCTACAGGAGAAAGGATTTGCCAGCACAGTTTATATTAGTGCCCCAAACCAAATAAGCAATGCTCCAAAAAGCACTCTTCTTTCAGCAAAACTCTATCTGCCCTTGGTGTCACGAGCATAAAGCCACGGCCGGGGACTCAAAGGAAGCCTTGCCTTTCAGGGACACCACCAAAACCTGTTCCTGTCGGGAAAACAAGCCCCAAACAAAGCATTGCCAGGGTGGAGGCCGTGTTTTCCAGAGCCAGAGCTGGTGTTTGAGTCCAGTTCGCTGCTGGTTTCTGTAAATCCGTGAGCGGCTTTAAGGAGCTGAGTGCTGGAGGCTGCGCCCAGATTCCCTCGGGGTTCCCAGCATGGCTGGAATATCTCCCAGGGGTTGCCATTCCACAAGTGCAGGGTGAGTTGAGAGGGAATGGCAGCCCTTTGTGGCTGTTGGTGTGCGGCAGTTTGGTGCTGCCCTGGCACCGCGGGGCCGTGGGAGGTGTGCGGTGCCGCGGGGTTGGTTACAGAGAAAACGCTCGCGTGCAAAATGTAATGAAAGCCAGGGCTCCCCTGCACAGCCCCCCTGGGCCAGCAACACGTTACATCATTTGTCACTGGACACATTGGGAGTGTGTCACTGGAAAAACCTTTAAAAGCCGAGCTGGAAGTGCTGTGGAGACAACACACAAAAAAAAGACAGCATCATTTATAAATGTTTTTGTGTCTACTATTTACATTTGGGCCATTTCAATGGAAAAAGGGAACAGAAAGGCTCCACTTAACATCTTCCCAGATGGTAACAACATCTGTCTAGATGGCAGCCCGAGGATCTGACATTTTATGGGTGAAGGGGGGGCATTTCAGGATTTCTCATTTTATTTTGCTTCCCCCCCCCCCCCCAGATTAATTGTCCTGCACATTGGTCCCATCACTCCTTGCTTTGGGCCATCTGGCCAGATGGCATTAACCCTGGAGACCAACAGCCCCAGAAAGTGGAACCATATGTTCTCAGCAAAGATAAACAGCAAATCGGGCCCTGTGCAACAGGGTTGTGGGTTTGGGGCTTGTTTTGGGGTTTTTTTCTTGTTCAAATGAACACAAAAACATTTTGGTGGCGAAGCACGTGTACAAACACGTCCTGCTGTGCAAACCCGAGGAGCTCCAAGGCCCTGTGGCAGAGCAGCTCCCGTGTCCGGGGTCGGGATCCCAGCTCTGCCCCGTGCTCCGAGGAAGGGGTCATTGCCACCTTGGAATGATGCTGGATCCTGCAGGGAAATTCCCCATCTCTCACCACAGGGTCACTGAGCACCACCCGCTGCAGCGGCCTCTCTGCACCTCTCCCTTGTGCAGCTTGATCTCTGCCAGCTAATTCTTCTAAATATCTTATTTCCTGCCCGTTTAACGTGACAAAAAAGGGGTGTTTTTCCTCTGGGCCGGTTCTTCTGGGGGCTGTCATCATTTTGAGCCAAATGAGAGATTTCCTTTTAGCTCAAGGATACTGTGGCAGCTCTTCCAGAGGAGAGTAATTCCCCAGGACACCCAGGGGCAGGGAGTCAGTAGCTGTTCATCCGTCTCTCACCCAGCAAAGTCACCCTGACACCTCGGTGTATCCAAGGAAAAATGGGATAATGCCCAGACTCCTGGCTGATGAGACAGGCTGGATGATTTCTTCCCTGCCAGGTGTCATTCTTATTTTTTGTCTATGTGGTGCTGAAGCCTGAGCTCTCATTTCCAGACAACGGCACTTTTAACTTCAGCACGGAAAGCCAGGGACAAACCGGTGGATCCGTGTGCCAAGGAGAGATTGTTGTACCAAAACATCCACTTGCTTGGATTATTTACCATGAAACACCACCAACAACAGCACCTGTGGAGAATTATGTGGTGATACAACACTGGAAAGAATTCGAGCTGAATCCCTGCCTTGCAGATTCGTGTCGGAGCTTCAAACCTCAGTGCAGACGCTGCTAAATTTATCTGCTGCAGGGAGAAACTTTGTAGTCCCAAATATTCCCCTCCTTTCCGTGCAGGAGGCCAGGATCAGCTCTGTTTGGAGCAGCTCAGGAGGGAGGATGGGGCTGATCAGCTGCTTCTTGGGTTTATCCTGCCTGAGCTGTCGCATTCCTGAGCGCTGGGCACGGGCAGGTGAGCACAGCCCGGCCCCAGATGCTGCTCTGTTTGTTTGTTGTGTTTGCCCAGGCCTCAGGGAGCAGCCCCAGCGCGTTTGCGTGGATGAGCAGCGCGGTGAGGGATAAAGCAGCTCAGGGAGCACGCACGGCACCAGGGAGCGCACACAGGCCCGGCCGGAGGTGCCACCCTGCTGACCTGGGAAAGCAAGGGCGGTTTGTGCAGTGTGCGAGCGTCCCTCACACAGCAGCACCTCTCCTCATCCTGGCTGACCCTGCAGGTCAGCACTGCCCAGCCCGTGGGGTTTCACCCCCTCACCCCAGCCCAGGGCAGCCTTTCCTTGTTTTCCTGTGGGATGTGGTGGCTCTGCTGCACCTCTGGCTCGGCGCAAATAAGGACGACCTGCCGGCGGATCTGCTGTGGAAAATTCAGGATGCACAAGGCATTCTGATCCAGGTGGAACCTCAGGCAAGGTGAGGAGTGCCTTGTCCTGCCCTTGAAGGACAGTGAGGTTCCTGTGGTCACCCTTGTCCTGGGGCAGCCGTTGCTCTGCGGATGCAGAGCTGGCTGGGATCCCTCCTCTAGCTGCTCTGCTTTCTGTGGGAAGCCAATCCACGTTTATTCATTTTCCCTGGATGTTTTATGTTGCAGAGCCAGTCTCATTGTGGACATGATCAGCCCCAGTATTTTCCCCACCTTTGCTGCCATGCCCAGCTTGGCCAAGGCTGTGTTCTGTCACATTTGGGAATCAGTGGGAATCTGGATTTATCAGATTTCTCTGGGCATTCTGGAACATCCTCTGAGCTGGGCTGCTCCTTCTCCAGCCACCCCAGCCAATTTGATCATATTTAACGTGCATTCTTCACACATGATCCTATTACCATTCCAATGCTCTTGGTTTTGCTTATTCAGGCTGACCTTCGGCATCTCCTGCCATCCTCTGCCATGGTCAAGACCTCCCAGCTTGTTGCCTGGTGGCCCCCAAAGGAAGGTGTGAAGATTAACAGCCCAGAGGATGTATTTAATGAATGGCAACAAGGGATTAGTGACACAGTGTCACCTTTCATGGCCTCTTTAAGCAGGCGAGCTGACACCCGTTTATTTTTGTTTGCACTGTTGAGTAAACTCTGGAAACAGACTGGATTTACAGTCCCTGCTCCCCCAGCGAGGAGCCTCCTCCTGTCCACCAGCCTCGGCTTGGGAGGATGATAAAACCAGGAATGTCTCTCCCAGTTTTTTGCCCGGGGAAGCCTGACAGTGTCACGGCCTCCTCCTTGCTGCTGGAGATGCTGGGGAAAGGGTTGTGCTGCAGGAGAGAAGTTTCAAGGCTGTGGAAGGCCTGACTGACAGCTCAGGTTTCCAGCTCTGTGTCCATCACAAACCAGCTCCACACTTCCCAATCCTCCACCGGCCGAAGGGTTCCTGTGCCTGGGCAGGGCTGAGCTGTCGGGGGGCACAGGGCACCCCCTGCCCTCCTGCCACACCTCTCAGCTTCCAAATGCCTCTGGAAAGGAGAATTTTGGCAATGACATTCCCCGCATGGCAGGGCAGAAATGCAGGAGGGTTTCCCAAGACAGAGTTGTCCCACCCCAGTGGTGACAGGGGTGTGGGGTTTTATCCTGGTTCCACTGGTGACCCCCAGCCAGACACCCCCAGCCAGCAGCAGACCCTGATGAAGCCTCCAGGGAGGCTGGATCTGATCAGTTCTCATCCACCTGCCCGGTTTGGAGCATTTCCACCACACCCAGCAGCTTTCCTGGGATCTTTCCTGGGATTGGAATGTGCTGCAAGCTCCGTGCTGTGCTCAGTGTCACTGGATTGGGACACGAGGTCCTCGGACATGACACTGGATAAGGTCATCCCACACCTTCGTTCTGAGTGATTCCTGCTGTCTCTGCTTTCAAATTCTTCTTCACACTGTGGGAATTCTGCTGCTCACAAAATTGATTCTTGGTGGCTGCCTTCAGTTCTGCTTTTCTTCATTCCATTCTCACCAACCCTCTCCCCCTTTGCAGAAATCCACAGAGCAAATTTATCCATGACAGCCTTAAATTCCACCTCGGGGCTACTGCAGGGACCCAGAAGAAAATACCCAAAGCACAGGAGAAGAGTCAGTGGAGCAGAAAGCCCAGGGATGGTGGGGTGGGAAAAACCTCCCTTGGGAATGGAAGGTTAAATCTGGAAAGGGTGTTTTGGACTCCGTGTACAGGGGTAATCTCTGCTCCTGACAGTAAAGAAATACATTTTGTAGTGGTGAGGAAAATGAAGTTTATCTTTCCCCGGCAGCTTTTGTGGCAAATGTTGCAATTGTATCTGAAATGCCAGGCAGGAATTACTGTCTCCAAATAAAGGCCAATCCAGTGGCTTTGATTTCTCTCCAGCTCAGGGAGTCTCCTGTGAGTCTATCTTCCCTGTGTCAAGGACACAGGCTGATGTTTCCTTTGCAGAGACAAGAAAACAACAACAACAAAAAAATCTTAAAATCAGCCCAAAAATCCTGAGGAGGACTTCAGAGAAATGCTGCTCTGATTTAGCTCTGATGCATTTGCAAATGTATTTAAATTGTGCTCCTGAGCTTGGCTGATTATTGGGAAAGCGGAGTTTATTTCAGCGAAGAGTTTGTGGTACAGGGAAGACCTGAGAGAGGAGCAGACAAACCAGAAAAATGCCTTTAAAGATGTTTATCTGTTTGCGTTTCATGCAAAATGCACCGCAGATGGAGCCATCAAAATACTGACATTGGGAAATCCCTGGCAGAGGAAGCTGTGAGGGGGTCGGGACTGAGCTGGGTCAGTCTGGAACAACAGGTACTGAAGGGATCCCTCTGGCAGCAAGGGGTCCGGATCAGGAGCGGGGTGGGAGCTGCGGGATTGGCAGGAGGGAAATTGGGAGATTCCCATCAGCCAAGGGCAGGGCAGGAGAGGTGGGGAAAGCTGCTCCAGGCCTTTGGCTCAGGGCTGCAATCTGCTCCATTGTCTTCCAAATTCATTTCCCGTTCACTTCACGGCTTTGTATCTCTTCTTTTTTTTTCTTTGTATTTTCAAATCACGCTCGCTATTATTTTTAAGGCAATTAAAACATAGAAACGAGACCCAAGGAAACACCCACTGCATTCCTGGGATGATCCGTCTGTGCTCCCTGCATTCCACCCCGGGCGCAGAGGTGGGAGGCAGCCGGGTGCCAACCCCGCCGCACTGCATTCCCACTGGGAAACAACCATGGGCAAAGCAGGATGATCCAACCCGAGCGCTTCCAATGAACACAAGGGCTGGAAAGAAGTCCCCCAGGGCCTTTTTCCAAGTGCTGCTTCAACAGAGAGTGCACAAAACGCCTTCCACTCACCAGGACAAACCTACCTTGGAAAGAAAAAAAGCCAATTAACATTACAGAGTCTCCGCACCCAGATTCCTCCCGGTTGGCATTTCTATCCCTTGGATGCTGCCTGTCTTTGCTGCTGGATTCCTGAGGCTTAACACCTTAATTCCTGAAATGAGCCCCAGTCCTAATTCCCGATTTTAGGAAAACAACATTCCTGCCATTGAATGAAAACATTTGTACACAGTTCATAAACCATCTTCCTGAGGGGAGGGGGCTGGGAGAGGGGAGCTGGGAGCGCATAGAAGTGCATTGTCCATGGGAGCCCGCGCCGCCGGCTCTGGGATCCAGCTGCTGCTTGGGAAGCGCTCTGCTCAAATATTCCAAAGTCCCCTGCTGGACACGGCCA
The DNA here is from genome assembly GCA_013400235.1 of Oriolus oriolus. Classification (NCBI taxonomy): domain Eukaryota; kingdom Metazoa; phylum Chordata; class Aves; order Passeriformes; family Corvidae; genus Oriolus; species Oriolus oriolus. The sequence goes on along the minus strand of VXBT01000858.1, from coordinate 146,508 downwards.
TGGCCATGCACAAATCTCAATAAACATGGGCTGAAGAAGTTTCTGGATCAGGCCTTGGATTTCTCTCCATCAGTGACGGGCCCAGAGTGAAATTCCAGGGTCCCCACAGTGGGGTGGGACAGTGTGGCCTGGTTCGCTGACACACCGCCAGATCCGGGGTCTCCCATGGCACATTCCTTTGGAAAAGTGAGGAGGAGTAATGTTGGCACAAACCAGGACCACAGAATCATGGAATGGTTTGGATTGGATTGGATTGGGTTGGATTGGATTGGATTGGATTTGGTTGGGTTTGGTTTGGTNTGGATTGGATTGGATTGGATTGGATTGGATTGGATTGGATTGGATTGGATTGGATTGGATTGGAAGGGACCTTAAATCCCATCCAATTCCACAGGGACACTTTTCACTATCCCAGGTTGCTCCAACCTGGCCTTGGACAGTTCCAGGGATGGGGATTCCACAGACTCTGCTCTCACCCTGTGCCAAGGCCTCACCACCCTCACATCCAGGAACGCCTTCCCAATATCTGCCCTAACCCCACCCTCTTTTCGTTTGGAGCCCTTTCCCCTTAAAATTCTCTGGGAAGCTCCAGCCTGTGCTGCCCATCCTGCAGGATTTGCTCCGTTTTTAGAAGATTTGCTCAAGCAGAAGCTCTTGGGTGGAATCCTGAGGCCTGCATTCCATAGGAGCTTGGCCTTGGAGGGTTGGGATGGTTCCTCCTGACTTTTCTGTGTCCCAGAAAATGTAGGTGGGAAGAGGAGCGATAATGTTCCTATTCCAGCTCTGTGTTGAGCTCTGCTTCCATGCTGCTTCTCATCCCAGTGTTCTGGGACCTCTGTCCCCACGGGCTCTGTAAGAGCAGCAAGAGCCTGGCAAAAATCGAGCAGAGGAGGCCAAGGGATCTCCAGCAGGTTCCAAAATATGGATATTTTTCCTAGCACACATCGCCTGTCAAATTGCAGGATCCAGTCAATACAGTGGAATTACAGTCCTGGGGAAAAAAAAATAAAAAAAGAGGAGAGAGAGGGAAAAATTTGATTCCGAATTGGAGGGATTAATGGTCAAAAGAATGTTCTTCTGGGAGTAATCTAAGTGTTATATTTACATTTGGCTTGGAATTATTTGCAGTGAGGAATTTCAAATGCAAATATTTTAAAAGCGTAACATGTAGAGAGAGACACTGTGGGCACTTCTGTTTTCTCTGAAAAAAAAATTAAAAAAAAAAAAGAAGAAGAAAAAAACGTTTTTCTTGACTATTTTTTATTGGAATCTTAATGAGACCATAATTACAGCAGGGAAAAAAGGAAAAAATGTAGCTCTTAAAGGTTTGCTGTAAGTGTACGTACGGGCCTTGGATTGCAAAGAGAGAAAAAAAAACTCCATATTTTTTAAAACTATTTATTTTCCAAAGTGGTGCATGGGAGGGAAAAAAATGACTGAGCTCAGTAAGTCTTGTCCATTTATGTGCTTAGTCTGTATTTTCTTTTTCTAAAATAATATCTAGGAATAAACGCTGAGAGTGGGCCCGTTGTGTTTGCCTTGGCTCCCGCCTTTATCTTGTTTCATTGTGTGACCCTTCCAAGGGGGGCTGGAGGAACTGCAGAGTTTTCTGGGTTTCTTCTGCATCCATGGGGAAAGGAGCTCATGGTGCTTTCAGTAATTCCCTGTGTTTCGTGGAATCATGGAATGGGGTGGGTTGGGTTGGACGTTAAAGCCCATCCAGTCCCACGGGCAGGGACACCTTCCCCTATCCCAGGGTGCTCCAGCCTGGCTTTGGACACTGCCAGGGATGGGGATTCCACAAAATCTCAGGGAATCTATGCCAGGGCCTCCCCACCCTCACAGGGAAGAGTTTATTCCCAAAATCTAATCCGAGAAGGTCCCACCTGAGCCCAGCAGCCGGAATCAGCAGCAGGATCACCACAGGCACAAATGTTCCGTTCCACGTGGATCCTTTCGAGGTCCCCTCCACTCTCCCTGTTCCTCCCTGAGTTGAGGGGTTCCCTTCCTTCTTTAAATCACTTCTCACCAGCAGGGTTCGATGTCTGTGTTTCTTCCACAGGATGTTTCAAGATCACTTTTTGTATCTCTTTTCATTTTGCCTCTTTTTATTCACTTTTAGTAATCCTTCATTCATTTTGTTTGCCTCTAATTTTACTCACGTTTTTCTCCCATCTTTCTTTCACGTCCTTTCACCTCTGTTTCTGTTGCTCCCCTCTCACGGACGGACCAAACTTGTTAAAATAAAGTGCCTTTTCTTTTCCCCAAGGAAGAAAGTGTCCATTTAATATCCCACATGCCCATCAGAGCTGCTGGAGAGGCAGAGCATGACAGGCACATTCTGTGATTCAAACCTTCTGGGTATTGGCAGGAGAATAAATCTTATGTCTGACATAAGAGGACATCGGGAAAACCAACCTGAAGCTTTTGGAAAGGATCCACGGAGCTGTCAGTCAGGAGGAGATAAACTTTACATGAAATAGGACCTTCTGAAGTCATTAGTTCCCCACTCCTGCCAGAACTGCTGGAGGAGAGCAACGAGAGGCAGCCAAAGAGAACAGAAAACAAACATGAATGGCAACGTGTCCCTGAAGGAAGCGCCCAGTGCGGATGTGGGAATGCTCGGGAAAACAGCTCTCCAAAGGCTCAGCACGAATGGGATTGATCCACAGGAAAACTGTGCTGCCTGGAGGACCCAAAGCCAGGATTAGACCAATCAGGCAGAGGGATGCAGCTCTAAGCAGAGGGAACGCAGCGAGGAGCACTTGTTCAAAAATCTGTTTAACCAGCTCTGGGAAGATCTGGTGGTTAAGGGAAAAAGGAGAAGAAGTGGGGAGGACTGGAAAGGACGTGGTGACATTGCTGTGGCAGATGGACATTTGGTATATCTTTAATTAAAACATATCATTTGGTATATATTATCCATGAATAAACTTCCACCTCCTCCCTCCTCCTGCTGCTCTGCTCATACAAAATGTTTCTTAAAGCGTGTCCTTAAAGCTGGAGGGTGCTCAGCTGGCTCCGTGTGCTGGACACCAGCAGCAGTTTGGATGAGGAATCCGTGGGCCACGGAGTCGTCAAGGAAAGGCTCCATCCCACGGCCTGTGATCCAGGTGCGAGGGAGCCGATGGGATGACGTGGAATAACAGCCTGGATCAGAGGAGCTGCTCCCAGAGCACTGCAGAGAGCAGGGAAAGGCTGAGGAGGTTGAATTCACACCAGGTTCATTCCCTTTGATCTAAACAATGAGCAGTGATTAAAAGGTGACACAAATTGCTCCTTAATCCTCCCAGGATCCTTCCCACCCCACCTAGATCCGTTTTCCCCCCAAAAACCGTTCTGACACAGCCCATAAAGCTGCCCCAGTGGAGCTGTGCCCGACCCCGCAGGCAGCGAGCTCTGGGTGTGCTGACCCAGCCATCCCAGCCTGCTTCTCATTTCCATTCCCTCGTTCTCCTTCATCCTGCAAGGAATAACTGAAGGAAATCAAGTGGCCCATCCCCACCGGGCCTGCCACAGCCCGAGCTGGGGAGGGGCTGCCAGGGCTGTGGCTGCCTGACAGAGTGGGTCCTGTCAGCCTGGGGGAACTCCTGCAACACCCGCCCGGGCTGTGCCTCTCGTCCTTCCCAAAACACCAGGATCGAGCATTCCCAGCTCAGGGATCACGGAAACTCATGGAAATTTCTGGAGGGAAAATTTTTAAAAATAGTTTGGGGTGTTGGGAGTGTTAGGAGAGGGCCACTTCTGTGAGGGGGCTATGTTTTGTCTTCGTCCTCAACCAGGGAAGGGAGCAGTGCCATGGAGAAGCACTCCCGGCTTGTGTGTGGGCACAAGGTGACGAGATTTACCAGGTAGGTCTCACCCCCAGGCTGGGGATTCACAGAATCCCAAAATAAACCAGGTTGGAAAAGAGCTTTGAGTCCAGCCCAGCACCTGACAGCGCCTGGTCACCCAGAGCCCCGTACTGAGACTGTGGGGCTGGAGGGAGAGCAGGACATCCCCAGGTCTGTGCTGACAGGCCTGAGAGGGGCAGGGCAGCCTGGCTAAACCCAGCTTTGGCTAAACTACCTCCAACTCCCCTCAAAACAGCCCTGAGGTTGGCTCAGTCGGCCAGAGCAGGGAGCTGATAACACCAAGGTTGTGGGTTCAGCCTCCACCCCACAGGGACTTCCCCTGCACCAGCACAACTCCTCGGAAATTCCTCCCAGGACACTCCGTGGCCAAATCCTGGGGGCCACATCCAGCAAAGGCCCAACTCCTGCTGGTGCCACTGACACAACATTTGACCCACGTTTGGAAGGGATTTGGAATTTTCCAACGGAAGCTGCTCCAAAACTGCAGAACATCCTGTGAGTGAAGAGGCTGAGCAACCCCCCGGCCCTGAAATGAGGGATTCACTGCGGATTGATGCCACAAATACCTGGGATTTCCTCTCCTTTTGCTCTGAACCCCTTTGGCTGGAGTCTCCCCACTCAACTGCTGCCCTAATTGGGGAAGAGACTCCAGCAAATGGCAAAGCCACATCCTGGAGCTGCCCTCGTGTGTGGTGTCCCCAGGGGAAGCCCCATGATCAGCATTAATGCAGCCCAGGTGTTCCAGAGGCGCCGGAGCTCACACAGGTCCTGGCAGGACAACCCCCTGCTAACACAATCCTCAATTATCTCCAAAGTCCAGCTCCAGCAGGGCTGGAAATCCTCTCCAACACAATAAACGCTGTAACCTCGGGTTCGCCCCCTCCCTCGAGGGTCCCAAGGACCTTTGGGGTGCTGCTTGTTTCAATTCGTGTTTCTCAGCTGAATCACACAGGGAACGGGGATAAATCTTGTCAAATCCAATGTGGAGCCACAGGAAGGATGGGAATTGGTTGAAGATTCAGCATTTCTAACCTGCTGGGTTGGATTTCCCCTCTCCTTCTCCCTGCCCTGCTCCTATCACAGCATTTGTGAGCCAAAATGCCTGAGCAGAGAGCTGTGCTGGGGGCAGCTGTGGGCACATCTGTGCCCTGCGAACTTCGCTCCTCCCCGCTCCCTTTCAACAGGTGTTTTATGCCTTGTTTTCAGCAGCTGAATTTGTTATTGCCCCGAGTCATTTCATTTTTAAGGGCTGCCTGACAGGACAGGCTTTTCTTCTGCTAGCAACACAGCTCCTGGTGAAGGGAGAAAAAGGAAAGAATGATAGCAGAGGGTATCACAGGGTGTCTCCAGCATGGCCTCTGTGTGTTCACGGAGGGAAATAACCCAGACCAGGAGCTCGTGGAGGTGATGCCCAGCAGCATTCCCTGCTTTGCCAGCACCGTGCTGGGAAGGTCCCTTCTGGCTGTCTCTGTGATTCCAACTGCTCACCCAAAACCAACCAGCACCAACCAGCAGGAAGCTGAGGCAGAAATGCTGAAAATGTAAATCAGCTTTCACCATGGCTCGTGTTTTACCACAAGGTAAAATTTCCAGGAAAACTCTGGGAGCGGTGCCATTCCCAACCCCAATCCCTCTTTCAGGAATGAGTAGAGACACACAAATATTCCCTTTCTGTCTCTGAATTTTTCCACGCGATTCCATTTGCTGCATCTCTTCACGCTGAAAACTGATGTCGCCCCGATGAGCCCACATGGAAAGAGGATGATGATGGATTGTTTGATTGATCCCCAGGGATTTGAGGAAGAGGAGTGGAGATGGGCTCTGCTTTGCTCTGCTCAGGTTGGGTTTGCTCCGTGATCCTCCAAATAAGCCCTCATGGTGTAATATCTCCCCAAGCCATAATATCTTTCTAATAATTCCATTTATTGCCCTGTTTGTTTTCATTTATGGTTTAACAGACCAGCTGGCAATTAGGCCCTAATTATGCTGTTATGCAAAGTAGCTGCGTTTATTTTTATAACACGGGCTGCAGCATGAGCTGTATTTGTTTTCAGTTGTGAAATCAGCCATGGCAACACCCCCTAATGATGATCCAAGTGTCCCAGCTGGGAATGGCTGGGAATGCTGCTCAGCTGGGCCACGGAAGGTGCAAAAAAGCTGGAGAGGTTACAGCCCTCGGATTCCCATTCCACACCCAGAACGCTCAGGATTCCCCCTGGATCCAGCACCAGCCTTGCTGGGATTCCACCTTTCACTTGTCTCCAGTCCTGATTTCCTTCCAAGGGGCAGGAACTGCTCCCAGGGACCAGGACAGGACCCAGGGGATGCTGGAGCTGTGTTGGGGGGATTGGGATGGATTTTAGGGAAAGGTTCTTCCCCCAGAGGGTGCTGGGCACTGCCCAGGCTCCCCAGGGAATGGGCACAGCCCTGAGGCTGCCAGAGCTCCAGGGGTGTTTGGGCACCGCTGCCAGGGATGCCCAGGGTGGGGTTGTTGGGGTGTCTGTGCAGGGAGTGGGACTGGATGACCCCTGTGGGTCCCTCTCCCACTCAGGATATTCTGTGATTCCAATCTCTTGTCTGATATCTTTCATTTTGCTCTTCTTTCCTCACATTCATATGATCCAAAGAGGGGTTTTGCCCTTGTTTCCAGAAACCAAGGGTGACAATTCCTTGGGGAAGTGGCTGTTGTCGTCCCAGCTCTGGCCAGAAGCGCCCTCAGCCCCTCTCAGGTGTGCGGACACAGCCCGGGCTCTGTGGGTGCCACCAGAGTTTCCGAGGAGGGTGTGACCTGCCACAGCTCCAAATGTTTCAATCTGCTCTGGCCGGAAGAGTTGGGCCTGCAAAACAGGAATTGCAATAAATCATGAGATTGAGGGGGCTGCAAAGAGCAGGAGGAAGCACAACTGCCTCGCTTCCCAGAGCTGTCCTCCCCCAGGGACCCTTCCCCAGAACCACGGCTTATCTTCCCAGGCAGGGACCGAAGGGACGTGAGTTCAGCTTTTGGCACAGCCAGGGCCCTCCTGCGTGAGCTCAGTGCGGTTCCTGTGCCTGAAATCTGCTCCTGCACAGCGGGGACGTGGCCTCTCCTTCCCCTTCCCCATCCCATCTGCTGGAATTATCCTCTCTTTGGGAAAACACTGTGTCCAAAGCGCTGGCAGTGTCTGCTTTTAGAGGGAACTTGGCGCTGCACTCACCTGGGATTTTGGGCAGTGGGATTTTGGGCAGTGGGATTTTAGGCAGTGGGATTTTAGGCTGTGGGATTTTAAATTGTGAGATTTTAGGCAGTACCTCCCCCTGCCCCAGAGCAGGCAGGGATTAAATCAGGTCTAAAGTGCTCCAAATGCAGCCAGTGAGGCCTCAGCTGTCTCTTCCCCAGCCCCATGTGCCAAACAATAGCAGGAGCGATGGCTCCGGGCTGGTTGTTTTTATCTAAGTCATTGGGAAAGTGATACACCAGCGTTGTTGTTCCCTCCATGCGAGCAGAGATGGAAACTCAGGGTCCTGCCTCCTCCCCACTGCTCTGTCTGGGAACAAAAACCAGCAGGGGAAGAAAAAGGAGCTTCCAGGAGCACAGAATCGAACGAAAACAACCACTTTGTGAAAAAAACGAGTCAATATTTATTTTCCAGAAAAGAAATCCAAGGCTTTGGTGCTGGTGGCTTGTCCTGGTGCTTTATTTGTGTTTGCCGGTGCAGAAGGAGCCCGTCCATCCCTGCTGGCCCTGCCTGGAGCCGTGTGTGAATGAACACACACGCACACAAAAATGCAGACAGCAAGAAGAAGTCATTCCACAGTCTAGCCTTGTTAAAGAATACAGCCACTTTCCAGCAGCAAACTTCCCCCCTCAGCCTCTCCAGCCAGAGGAATTTCTTTCACCTCCTCAGAAGCTGCTTATTAAAGCCGGGCCGGTGCTGGTTCCCAGGTATTAGAACAGCAGCAAGGCTTAACTAATCTCTGCTTTTACTGCAGTAATTAAACCGTGCACTTGCCAGTAAAAAGGTAACACTTTAAATTAAGGCCCCCTTTCTAAATGCTGTATTAATATTTATGAAATGATTACTGCATGCAGCCACATTCTTGCAGGACTTATTAGAACGTGGGTTATAAAACTCAATTGTAATAAAGCCTTAATGGCTCAGCTCTGGTGAGCTGAGAGGTTTGCAACCATAGCAGGGGCGTCTTCTTAAACTCAGAGGAAAATGCTCTTCCCTCCCCTGAACCCCCAAAAGTTTTGTGTCTCTGTGGCTGTTGGTCCTTCTGCTCAACCATCCAGCAGGTGAGGTGGCGTTGCGTTGTTGGGGCGTTTCTCCTGCTCTGCAGACGCTTTGGAAAGGTTGGGGGGCTCCTCTGAAACCTCCTGAATCCTCTCTGTGGCCCCACACACACACCGGGGCTCTCAGAGAGCAGACGTTGGTGTTTGGTAATTAAATCGTTGATGTTTCGGCAACCAAATCCTGCCCCCAGCACCCAGACCCCGTGGGGTGGCAGAGCTCCTTCCCTGATGTCACTTCATCCCTCTCTCCTGGGCATCTTGGCATCAGTTTGGAAACCCCATGTGATCTGGAGCTTCACTGGGTTTGGAGCTCTTGCAGGGGGAGCAGGGTGAGGTCACTGCCCAAAACATCAGATTCTCATCACCATGGTCACGAAGCAGGTCCAGAGGAGAGCGAAGGATGTTCTGTGAGCAACAGGAAAGGACTTAAAGAGATGATTTTCTTCATCAAGGACCATCTCACAGTGCCAAGGCTCTCATTTTTAGGCTTTTTTTTGGACACCCAACCCTTCAACTCTTTCACCCCGAGCCGTCATTTTCAACTTGCAATGTTTTGGAATAAATAATCTTCGGCTATTCCACCCCAAAGCATTTTGCAAGGGGTTGTAACGAAGGTGAGTGTTTGCAGCAAAACTTTTGGGGCTTTTGTAGCTCTTTTTTTCTTTCTTTTCTATAGTTTGAGCGTGGTGTTGCCACCTCCTGCCTTCCTTTTTACTCCTGGGAGGGCACCCGTGAGGTCCCAAACGTGCAAAACCTGGATGTCCATAAAATACTCTGTATCATGAATAGCTCAGTGTAAGGCAGTGGCACTTCTCCTGCAGGGAAGTGTTCCCATGCACAAGTGTTTGACAGTTTCAGCATCCGTGATTAACCTCTTCTAATTAAAACTTGGGGGATGAAAAAAAAAAAAATAAAACCAGCACAGCTTGCAGAGAGCAGAAAAACTGGGATAAACTCGTGGAGGAAGAAAAAGCCATTTCCATGAAGCAGCCCCTGGAAACAAAAGGCAACCTCCACCCCAAGCACGGGACATCCTGAAGGGCCAAAACGCGGAGAGGTTGCGCTCGAACTGACCTCACCTAAAGCTGGGACTCGCTGCTCCGGCCCCGTAGCAACGCTTGTTGTGGCCAACAACAGAACCCAACGTGACACCGCGAACAAAGAATTATCTGCAATTACAACGAAACTCTTGAAACGTCTCCAGCTGGAGCCAAAATTTGGGAGGGAAGGTGGGGGGAAGAGGAGTTTATTATTTCAGTAGCTGCAGTGCAAATCCCCTCTGGGTGCTCTGCAAACCACCCTGTGCTCTTTGAACCCAGCCCCCTCATTGACATGGTAATGGGCTTTGTTGAATTCAAAGACGATTACATCAGAACTGTGTGGCCTCTTGTGGCTTTTCCAAGGCTTATAAAGCACACAAATTGTATGAAAATATTGGGTTGAAAAATTAGTAAGCCATAGGAGTTTGTGTTGTTTTAGCCACGCTTTACTGCAGGGAAGGAAAACTCTGGCTCCTCCAGACCTTTGCCCAGTCTTTCAAAGCTGCTTTCTTTATTATTTTTCTTTTCTGGTGGGCTCACCTCGGATATACAGCCTGGATTTTTAAAGGACTTTCATACTGGAGCCACCTTTTCAACAAGAAATGTGTAAAGAGCAGAGACCAGTTCTCTGAGCTGCTCCAGTTCAGTTTTAACCAGGGAGAAAATTCTGTCCCACAGCTTTTGGTCACATGGACCATCCAGAGACGTCACTGTCCCTATGGACATGGAATGAACAAACGTGGTCAGGAATGATTTTTTAAATTACCTTTAATATCAGGTTCATAGATTTGGCAGCACCACCTCACGTGCAACAGAGGAGATGGGGAAGGCACAGGTTCCTTCCGGCCCCTACAAATTAAAACTCGATCAAAACTCAATCACGGCTCACCCCCAGTTATAAAATATTTGAACATCCTATGGTAAAAGAGGTATTGGAACTGCTGGGAAATGCCTTTTTCACTCACCAGTTCTCCTTCCAGTCCTCCCCGGTATGAGCTCCCCCTTCCAAGACTCTGCCTGATTGAACAGTCACTGTTAATTAGCTAATTTTTCAGAATTGATGCGCCAGTGTTGATCAGGGTGTTGGCACAGTTTATCAGGAGTTGATAACGAGCTGCAGCACAAGTTCTGCTTCCTGTGTGAGCAGGCGAATTCCCCACCCCACAGCAGCTGAGGAAGGAGGCCAGTGAGAAGTGAGTTAAATGTACTTGATCTTGTCTGTTTGGAGTTTTGGGAGAGTTCAAGCTCATGGATGTGCTGCTCCAGTGTGAAAACCTCAACTGCCCACCCAGAGCAGCTTTTTGGTGCCTCCAGTGAGACGTGGGGATTTTGGAGGATGTGTGAAAGGAGCAGAAAGCTGAAGAGGAAACACCTCCCGTTCTGTCTGAGAGCATAAAGATCACAGCCACAACGCACAGAAACAGCAATGGCATGCCAAATGTGGAAAAGGACGGCCATGGGATCACGTTGTTAAGATCCAGAGGATCCCAAGCAGATTTGTCTGCTGCAGCCTCCCAGGGAAGAGGGTTGGCTTTGGGCTGGACGCGCTCCCAGGCCTGGCCGTGCTCCCGGAGCAGCTGAGCGAGGGAGGCACAGGGACTCTGCAGCTGGAGCAGAAGGCAGGGCAGGAGCTTCCCTTCGGCAGCAGCGACTGAGATCAGCTCCAGCCCGGCCATGGAATCACATCCCGAGGCTGAGCTGGTGAGCTCGTGGCTTTCCCCAAAAATGACATCCCCAAAGTGCACACGGCGACGGAGGAGCCGGGTCTCAGCATCCTCCAGAGCAGCTGGAGTCACCAGGCACCAGAATCGTTGGGAATTCTGCACTTGAGGGACACAGACGAGCTCCAGGGAGCTCAGCCAGGGCTGCTGGTGCAGGGGCTGTCCTGCAGCAGCAATGTCCTCCTGAAGGAACATTTTCCCTTCACCACGTCCCAGCGTGGGGCGGTCAGGAGCACACAGAATTCCTCTTCCACACCTTGCCACAAAGCAGTGACCTGCAGGCAGAGCACCCTTTTTGGGATTTTCCCTCTGGTATTGGTGTAGAAAGGGAGAATGGAGAGCACAAAGCCACCACAAAGTCCTCCCAGGCCATGCTGCTCCCAGCAGACCCAGCCTTAGGAAGAGAGGTGACCAAAACTAAAGAGACAAAAGTTTGTGGGGGTTTTTTGACAGCTCCGAGTTCCCTGTTCTGGGCTGGGAACAGCCCAGGACAGCAGGATGGGAATTGCTGAGCTCCTTGCATGGAGCCACCTCAGCCTCTGTCTCCTCCAGGCTGCTGATGGCCGGGTGGCTGTCAAGGAAGAACGCAGTGCCAGGAGTCAGGAGTCAGGAATTAACTCTTCACATATGGTTTATTTACCACCATTTCATGTTCCCCCACTCCCACAGAGCCAGCAGGGCCTTTCCTGTGCTGCCTGGAAAGAGCAAGGGAATAGAAGTGGGATAATCTGGTCTGGCTGCCAGATTGGGGGTCTGAAGACAGGAGCAGGCACAGGGGATGATTTTTCCCTTGGTGGCTGCCTGGCATTGCTGGGGGGCCCACACACTCAGGACTAATTTATCATTCCAGCAGCTCTTTCTATTCTGGCCACTCACAATATTTATTATTATTATTATTATTTATTTTATTTTATTTATTTTATTTTTATTATCATTAAATTATTATTATTATTATTATTATTATTATTATTATTATTATTATTATTATTATTATTATTATTATTATTATTATTACTACTACTACTACTACTACTACTACTACTACTACTACTACTATTATTATTATCTCCTGTTTTTCCAAAGCCATTTACTGTAGGATTAGAACACAGCATCTGCCCCTGTGTGTGTGTCAATGCATAAATAAGGAACTGGGAATCAAATAAAAGAAATACACTGGATTTTTTCTGCCCTTTTTTTTTTTTTGTCTCTGTCCCCTTCCAGCCTTTCACATTCAGATATAAAAGCCCTGGAAGGAAAAGGCTTGGAGAGAAGCAATGGGAGAAAAGTTTGCAAGGGGCAAAATCAGTGGGACCCTGCAGAACAAACATGTGTAAAGGCTTTGTTTCAAAGTGGATGAATGCAAAAGCCTGTTGGGGATAATTTTTAGACTTTGCCTATTTTGAAAGGGTTGAGGATCAGGAGTAAAGTGAGAAAACAATTCTCTGTAGGAAGCTGTAGCAGACTAAATGGAGCTTGTTGTTGTTGGCAGGGGCCGTGATGCTGAGGGCAGCAGCATCGTTCCTGAAGCTGGAGGCAGCAGAGGTTTAAATAAATAAGGAGAGATCCCTGAACCGAGATAAAATGGGAGCTCACTGTGCTGGGTCCTCCTGTGCTGCGGAGCGGGGAGGGCTGGCAGGGTGTGAGCAAAGGGAGATGCATGAGGCTGATCAGACAGGCTGGGCACAGAGCAGCGAGTTGTGTCTCCGGCCATTGGGAATCGGTCACAGAATTCCCGAGGAACCGGGAGTTTCTCTGTCCATCTCCTGCACGGAGGCACAGCCTGGCATTGCCCCGCTGAGGGAATGGGGGAATGGCACAGCCTGGAAGCTCCTGGGCTCTGCCCAGAGCCCCAAGCCACAGCTCAGGGCTGTCTTTCCTTCCGGCTCCAGTGGAACCCAAAGGCTCAGGGAGAAAAGTCCCTTTTCCGTGGCCCTGCGCGGTAGCAAAGCCCCATAAAAGCCGTGGGATTATTGCTGCCGAGGCCAGCACTAACACAGGCCGCAGCCCAAGCCCTCCCGTGCTGCTCGGCGATACCAGGAACAATAAAAACCCCGTTCAACCCTCAAAGCCTGCAAGACGCGCACCGAGTGCAGGAAGGATCTGAACAATTCTTTAGACATTCCCTAAATCCCCACCCTGCAGAGGCTGGGATGCCAAGGTCAGGTGATAAGAGCCTGGCCCGGGCAGGGAATCACTGATCACAACCCAACCCTGCAAAGAAACATTTTTGCGGAGTCTGTCCATTGGATTTTCCTCCCACTCCCAGCAAAAAGCTCATGGGAAGGCTTCTCGGGACAAAATTCCCAGGATAAAGGGACAGCAAAGCAGGAAAGAGAGGGCAGGGACAGCCTGCTCCTGCTCCGGGGTGAAAACAACAGTGCAACACATCCAGGCAAAATCTCCCTGTGATCCCAACTTTCCCTGTTCCTAAGGAAAATCCTGGCTCTTGATTCAGGATCTGGTTTGTAGAAGTGGAGGTTAAGCAGAAAAGCAAAAGGGATTTGCATCCATATTTAAGAAATTCAAAATATTCCTTTACATATTCTACACTGGAATATTTGCTAAATTCCCCTTTCCTGGAGTAAAGTTTTGAGGGGAAAAAAACCCAGAAGAATTATGAAAGGAATTCTTCTTATCTTGGTTTTCTCCTCCAGCCTTGGACACTGAAAATACATTTTGAAACAGTAAAAGTCGAGATAAAATAGCAAAGAATGGCCATTCCCTGTGCTTTTTCTGTTCCCTTTTGGTGGCTCTGTTGTTTTAATTTATGCAGCAATAGTTCAAATAGAACCCAAAATGATATTTGTAGTGACAGCTTCTGCTCCAGGACACTTTTCCTCGTGGTTCCCTTCCCCAGGGCTGCCTTTGGTGCTCCATCCAGTCCCACCAGGAGCAGAACCAGGAGCTGCCAGCAGTGCCAGCCTCCCCAGAGCCCAAAATTTCCACTTCTCCCATCTGCACGACACATCCAGGGTTACACCAATCCCTAAGTTAAACAACCAGGGGAGGTGCATCCCAAAAATCTCCTTTTCCTCCAGACCAGCCCAGTCCTGTGACGGAATTCCAGCAGGAACAGATCCATTCCCAATGCCAAAACAAGGGACCAGTGCTCAGTGTCCTGGGAGCACCGGATTGGGATGAGGAATTTCCCTCTTTCCCAAGGCTTTTTCCCCAAATAAGCCCTGTGACTGTTCAAACCAGAGCTTTTGCCACAATCAGGAAGAGTTTGGGTTGCACAGGGTGGGAATGTCGGGATGTCCGTGCAGGACAGGAGCTGGACTCGACGATCCCTGAGGCCTGTCCAGCTCAGGATATTCCCTGATCCTGTCCCAGGGCGATCCCCACTGCCACGCACCCGACTCCTGGGATCAGCCGACCTGGGGCTGCTGGAACGCCGGGATCGAAGCCTCCCGAGCCTGTTTGTAACCCCTCGGGGTAAATCGAGCAGCACCGGGGTGCTCAGGGCTGGATAAAGCAGCTCTGGTTCAGCAGGAAAATGAAACTTTTCACAGAAACCAGCGAGGGAGGCTGGAGCCACCGATTTGGGATGATTACAATGAACAAAAAAAAAAAAAAGTCAGGCCTGGAAGTGTTTATTTTAATTTAGGGGGCACGGCGAGCTGCTGGGGTGGGAAGATATTATTTTTATGGATTTAATCAGATGGCCGGGGTTTGTGGGCACTGCTAATTGAAAGCTGTCTGCCTCACCTCGAGGTCAACGTTGCGCTTCTCCCCGTGGCTGGGAGGCTGAAGAAAAGCAATTATTGAGGCTGGGGAGGGGAAATGGGAACTGGGAGAGGTTTGGGGGTAAAAAGGAAAAAAAGAGGCTTCGTTTTGGAGGGAAACTTCAGTCCATCCTGGATGGAGCTGTCTCAGCTTGGAATTCATTTCCCTGCCCTGAGGTGAGTAAGGATCAGCAATGCCCTGGGGAGAAGCTGATCAGGACTTCCAGAAGGATGCTCAGGAACCTGGCAAAGGGTGTCCCGGCAGTTTCAGTAATTCCCAGGATGTGGCTTTTCCCTTTGAAGCTCCTCCAAGAACCTGATGATGAATCCCGGACCCCCCCAGGACACCTCGTTTTTCCCACTGGGTGCACATTTACGGTCCAAGGCAGAGGGGAAGGCAGCAGCAGTCACCAAAACCACCCAGCCAAGCTGCACACCCAGCCAGATGTAAATTTTACTGAAACTGGGCTGCTCCAGGTAGCCCTGCAGATTTTCCCCAGCGATTTTCACCCCACACACCCCAAAAGGGAAACCGGGACAACATTTTTTTAAAAAAAACCCAACCCAAACCTGCCCATGGATGAGCCGATGGGGTTCAGGGCTGTTTCTTTCCTCGGGGGTTTGTTTTGTTTGTGACAGAGGGAATTCCAACCAAGCCAGGTGATGAAGAACAGCCCCCAAAATGCAGCTCCTTGCCTGTGCCCCGTGATGTCCCTCCGAAGGCACCGAGCAGGGTGTAAATATCCCCCAAGCAGGGCCCGAACGTGTCAGGCTCACGTAGGAGCCAGCCCTGAGCAGCGTGGTCGCTGCTGGTCCGAAAACGCCACCTCCGAATATTTTCTGGATCATAATTACACAAAATGAGTGGAAATTTCTGCCCCCCTTCCCCCCAGCCCCAAAAACACGGCCCATTACGAGCGCTGCCAAGTCTGCAGGAACATAAATAACATTGCAGGCTCTTTGTGCCGTGCAGGAGCTGGGAAGTGGAAAAATGATTGAGGGACAAGTGGGTTTTAAGATCCCCCCGAGGCCTGTAAGTTACCTGTTTATTTCAAGAAGAGCTGCAACTGCCAAAAGGAAAGGAAAGGAGTTCCTGGAGCTGCTATCATGGTCTGTTTCCAGGGATTAGTTCAAAATAAACATGGATTGAGTCTGTGCTGAGCTCCCTCAGTCAATATCAACGCACACAGGGAGTGCCTGAGGAGGGCGTGGGGTGATCGGGACAGACTCACCTGAGCTCAGGGTGTGCGAGTGGGATCTGGGTCACGGCCTGATGAGCCAGGCAGGCTCTGCGGGGCCAGGAATCACCAGGGGGCTGCCCTTTGGCCTCAGGAGATGCTCAGAAATGAGAGTGTTTGGTGAGGAGATAAAAGGTGTTCAGAAATCCAGCGGGGAACCCAGCTGGAAAATAGAGAACTGGGGAACCCCCCACATCAGCATGGCCCCAGATCCTGGGGGGAGGCAAAATAATCGTGGTTTTTCCATGTAAAACATCTCAGTTGAAAGGGAAATGATCATAACTGACTTTTTTAAATGGAAGGGAAAAGTCGTGAAGGCATCAGGGAAGGTATTTCAGACAGGTAAGAGTGAGGTGGGAAAGGGAAGGTGCGGGAAGGGAAGGTGCGGGAAGAAGAGAGAAAAGAGAAGAGAGAAAAGAGAAGAGAGAAGAGAGAAGAGAGAAGAGAGAAGAGAGAAGAGAGAAGAGAAGAGAAGAGAAGAGAAGAGAAGAGAAGAGAAGAGAAGAGAAGAGAAGAGAGAGAAACAGTTCCCTTCATCCCAGAGTTCCCAGGGAGAAATCCTTTAAAAGCTGCAAGGCTTTAATTTTCTCATTACAAATCCGTATTTCAGACCAGATTTCTTTGTAGCTATCTGGTGTCTGTCGCAGAAACATCTCTGGGAGCACCTGAGCCAGGATAAAATGACATTTTTCAAGCCCAGCCCAGGTGCCAGCCCCAGTGACGCAATGCAGGTAATATGGGTAACGATGAGTGACGCTGTAATTGCAGAGGATTCCTGGTTGGGAAAGAGAGATTGGAGTTGGGACGAAATCAAAATTATAGCAGGAAAATAAAACCAGAGAAACTTCTTCCTGAAACTGCAGAATAAAGTGTTCCTGGTAACCACAAGGTCAGGAAAGGAGATGAAGGCCAGGCTGGGTGTTTGAAGTGTGACCGGGTTTGCTCTTTGCCTTCATCGCCGGCAGATCGCTCCTGGATCCGGGGAGCTCTCACCTGGCATCGAGGGAAGCTGTCGGACGGGTTCATGCACAATTTGCACAGCCCAGGTGTCTGCAATTCCCATTGCTGAGCCACCCCAAGCCCCGCCAGCCTCAGCTGCCTTGGCTCGTACCTGCCCAGGTGGCAGCCCCGACACTCCTTCGTTATCTCCCCATCTCGGTGCCAATTAAATTAAAGGCTCCCCAGATTCTCGTCTGATGAACGAAGCTAATGAGTGACAAAAGATCATTAAGAAAACTGAGGCACCGAGGAGGGGGATGCAGAGGCAGCTGAGGGATTGGAAATTTACTGCCCCAGAAACAAGCCCGGATTTTCCCAGCCAGGAAAAGGAGAAGTGGGATAAAAGAATCGGAGAATTCAAAAAATCCAAGCCTCCATCTGCTGAAGAACGATGGGAATGGGGACAGCAATAATGTCCACAAGGTTTCCTTCAACCCTTCTGTTGGTGGGAGCTGTCTGGGCTCTCCAGGAATCCTGGGTGGATGAAAAGGCTGCCTGAGCCTTGGGAAATTTCTTTCCAAGAGCTCTGCTCATTACCTGCCCTGTTTGTGCTGGGAGCTGCCGATGGAGCTTCACCTCTCTCCCATTCCTCATCCCCCTCCATTGTAATTTCTCTTCATCTCAGCAGGGGTTTGGGCTTTTTTTGGAGCACAGAACCTGCAGGATGAGTGAATTATCCAGCTGTTTCCCTCCAGTTGTGTTTTAATTACCCCCAGCCTCGTCAGCAGAGGAAGTGGCAGAGCATTGGTGCTCTCACCCGGGTTTTACAAGGGTATGAGTGTTCCCTCCCTGCTGAGTCAAACACACACAGAGGGCCAAGCGCCCACTGAAAATAAAATGGGAAATGTTCCAAAGTATTTGAAATTAACCTTGGAGGGCTGGAGAGAAAGAACCATCCAGAGAAGGATGAGTCTGGATGAAAACTCAGAGATTCTCATTATTTAACTCAGATCTCTCATGGCTGGTTTGTAATTCCTTGGTGGATGAGATTTTTGATCCTGCTGAAAATTCCTCTAAATTCCACTGTTGGGGTCAGTCTTGTTCCTTTTGGGATTCATGGAATTATTTCTTTATTGATTATCAGTCCCCATCCCTTTGCTCTGCCAGGCTCAGAGGCACCTTCTAAACGTGAGGATGAGAGCAGCTGATCCCCAGCCCCAGGCAGAACCTTCTGCACGTTCCTTGGGAAAAGCTGCCCTTCCTTTGCCTTTGGTCCCAAAATCCCTCAGGAAGGGCCACGTCCCTCTAACTCCTGTTGTCGTGGCCGATAGGAGAAAGGCGCCAAAGCCTGAGGAGCTCTGGCCTCCCGCCTGCATCCAAAAGCCACCGGAAGCCTGAAGCCTCTTTTTTTTTACAGATAAAAATAAAATTTCCAACCTTTTCTAGGAGCACGTCCCTCTCTGGGGCTGTGCCGCCAACCTGCAGCCCGCACTCCTGCTCAGCGCAGCTCCATGTTTTCCAAAAGGCAGCGGGAATTTTGTTTTGGAGCCACCGCCGAGAGGGCAAACAGGAAGCAGGAAGGGCTTTTGCAGAAACGCAAGAACCTTGAAGGCAGCGCAGCTCCCGTTTCTTTGGGATCCAGCCCACGGATCAGTTTTGCAACAGCAGCGAGATACGAGCGGTGAGGCCGAGAGCAAAGCAAACACGGAGCAGCCACCGAGAGCCACGTCCGAAATCGCCCGGTGGAACTGCGAGCGTGCTCCCGCAGCCGGGATGCGCGGAAAAACAGCGAGAGATGCTGAGCGGTCCCTGCAGTGCAGCTGGGTTATTGGCACGTGGGATGGAGTGCTGGGAGCGCTCCGAGTGCCATGTTTCTCGTGCAAGCACGTTGCCTTTGTTTGCTGGAATTTTGATTTTTTGGTTGTTTCTGCCGCGGCGTTCGGGGACCTCTTCCCCCGGCGCGCACAGCCGGGGGGCTGTTCTTGTTCCTGCTCTTGCTGCTGTTTGGTTTGGGCATGGTGGAGGGGGTCAGCAGGGCCCTCAGGGAGTGCTGCAGCCCAGCCTGGCTGCTCAGCACATCCCAGGGCTCAGAAGCAGAAAAAAAGGAGGATTTTTGTCATTTTGCAAGGCAAAAAGTTTGAGGAAGGAGTGGCACCACCAAGGCCCTGCTCCCGAGCCCAGCTCAGCACATCTCAGGGTTGGGAAGCAACAAAGAGAGGATTTTTGTCATTTTGCAAGGCAAAAAGTTTGAGGAAGGAGTGGCACCACCAAGGCCCTGCTCCCGAGCCCAGCTCAGCACATCTCAGGGTTGGGAAGCAACAAAGAGAGGATTTTTGTCCTTTTGCAAGGCAGGAGGATTGCAGAAGGAGTGGAACCACCAAGGCTCTGCTCCTGAGCCCAGCCTGGCTGCTCAGCACATCCCAGGGCTCAGAAGCAGAAAAAAAGGAGGATTTTTGTCCTTTTGCAAGAGGTTTGAGGTTTGAGGAAGGAGAGGAGCCGCCAAGGCCCTGCTCCTGCAGCAGTGGTGAGGGCTGGGCTGTCCTGCACCTCCATCCAGCTGCTGTGGGATGTGGAGGACAGGGCTTTTTCATCCCTCCAAGTGTCCACAGCCTGCATGGTGGGATCCTTCTGGACACCCAGATCAGCTGGGGCTGTGGGAATTCCTGCTGTGCTGGTGCATCTGAGCTTTTGGGTTTTCAGGGCAAACCTGGCTTTGCAGAGCTCTCCACCACAACAAAGGAGCAGTTCCTGTGTCTGTGCATGGAGCCCTTATCCCTGCACTCCTCATTCCAGCCTCTCCAATCCCATATTCACCAAGGCACAGGGGCACTTCCAGACCAAAAAAAAGCCTTTCCCTGGACTGGATATGGAACCTTGAGGCAAAACTCAGAAGTTAAACAAGAAACTTCCCCATCCCCTCCAACTTTATCTCAACCACGGCACCAAACCATTCCTCGGCCAGGTTTTGTAGGGATTGATTGGGATTTTATCACACCCAGCGTGCTGAGGTTGTTCCCTTTGGGAGGTGGAGCTGAGCCCATGGGCTGGGGATTGGCTCGGGGCTGTGTGGCCATGGTGGCCCCCACTCAGCCCTGTTTGCCTTCCAGAGAGATTACCAGAGGCACTCCTGGCTTTTCCAGAGCCAGGCAAATCCTGCCCCTTTCCTCCAGCCCACTGTGACTGGCAAAGTGCAGCAGGAGCTCAGCAAACATTGATAAACCATAGAGGAGTTCCGTGCTCGGGCAGAAATGAAAATGACAGGGTTGGACAGGCTACAGCATTCCAGGGCTGGGTTTATTCCTCGTGGAGAATGTTCCTTCAGGGGTTTCTCCTGGAGCACTGCGTGAGAGGTTGAAGGAGCAGGTAAAGGAATGAATGTCCCCGTGACCTGATGTCCAGGGGAGCCCCCATGGTCCCCTCATGCTGTGGGAGGTTTTCCTTCATCCCATCCAGCATTGCAGGCAGACAGCAAAGGGCTTTTCCATCCCTCTATTCCATGAATTCCCTGAATTTAAGACCATTTTTCCAGCACTGGAGCTTTCCCAGTTCTCCTGTTCGTAACACAGCTTGAGATGGGCTCAGTTTTTAATCTCTGCAGAATTCCCAGGCTCCATTTCCTCTCAAACCTTTCCTGTGGAGAGGATGAGGATTTGAGGCTGGACAGGACAGCACTGGGGGCTCACCCCTTTAAAAGACCCAGATCTTTATATCAAAATCCTACTTTTTTTCACCTTCCAGTGAACTTGAAGAGTTTCATTTACCTGCCTGATATTCCATGGCAAGCAGCAGGACGTGAATCTGTGATGGTCCAGCCTGGAAATGGGTAAATTCTGCTTGTCTGGGTGGGCACCACTGCATGCTCCCCTCCCGGGGCACTGTCCCCGTGCGGGGGGAGCAGCTCCCCCTCCATCCCCATCCCCGTGCCATGTTCTGCTCCGGCTGCTGCAGCTGCACAGGAGCTCCTTGAACATTCCCAGTGTATTTCCAACTGTTCTTGGCTGCTGCCCCCTCTCCCAGGCCCAAACCAAATGTTTCTCCGTGGTCGGCTGTCAGTGGAGCTCAGGGAAGCAGGGAGAGCAGCTCTGATTTCAGATCTCATTTGCTGTAAAACGAGAGGCAGGGAAGAGAGGAGCCCTTTTTAATGAGAACAGGGTTGCTGGGACACTTCAGCCAGGGTTCCTCTGCAGCGCAGGAGCTTCCATGCGTGGAGCCCGGCCCTCGCTGCTGCAGAGCCTGAAACTCAACCAATATTGCTCTGCTCTGCCTTTATTCCCGATTCTCTTCCTGATGCCAGGATGATTTTTTGCTTTTCCTTTTATACCCTTTGATACACTCTTTCATATAGCTTTTATGCATTCTCAGTGCTTTTAGCCCACACAGTTATAATTCTTTAAGTTTGATCACTTCCCTCAGACCCAATATCCCGTTAAGCCAAGAGCCCAAACACCCTGGGAACCCCAGACCCCGAGGGCCTCTCCAGAACACATTCTGTAAACAAAGCCAGGCCCAGCCAGGGGAAGGTTCCTCGCCGAGGGGTCTCGCTGGAGTCCCTCCCTGGGCAATCTTTGATAGATGTGCTAATTAGCAAGGCCTGTAATTGCACACACATCACATCGTGGGGGGCCATTTCTCCGGGGGGCATTTCAGGGTGCATTTCGATGTGCATTTCAGTGCACCTGAGGATCCTTCAATAAACACCGAGGTAAAACCCTTTTTCCCTCTTAACTGTGTTCAGCTCTCTTCATTTTAAGACCAGGAAAAGGCCTCATTCCAAGTGCTTTGGATCGGTGCCGTCCCCCCGAGCTCCTGACAAGTGACAGGGACAGAGGGGACACCCTGCCAGGTGCCAGCTCCTGGAGCGCAGAGAAAGGGACAGAGGGGCTCGGTTCCCTCCAGCATCGTTTTTCCAGCATCGTGTTCCCGTGTTGTCCAACAAGCCTTTGGATGGGCTGCTTTTTCCCCAAAAAGCTTGGGATCCAGTCAGCCTCTGGCAAAACTTGGGCGGCTCAAACATGCAGCCCGTGGGTATTTCTGAGCGTGAAAGGGCAGAATTAAGAATTAAAAGTCAAAAAATCAAAGATCAAAAATTCAAACTGCAAAATTCAAAATTCAAAATCGACAGAGTGTTTTCGAGGGATTGATCAGACTTGTGTGGCTCTCTCAGGACTGAAGCAGCAAATTTAGGGATGTGAGGCACATCCAACCCCTCTGTCCCTGAGGAGCACCCACAGGCACAAGGAGCAGCCAGGCTGCCAGGCCCAGGGGTCTCTGCAGGAAGAAAACCCTGAAAAATCTGCAATGAAACCCTGAAATACCTGCACTGAAACCCTGAAATACTTGCACTGAAACACTGAAATATCTGCACTGAAACACTGAAATATCTGCACTGAAACACTGAAATATCTGCACTGAAACACTGAAATACCCCAGGCAGACCAACCAGCCCTCTCCCAGCAAGGCCAGACTTAGTCCAGGCCAAATCAGACCAAAAGCTGACTTGGGCACCTGGTCTGGTGTTGTGACATCCTCAGCTAAGGCTGCACTCGAGGGTCTGTCCGTGAAAAAACAAACAAGAAAACTGAGATTTACAAGAAATTCTCGCTCCTGAACCAGGCTGCTCCTTCCTCCCCCAAAGCTGGGTCTCAATTAATGGAAATATTTCTTTGGGTGGCTTGCAGATGATGTCTCCAGCCAGTTAGCTCCATCTCAATGTTCTGTTTCTTGCCTTTGAATCAATAAACAGTTCAAGGTTTCCTGGAGTCGGAGCAGGAGCCTCCGTGCCAAGAGCTGTGGGTGTATTAAAACCATCCCTACAACAATACCCTGGACCAGGGAGCTCTGCTAATCACTCCCTTGTTTGGCCGAGTGTCTGACAGAGCTGAACGGCTCTGACACCCCCAAAAGAGGAAACCACAGCTTACAGAACCCAGTAAAAACATTTCCTAACCTCCAGGTCCCCTCTGTTCTGCCTGCTTCCTGACAAGCACTCCTCCTCAGCACCACGCGCCTCGGCAATCGGATTTGACCGTGGGGCTCGGGACGTGGATGGGGATGAGTGAGGGATTATCTGCCATTTATCTTTCATTCAACGGGGGAAAAAAATCAGGAGAAAACGGGACACGGTGTTCCTGTCTATAATTCAGGCAAATGATTCAAAATCAGGCTGGAATTTGTGTGTGCACACGGACTCTGCTTGTGCCGGGCATGGGGGGAAGGAGGGAAAGGAGGAAGGACAACACAAAATCCAAGTTTGGGCCAGAGAATCCCACAAGGGCAGCACCTTTGTCCTGCTCTTGGGACATCCCAAGCTCAGGAGCAATCCTGAGCTGGGAAGTTTTTCTGCCTCAGCCGGAACTGGGCTGTAAAGAGAGGAGCAGCACCAAAAGGAGGGCTGAAGCCTCCTCGTGTGGGTGCTGCCAGCGCCGGGCTGCTCGGCCCCGCGGCCCGGGAAGCTGTTCCAGCCTGGAAGCTTTATGGCCATGTTAACATGGCTCCTCTCCACGGGAATTATTGCTTTGGGCCCGGAGCCACGGGAATGCAGCTCCACGGGCTGGAGCTGGCCCGGGGCCGGCGCGGAGAGCGTGAGGCACGGCCTCCCCTCCGCCACCGCACACCCAGCACCACCCAGGTGCGGGGCTCCCGGCCTTCCCCACACCCTCTGCGGGGCTCCACACCTCACCTGGACAGCTCCGTGAGGAGAATCCCCCCTGCAGGGTGTTGGGAATGAGCACATCGGGGAGATCCCGCAGCAAAATGGGTTGAGGGCCGCGTTCTCCTTGATTGTCCCCCCAAAAATGGGGATGGAATTACTCAAAGCACCTCGTTTTTGCAGCTCTGCTGAAGTGCAAACCGGTGGAGGGGCAGCCCAGAGGGTTGGGGTTAAGGCATCCAGGGTGGGGATGTGGCACCTGCCATGGATCAGTTCGGGATCTCAGCACCGTTCTGAGAGGGAGCGAAGCACTACGGGTGGAGGTGAGAGCCCACGGGCTGAGCTCTGAGGGACACACTCAGGTGCAGCTGTGAGAACGAGCTGAGACCCCCAATATGCAATAAGGAACTTTCTGGTAAGGATGAACAAAGGAAAATCCCGGTAAGCCCAGAAACAGAGCAGCAGGACAGCATGAGTTTGGTGGCAGAGGAATTCCAACGAGTCTCCCACGTGGATCGCTGACTCTAGGCTGTCCCGGTTTCTCCTGCCCAGGAGAACAATACTCGGTACAAATCCCAACACAAAGCAGCAGGAGGGTTGGTGTTGCCTGGCTCTGGGCCCCCTCCAAAGCATTTCCCCCTCAGTGAGGTCACCACGCATCCCTTTTAGCTTATCTCAGCCTCCAGCACCTCACCCCTCTCCATGCAGAGCTGTATCCACAGCCAGCTCAACCTCGTGCTGCTGCCAAGCGTTTCCAGCATCCCTCTGTGCCACGGGACTGTGCCCAGCCCTGCTGCCAGAGGAGAAGGCCAAGGTGAGGAAGAGGAAGGCGATGGATGCGCTGGAAGCTGGCCCGGCACTGCCATGGGCAGGATGGATGTGGCTCTGGATCCAGCCATTCCAGCTGCCCCTTCTAAGGGTAAATCACCACCCTGTGCCCTACAGAAATCCTGTCAGTCCCAGGAATTCTCAGAATTACTGGATTTTAAATTCTTGTAGGGATTTGTTACGGGTTTTTTGGTTTTTTTTTGCTGGGAGTCGAAACTGAGCTCGGCTCTGTAAACGAAGCTGGGTTTTATTTTTGCCCCTGTGACAACTGTGCAGCCTCAGGTCAGGATGACATCAAATCACCCGAAGTGAGCCACAGATGGGGTGGGCAGTGCTTGGGTGGGTGGCCTCCAGCTGCAGCCCAGGTGGCGACAAGGATTAAATCATCCCTGTGGAACAGCACCCAATTATTGCCCCCTTCCAGCACGCCGGGACTGAGTTCCACCCTCCAGACACCGCCCATGCTCCGATTGCTCCCGGCCCTGGGGAATCCCCCTCTCCCAATTCCAGGGGTCCCAGCGTTGGTCCAGCCCTGAGATGAAGCATCTGGAGCCCAAGCACAGAAGCAGAGTCAGGGTTGGAGCCTGGAGCTGGCGCATCAGCCGAGTCCGGCAAACCCAGTCTGGATCGCTCCTGATATTTTTTATTCCTTTTCCTCTCCCAGCCTCTGTCTCCTGCACAGAGACACACATCCTAGACCTCGCTGTCCATTAGCTCCCAGCACTTCTGTCCAAATCCCAAGAAAACCGGGAGGGCCCCTTCTGGTGGAAGCGAGAGGAGGAGGAGGAGGAGGAGCACCGGCATCAAACCCCAGTTTTGTCCTGCTCCCCGCCGGAGCAAATGGATGCGAACGGGGCGGGCTGGAGCAGCCAAGCCTCGGAGCATCGGCGTGGGGAGCGGAGCCAAGAAAGAACACACGGCGGTTGTGTGCAGGAGTGACACTTCAAGAAAAATCGCTTTGAGCCGTGAGCCCGATCACTTCGCGGCAGCGGGCACCTTCCCAGATTTCCTGAGCCGAACGTGAATTGCCTGAGGAAACGTCCCCCCCCCGCCGCCCCTCTGCCCGTCACACACACGCTGCCCCTCTGTCTGCCGGCTCCCTCGCCGTGTTTACAAATTAGGAACATTCTGGGGCAGTTAATTATGAAAATATTGGTGAGTCTGCCCGGCTGGCTCCTGCGTGGAGCCGGAGCCCGGAGGAGGCTGAAAGGCGGTGAAAAATGAGCCGCTCGTGTTGCCGCTGGATTTTGGGGATGGAGGGAGGGGGGGGATCCTGCCTGGCTGCACAAGGGATGGATTTTGGGGATGGAGGGAGGGGATCCTGCCCGGCTACACAAGGGAT
>VXBT01000858.1:102911-120440 GCA_013400235.1 Oriolus oriolus | reverse complement strand
TTGGGGATAGAGAAGGGGGGATCCTGC
Organism: Oriolus oriolus; assembly: GCA_013400235.1. Lineage (NCBI taxonomy): Eukaryota > Metazoa > Chordata > Aves > Passeriformes > Corvidae > Oriolus > Oriolus oriolus. The sequence continues at coordinate 120,413 of VXBT01000858.1, read as the reverse complement.
CCGGCTGCACAAGCTCCGCAGGCAGCAGGATTTGCTCTCCCGAGTCCCACAGACAGACAGAGGGGTGGTGGGAGGATGAAATCTGCTCGTTGTTAACCCAGGATAAATCCCTGCACAAGGGGAAGGAGCCAAATCTCCACAGAATTACGTGGAAATGCCCCAATCCACACAAGTTTAGTCACGGGTTCTGAATTAACTCCAGCTAAGCTCAGCTAAACCTGGACTATCTGTGAGAGAGGAAGGGGCTGGGTCTGACCCACTGTGAGGGATCTTTGCTCTGGTCCAGTTCAGGGGAGGATAAAATCTGCTCTGTCAGCCCCAGATCAATCCCTGCACAGGGGCAGGACTCAAATCTCCACAGAATTCCATGGAAGTGCCCCAATCCATGCTGGTCCCAGATTAACTCCAGGCTCAGCTAAACCTGGACTACTTGTGAGAGGCAGAAGCGGGGTCTGACTGTGAGGGATCTTTGCTCTGGTCCAGTTCAGGGCAGGACGAAATCTGCTCGTTGTTAACCCAGGATAAATCCCTGCACCGGGCAGGAGCCAAATCTCCACAACATTCAATGGAAGTGCCCCAATCCACGCTGGTCCTGAATTAACTCCAGGCTCAGCTAAACCTGGACTATCTCTGGGAGGAGAAGGCTGGGTCTGACCTCACTTGCTCTGGTCCAGCTCAGGGGAGGATGGAATCTGCTCTGCCAGCCCTGGATCAATCCCTGCACAGGGGCAGGACTCAAATCTCCACAGAATTCCATGGAAGTTCCCAAATCCGCACCAGTCCCAGATTAACTCCGGGCTCAGCTAAACCTGGACTATGTGTGAGAGAGGCACAGGCTGGGCCTGACCCCGCTGGGAGGGATCTTTGCTCTGGTCCTGTCCTCCTGAACCCCACAGGGTAAATCCTGCACTGAGTACATCAAGTCCGGTTTTCTGAGCAGCCACTGCAGATCTGGCACGAATTCGAGATGAAACAGGGCAGGTCCTGCTCCCAGTGCCACTGAAAAACCGACCTCTTTCTCTGAATTAATTTTCTGAGTTTGCCTGGTATTAATGACAGGAAAAGAACTTTTCTTTCTCAGTCTGCTTGAAATAAAACAGCATTTTTTTCACCGGCTGGGCGGCCAACCAAAAGGATTTAAAGAATTACATCAGGAGACAAAACCTAAAGAAAAGAGAATTTTTCTGCTTTATCCCTTTCCTTATTTCCTCTGTCGGAACCAGGATTTTTTTTCCCTGCAATATCAGCAGAGGGAAAAGATTCTGTGCAGGTTTTTGAGACCAATTCTTCCCCTCTGCAGGCAAATAAAAAAAAAGGATAATATATGTAAAGCACAGCATATTCCCAGCATGACAACACCGCTCAATTTTCATTGCAGCTGAATTATTTGTCAGGGTGACAGATCCAAATTTAATGTGTGGTGCCACGAACGTTGAACTGTATGAAAATTGATCAATTTTCTAATACATAACACATGCTTCAGACACTTTGGAATATGTTAGGAGCACACTCGCTGTGTTTTTGGCCGAGAAAAAAATTGAACTGAACTCCAAATTTCCAGTGGATGTTGCATTTTGCTGGAGCTGTGGATGCTCTCATTGATTTTATCTTTCTTTATTTCACGAAGATTATATATTAAATTAGTGCTGGTTAATTAACACTGCACTCAGCAACAATAAAAGTATTTCAGTGTGGAAATGAAATGGTTTCGCATCAAGCAATACAAAGGTCCATTCAAAGGGACAATTGTCCTATTAAATGACATTTGAAGGTCTGGAAGGGTTTGCAGAGCACTAAATTACCTCTCAAGAAGCATCATCATCTCCTGCCATCACAGCAGCTGCATCAACCTCGTCTGGGCAGAACAAACGGCGAGATGAGAAAATCATCTGCCCACGGTGCTTCAGGGAGATCCACAGGAGCGTTCAGAGCCTCCTTACCCCAGCAGGCAGCGAGAGCCGGGGAGCAGAGCACTGGGATCCCAGGAAAAGCAGTGTCTTCACCTCCCAGGACTTCAGCAGCAGCAGGTAACAGGAGGGGTTTTCAGTGCAGTTAAATCAACATTTATTTTTGGTTGCTTTAGGAGCATTGTCAGGTTTCACTTTCTTGTTCTGTATTTCAATTTTTTTTTTTTTTAATTTTTTCCCAACTTATTTTGGCCTTTTAAAGAAATGCCAAACTGCAGTTTTCAACCATTTCTCTCCTTTCCAAAGAGAAAAGCGTTTAAGGAAATGCCAAATTGAAATTTTCAACTGTTTCTCTCTTTTCCACAAAGAATTGCCTTTACCTGATGTCCCCCACGAACAATTTTAACCGAAGTTAGACTGAAAATACCCGGGAGCAGTTAATCCTGAAAAAAACACAACGCCAGGGGTAACCTGTGAACATGGGACCAATGAAAGATGATGATTTTATGATTCTGTGAACATTTCTACCACAAACTCGTGGATCAAGCCATGATAAATAAAATATTAAACCAATAATGATCTTTGGGAGACTTAAAATTCCTGCTCATCTTTAGCTCTTGTCACCAGCTCTGCAAAGCTCTTTCCATCAATAATTTGTAGGGAGCAGAAGTGGTGTCTTCCTGCAAAAATTCCATCCTCAGAATCTGGGAGGCTTTGGGCTGTTTGCTCCAGAATTGTTCTCGGTGGTTGGGCTTTTTTTGGGTGATAAATATTTTTGCTGTATTTAAAAGTGTCCTGATATTTCATGGGTTGTTATTATTATTATTTAATTATTTATTATTATTGTTATTTTGTTGTTATTGTTATTCTATTATTATTCTTCTATTTTATTATTTTTATTATTATTATAAATTATTCCACTTGGGTGCATAATTTTTGTTCTATTCCACGCACACTGATCAATTGGTGTGGGATCAAGGGGGATTTCTCCTGCAGAGTCCGTTTAACAACAAATAAATCCACTTGGTGCTGGGAGCGATGGCCAAAAATATTCCTTAATTTTGTAGCCACGGAGAAAAGCTCTGGTGAAAGCACCACTTGGATCCAGTGTCAGAAATCCCCGCTGTTCCAGGCCTAAATTGATCCATATGATTGGAATATTGCCCAGGTGATTTTTTTCCCCCCGAACAATCCTTTGGAAATTACCATTACGGATGCACTAATGCATGTTGAAGGCTCGTTGGGGCTGAGATAGGAAGTGATGCAATAAGGGAACCCTTAATATTCCAACAGGAAACGTTTTCCTCGAGGAACAGCAGACTTGAAAACTGCAGATTACAATTTAATATCGACCAGATTTCGACATTAACCATGATTTCCGAGAACAATTTGATTTTTTTCTCCTCCTCCCCCCCCCTTTTTTTTTTTCCCTGTTTCTCCTCCAAATGATCAAAACTTCATCCAACCGCAGGCGGCTCCTGGAATGAGCCCGGGGCTGCTGCAATTTCAGCGCCAGCCTCGGGAACTGCAGAGCTCCCTGGGATCCCCTTCCAGCCCTGCCGCTTCCCTGCTTCCCTCTCAATCCCCATCTGCCTCGGAGCCCACGTTAAGCCTCGTTTTTTGTGGGTTTGAGATGTTTTGTTCCAGGGTGTCCCCAGGATTTTGGTGGAGTCACCGATTAATTCCTCGCCAATCCCAGCTGATGGAGCAGTGACGGCACGGCAGCCGTGAAATCCAGGCGGATTTGGGGATCAAAAGTGGCAAATCGCAGAATTCCCCGAGCAGTGTGAGGGGCAGCATGAGGAGAATTAACAACTGCCTGAATATTTCAGGTTCTGGCTGCTTTTTCTCCACCTGCCCATGGATTTGTCCATGGTCTGGGAGCTCTGTCTGTGACCGGCCAGGCTGGGAACAGAGACAGCAAACACAAAAGTCATCCCTGTCCCCAGGAGCTGCCAGGGTGGGTGTCCTGCCCTGAGGGAGGTGACAAACATGGCCCTGCCTCTGTTCAGGTGTCTGTGACCCCAAACACGGCCCTGCCTCTGTTCAGGTGTCTGTGACCCCAAACACGGCCCTGCCTCCATTTGGGTGTCTGTGACCCCAAACACAGCCCTGCCTCTGTTCGGGTGTCTGTGACCCCAAACACGGCCCTGCCTCTGTTCGGGTGTCTGTGACCCCACCGGAGCTGGCCCTGCTGGCCCTGCCAGGGGCACTGCCCAGAATCTCTCCCGGCTGTGGGAGGAATCCCTCCCAGTTCCTGTCAGCAGCTCCTGGAAAAGCCAGCTCCAGGCACACCACTGCTCCCAGGCTGGCAGCGTGGATGGGCTAAAAACAGCCCCTGTGGGAAGAGTCCTGGGAGAGGGGAAGGAAAAGGGATGGTGGAGCGGGAAAGAGGTGATGGAGAAGGTCCCCGGCATCAACATCCTGACCTGAGTTTTCCTCTGGGATTATCTAATCCCTTCCCCGAGGTGTTTCTGCAAAATAAAACACTCCAAGGATTTCAGAACCAAGGGAGTCTCTGCAATCCAGCCGCTCCCACATGGAAAGGTTTTTTATGGAAGCAAAGGCGACGAGCAGGGGAGCGCGGCTGCTGCAAGCTGAGGGTGGCACCAGCTCTGAGGGGTAAATTTTTCAAACTCACCTGCTGGAAAAACCACTTTTTCTTCCCCCCAAAAAAGGTCAGGAAGCACGAGGTGGGATCCTGCTGCTGTGTCTGCTGCTCCACAGGCTCAGGAATGTGGCGCTGGAGTGGGAAAGGATGGAGGAGAGGGGATTTGCCTAGTGTGGATGAGGAAGTTGAGAGTCAAGGTGAACTCGGAGGGGGGACTTGGAAGGGTTCAACGAAAGGAATGCGGCAAGGAGCAACCCCTGAGGACAGAGAGGATCCCACCAGAGCGGCTTTGAAATGCAGGCCTTTGTTCCTGCCCGGTTTGAAATGCTCTCCTCGGCTCTGCCAGGGAAGAATCGGGAATTGTTTGCCAGCCAGGACTGAAATGTAAACCAGGATCCCCCAAGAGCAGCGGGACAATGGAACACTAATCCAGCCACTCCCGGGAGAGGATGCCCACGGGGAAGGGGCTTTAACCACGCCGTGGGCAATCTCTGTGATGTAAATCCTGACCTTCCCACAATGGCTCCTCGGGAACACTGACACGGAGGCTCCATCCCTCCCAGGTTGTGCGGTGGCTCCAGCTTTGTTCCCTCGGGCCGTTGTTCCCGCTTTGGCACGCAGTCCAAAGCCAGCCGGGGGCTCCCAAATCCATGGAGCACAAGCCCGGAGTGCTGCCAGCAGGATTGACAGGCGTGCAAGGAAAAGGCTCCATGGGCTGCCAGCTCCTGGCGCTTTTCAATGGAGCGGCCTCCCCGTGGAAGATTCCTGCCTTTCTTGGTCAGCAGAATCCTGATCTGCCGTGAAATTCCCCCACCTACGTCGGCCTCGGGAAAAGGAGCCCACGGTGGGGCTCTGGCACAGGGCAGCTCCTGCTCGCTGCCAAATGGAATCCATCCCGTGGCTCCTCCGCCGTCTGTGCCACCCTGGGCACGGGCAGCTGGTAGAGGGCACTGAGAAACCAGGGATGGGAAGATTCCTTGGAAAAGGGAGCCCTGGACAGGTGGGACGGCTTCCACAGAGAGGAGGTGGCCGCTCTTTGCTGGCTCCTGGCTGCAAAACGTTGTCAAGGATTTTGGGACAAGTGGCTCCATCCCAAGCCGCTGATGGAATTGTCATTCCTACAGAAAATGTACTGGAATAAACAAAAATAAAGGAAGAAAAGGGGTTATTTGAATGGAATGTTTTAAATTTTCCAATGTTTTTTTTTGCACTGTGTTTGTCACCTTTCCGATTTCCAGGTGGGTCCCCAAATGCAGCTCAATGAGAGCAGCACAAGTTTGGGACCACTCTGCTGGGATAAATCCTTGTGCAAAGGAGGAATGGGACCCTGGGATAAATCCCTGTGAAAAGGAGGAATGGAACCCTGGGATAAATCCCTGTGCAAAGGAGGAATGGAACCCTGGGATAAATCCCTGTGCAAAGGAAGGAGGGACGGAACCCTGGGATAAATCCCTGTGTAAAGGAAGGAGGAACAGAACCCTGGGATAAATCCTGGTGCAAAGGAAGGAGGGATGGAACCCTGGGATAAATCCCTGTGCAAAGGGAGGAGGGATGGAATCATGGAGAACCAACTTCTTGAATTTATTTTCCCCATAATTTTTAACTTATTCTGTGGTTCCTTAAATCTGGATTTCAGCACACCTTGGTGAGCAGGGAGTTTTCCCAGATCACAAAAGCCCGAGGAATCAGGGCTATGGTTGGAATTATGAGGAACACGTTTGGGTAATGCGAGAAAGGTTTCATCTCATGGTCTTAAATCTGTGCTTGACCCAAAATTCATCAGGAAAACCCACAGCAAGAGGGGGGAAAATATATTCCCTCCTCCCTCCTCAAAATTCCTGAAGGAAAAAGAAAGTTTGTGAGGGAAACCCCAGCCCTGACACGGCCTCCAAGCGATGGGAAATCCACATCTGCAGATCCGGGGAGTCAGAGGGATTTGCAGTTGTGTCCTGATTAACTCAGGAAAAGTGCAGTTCCTCAGTATCAGAGCTCATTATGATGGACCTAATTAGCTGATTTGCAGCTGATTAATCAGTTGGAAAGTGCTGAAATGCTGATACCCCACTGCTCCTGGAGCTGCTCGGTCGGATTTCTCAGTCTGGGATCGCTCACTCCACGAGCGATGCCAGCAGGAATCAGGCAGCTTATTCTATTTATTTCTTTTTAATCTTTTGCAGTTCTAACATTCCCACTTCTGTTGTGACCAGGTACGAGAAGTTGCTGTCGCTCGTAGGAGAAGATGAAAAGAATCCAGATTTGCTAATTCCGGCAAACATCCCAAATGATCCCAGCTGGGTGCCAGGATCACCCACAGCTGGATTGCTCCAGGTCCTCCTGCCAGGTGTTGGTGATGCCTTTTCCTGGTCTTAAAATTAAGAGAGCTGATCACAGTTAAGAGGGAAAAGGGTTTTACCTCGGTGTTTATTGAAGGACCCTCAGGGGCGCCGAAATGCACATCGAAATGCACCCCGAAATGCCCCCCGGAGAAATGGCCCCCCACGATGTGATGTGTGTGCAATTATAGGCCTTGCTAATTAGCACATCTATCAAAGATTGCCCAGGGAGGGACTCCAGCGAGACCCCTCAGCGAGGAACCTTCCCCTGGCTGGGCCTGGCTTTGTTTACAGAATGTGTTCTGGAGAGGACCTTGGTTTCTTTGGGCTTTTAGAATGTTTGGTCTCTAAACTTAACGAAATACTGGGTCTAAGGGGAGTTATCGAACATAAAGAATTATAACTGTGTAAGCTAGAGGCACAAGGAATATATAAAGCTATATAAAAGAGTGTATAAAAGGGGTATAAAAGAAAAGCAAAAACCATCATGGCATCATTTGGAATGAACAGAGTTGCAGGAAATGTGGTGGGAAATGCAGTAATTAAAGGGTCTGAGCAGCCCCAGCCCAGGTTTCACTTTGGGGGTGAAATGAGGAATTTCTGTGGAGCTCCTTGGATTATTCCCTGGGTTTTCCCCTGGAATTTTCCCTGGATGGAAGGTAAGGGTGTTGCTGTCCTGTCTCCCAACACAACCCTGACAAACACCCGCTGCTCTCTGTCCTGCTGGGACCCTCTAGAGAGGGGATTTGGTTTGGATACGCCCACGGATGTTACATTTATTTTGGGATGTGATTCCAGCCATTCCTTCCCAGCTGCTTGGAGACCCCCTGGAATTCCTCTCAAGCTGACCAGAAACTGCTTGGTCACTTCCGAGGGGTCTGGGTGCTCCCATGGCTTTGGGGGTGTTTTATTTTGGGTTGTTTTGTTCTGGGATATTTTATTTTGGGATGTTTTATTTTGGGATGTTTTATTTTGGGAGCTGCCAAAGCTTCCCAGGTGCAGATCCCACCTGGAGTGAACAATGAAGGGATTTCACACAGGAAAACTGGATTTTCCTTCATCTCCCAGGGAGGCAAAGATGATGCAGGAAATGATTCCTGAGCCTGATTTCTTGGGAAAACGTTCAGAGGATACTGAGGAGAAAGTCACTGCTTTGGGATAAATGTTATTTCCTGTGGAGCCGACTGATTCTTGTTGTTAATTGAGAAATTTAATTGAGAAATTAATGGAAATACGGCATTGTGGCATAAAAAATCCAATGCCTTTGGACACCTCCTCCTCCCCTTCATGGGCACATGTGACATTTATGGGGTTTTTTTCAGTTGCTCTCATTTTCCCAAAGTTTCGTGTCTCCGTCTGGGCCTGGGCTGGAAAAACCCAGCTTTGTTAAATCCGGCCTGGGCTGGTGACTGATAATTCTGTCCCTGCTCCCTGTGCGGGGAGCGCTGCCCTGGGGGGCTCAAGGGTCCTGTTTTTAATTCATATTTGGGGAAAAACGTGGATTTTTAGAGGAGATTTCCCTGGGAGCCTCCCACTACCCACGGATCGGGCCTGTGCTCCCGCTCGGAGCCATCCTGATGGATTTTTTCCCGGTTTTAGCGCATTTTCTCCCAGTGCTGCCTCCTGCAAAAGCAGATGGGTGACAGATTGCTCCGGGTGACCTCACCAAAAGGCGTCATTTATTATTCCAAAGTTTCCGAGAGTTTGAGAAAATGTTCCTCGGCTCCGACGAACGGCAAACCCCACCTACGGAGCACAGAAATTCCCATTTTCGGGTCTCCGACGGGTGACCACCGCTGCAGATCTGTCATTTAACGAATTCCAAAATCCACCTCGCTCCTGTTCCCTCGCTTGCTGTGGGGATTTTTCCACTCTTTCTTTATGGATCCATGGATCCCCCGGCGTTCTGGAGTGTGTTTCACCGTTTATCAGCGATTCCGAGGGAAGAAATAATTCCTTCTGAAAGGAGAATAATCTGAATTATTCTTATTGTTTTACTGGCAAATAAAACTATCATTTATGAGCCAGTCAAGAGCAATAACCCCCAAGTGCACGGCTACAGAACAGCCCATTAAGATATTTTTAATGCCATTTTTGTCTGGACTTGTGTGAGTTAATTTAAAACAAACACACGGAGCTGCCTTTCCAGGAGCATTTTGGTGTCTAACCCCAAGTTATTTCATGAAAAATGAGGCAATTTGGTGCCTTCGAGGAGCCTTTGGCTCAGATTTTCCAGCGCTGGGGGTGCAGTTGGTTTGTTCCTGGTGAGGTTTGATCCTTTTTCTCGAGATCAGGGCCGTGGATGGGGCTGATAATTCCATTTACAGATGGTTTTTGAGGGGAAGAGGATGAGTTTGGCTCCCAAAATTTGTATCAGGCTGTGGAATTCCCTCTGTAAGGAAGTGTGGGGTGAGTGGGAGAAGGGTTTTCCAGGTTGTTCCTGGAGTTAAAGGAGCTGAGAGCTGGGAAAGGCCAATTGTTAGGGAATCTCCAGTGCAGTGCAAACCCAGGGAAAGGCAGTGGCTCTGCCTGGTTCTTCCCAGGTGGAGACAAATCAATCCTTGCCTTTGAGAAAGGCAGGAATGGGACGTTGGAAGCTTTTCCATCCCTTTTGACTCCTAGCCCCGCCTCAGCGTGGGCAAACCCAGGGGAACCCGAGCAAGGCTTGATCCCAGGAATCCTGGAACAGTTTGGGTTGGAAGGGCCTTAAAGCTCATCCCATCCCAGCCAGGGACCGCTCCCGCTATCCCAGAGGGCTCCAAGCCAGCCTTGGGCACTCCCAGGGATGGGGCAGCCATGGAATGACCTGTGCCAGGGCCTCCCTGCCCTCCCAGGGATCAACTCCTTCCCAACATCCCACCTGATCCCACCCTTTTCCAGCTCAAAACCATTCTGTAAGGGCTGCACTGACATCCTGGGGAATCCCAAACCACAGTTTTTGGTCGGGAAAGCCTCGTGGAGCAGAGCACCAGTGGGATGGGTCCTTGGGAGCAGTGCAGGGACGGGACTCTCCTCTCCAGCCACAGGAATTATTCTTCTGCTCCCACTTCACTCCTCCCAGGCTGCTGCTTCCCTTGTTTGCATCCCTGAATCCTGGGAATATTCGCTTTCCGTGCCAGCTGAGGGACACACATCAAACACAGGCCAGGAGGGGTTTTAGTTTTGGGGTTTTTTTTGCTTTCTGTCTTTCTTGCTCACCCCAAAAGTACAAAAACAGTGAAAATAGTAAAACAAACAAGAAGGAACGATCTGCTGGGGGGCAGCTCTTCCGTTTCCATCACAGCCATTTTCTAGCCAAACACCCAGAAAATGTTTGACATCCATTTGTGGGGCCTCTGTAATGAGAATTAATAAAAGGACGTGGCGAGGACACCCTGCAAACCACACATGGATTTTTTTCTTCCCCCCCTCAACGGTTTTAAGCTGTTCCTCTGATTGGGACCTCGAGAAAAATTAGAATTAAGCTGTGACATGGATTTGCTGTGCGTAATGCCCGGCTTTTCCATAGGAATTTATTCCCACACAAATCCTAGGAGGGATCCTCTCAACAGCTCCAGGTATCCAGGACAGCAGTGCCATTAAAATATCAATATTTGGGGAATTGGGCTGGGGGCTCCAGCCCATGCCCAGGGGATTTGTGCCCACAATTGCACACAAACTGGAAATTCCTTGGCCATTCCCAAAAAAAAAGGACCCCGGGATGAGGGGATCCAGAGGGGTTGGCACTGGAGGTGCTCCCAGCAAGCCAGATTTAAACTGAGCGTGGCAAAGAATTTTCAGCTTGTCCTGCCTGGAAATGCTCAGTGCCAGCCGCAGTTCCCACTAAAATGATGAATTAATTAAACTTTTAATATCTAAAGGTACTTACAGGGATTCCAGAGTTGCTATCCCTGCTCCCAGCTCTTCCAGGGATACAGCAGGGATCCGACCTGGCAGCCTGGAAGGAGATGCTGCAAAATCCCCTCCTTTGTTTGTGCAAAGCTGTTTCCCCAACCAGCTGCTTGTGGAACAGCAAAATGGGATATTTCCCTGGAATCCTCTGGAATTCTGGCACCTTAAAGACCTTTAATCTGCTTCTTGAGGATAACAGGGCGCTCCAGGGGGAAGGAGATGCTCCCGTTGTCTTGGGGTCCAAAATCTGCCGTTAAACTTTACAATATCCCAAATATAAATGGGACTATCAAATATCTATATGGGATTTATCAACATCTGCAATTAAACTTTATAATATCCCAAATATAAATGAGATTTTCAAATATCTATATGGGATTTATCAAAATCTGCTGTTAAGCTTTATAATATCCCAAATATAAATGGAATTATCAAATATCTATATGGGATTTATCCAAATCTGCTATTAAACTTTGTAATATCCCAAATATAAATGGAATTATCAAATATCTATATGGGAGTTATCAAAATCTGCTATTAAATTTTATAATATCCCAAATATAAATGGGATAATCACATATCTATATGAAATTTACCAAAATCTGCTATTAAACTTTGTAATATCCCAAATATAAATGGGACTATCAAATATCTATATGGGATTTATCCAAATCTGCTATTAAACTTTGTAATATCCCAAATATAAATGGGACTATCAAATATCTATATGGGATTTATCCAAATCTGCTATTAAACTTTGTAATATCCCAAATATAAATGGAATTATCAAATATCTATGTGGAATTTATCAAAATCTGCTGTTGAATTTTATAATATCCCAAATATAAATGGGACTATCAAATATCTATATGGCATTTATCAAAATCTGCTGTTAAACTTTATAATATCCCACATACAAATGCGCAGGGATTCATTTGCAGTGATTCCTGCTTTAGGAAGGGTTGTTCCTGCCTGGATTTGTACCAGCCAGGCTTGGGAAAAGCAGATTTGGGGTGATTTTGGGGTGATTTTGGGATAACTGCTGCTGTTCTGTTCATAGTGGAGCACAATACCCAAGCCTAGAACTTTTTGGGAATATTGAAATAAAACCAATATTCTATATTGGTTTTGTAACTATAAAATACAGTTTTTACTTCTGCACTTAGAGCTGACAAACCTCGGGGTTTTTTTAACTTCACCTCTATTTCTTCCACCTATTTCTGCACCAACACCCCCCAGTTTTGACTGAAGTCTTCCCAAATCCATCGCAAATAATGGGATTTGGTGAATTCCTGGCTTCCTTCCTCCTGTTATCAAAATTTCTCCTCTCATTCCCTTGTGCTCTGAATCCTCGTGGGAGGAATGAGGCGTCTCTTGGATTCTGTGGGAATTCTTGCCCTGAAATCAAGGGTTTGGTGTCCCCTGAGCTGTTGAGAGCAAGGAAAATTTGATATTTTGGCTCTTCAGTTTCTTCTCCTTAGAACCTGATACGTCATCACTCCAATTATATTATTTAGGAATTAGGAATTATTTATTCCTTCTTTTTCAAGCAGAGAAATAATAAAAAAAAAAAAGTCTTGCCACGTTTGAGGACCAAACTGAGTATTTTACACACATCCCAACAGCTCTCTGGAAAGCATTTAAATTTACAAGCTGTTCCTAAATTCCCTGGCAGTTGGCAACGCTGCATCCAACACACAGGAACCCCCTTGGAAAAGAGATTTTTTTTTTTTTTTTTTTTTGGAAATAACTGAGATTTCAGCTTCATCCGAGGGACCTGCAGCTCAAAATCGTTTCAGCAAATGTGTTACCTAATATATGTAATTTTAAAAGATGATTTTAGTGTCTGAGAAGGGGTGTTTAAAAAAAAAAAAAAGAGCCATCATCTCTTCTGTTCCTCAGCAGAACTTTTGGGAACCCCTTTTTCAGGTGTGAGCTGAATATTTCAGAGTGATTTGAATATTTCCTTCATCAAATAATGAAATGTTGGCATCCCACATTTGGATGATTTAATCCATGAGTGTCAGTGGAGTTGTTTGCATTTCATCAGGAGCTGCTTCAGATAAAGAGAAATGATTTGTGCATTTGTGACTGTTTAATTCATGTTATTATCTCCATCATTCACATAATTATCTATAATATGGGCATTCTGCACCTGAGGTTTAGGGATTGTGGCCGTGGCATTTAATTAAGATAATCCGGATTTGCTGCTGTTGTATCTGACAAAGGTTGTAATACACGAATTACGGTGATTTTCATAGAGAAAATCCCTTGCTGCCATCCTGTATTCCGTATTTTTCTGACTCCAGTGGCATTTAGCAGCTGAAAACCCAGTTACAAATCACCAAGATTTTAGGATTTTGTAGCAGTGGGGAACAGAAGGGGATTTTCCCCACACACCACCTTTCAATTCCATCCCTGGGGATCACGGGATGCTCCACGAGGGAAGCCCTGCACTTGATCCCTCCCATAAATAAGATTTTCCTTGGAGGGGCACTGGAAATGCTCCCTGCTCCGCTGTGGATGGAGAGCTGAGCGGGAAAACCGGGATGCAGGGAGGGAATAACATCCCGGGAGTTCTGTCAGACCCTCCCACCCTCTGTCAGCCGCGCTCCCTGAGCTCATCCGCCTTTCCCTGGATCAGCTCCTCGTTCAACTGCGATGGGCAAGAGGCTGCTAAGCCGGGCTTGCCCAGGCTGAAGCAGCTGCTGCTGTGGGCTGGGTTAAACCCTGTCCTAACCCGGCTGCGGGGCAGGGGCTGCTGCTCTCCCATCCCTGGCCGGGTGCTGCTCATCCTGGGCTGCAGCTCCCGGGAAACTTCTCCAGCTGCCGAGGCTGTGGGGTGGGATAAACCTGCTATGGGGTGGGATAGACCTGCTGTGGGGTGGGATAGACCTGCTGTGGGGTGGGATAGACCTCCTGCTGTGGGATGCTCAGAGCAGGAAAGGAAATCACTTTTTTTTTTAAGGGAAAGGACCTTAAAGCCCATCCAGGGCCACCCCTGCCATGGCAGGGACACCTCCCACTGTCCCAGGCTGCTCCAAGCCCCAATGTCCAGCCTGGCCTTGGGCACTGCCAGGGATCCAGGGGCAGCCACAGCTGCTCTGGGAATTCTGTGCCAGTCCCTCCCCACCCTCCCAGCCAGGAATTCCTTCCCAATATCCCATCTGAACCTCCCCTCTGTGGGTTTGAAGCTGTTAAATGCAGTCCTTACCCTTGGACTCTTCCTCTACAGGAGCCGAAGGCCTTGTTTTCCGTTTAGTTTTTTAAATCCGATTGATTTTGTTGCCTTTCCTTGTCCCGTTTTGCCTTTCCAAAGGCCCTGGGTCTGTCAGTCAGAGCCCCCACAGAGAGATCCGCAGCCATTTCCCGGCTCAGCCCCACGTCATCCCCCTCCTTTTGCTCTTCCCTCCCTCGGGAATCTCCTGGTGCCTCCACGGGCACCTTCTCTGCCCACCTTTGCTCTCCCTCTTTCAGCAGCTCCGAGATCCGGGGGGAGTTTCCCGAGGTTTTTACCCTTTGGAGAAGGTTCCAGCAGGTCCAGAGTGCGCTGGAGCTCCCTGCGGCTTCGAGGGGACTCCAGAACAAGTCCGTGTTTGTTTTCTGGGGCTCAGTGACCTGCTGGGATGAGGAATGTTTGGTTATTGGTGGTTTATTTGTGATTATTGGCTATTGGTGATTATTGGTGATTATTGGTGATTGTTTTGTGGGAGTTTTTGTGATTATTTGGTGGTGGGGTTTTTTGGTGATTTTTTTTTGGTGGATTTTTTTTGGGTGATTTTTTTTTGTTTTGGGGTGATTTTTTGGGGGTGATTTTTTTGGGTGATTCTTTTTGTGGTGGTTTTTTTGGGTGATAGATTTTTTTGTGGTGATTGATTTTTTTTGTGGTGATTTTTTTGGGGGGGGGTGATTTTTTTGGTGGTGATTTTTTTGGGGGGTGATTTTTTTGGTGGTGATTTTTTTGGGGGTGATTTTTTTGGTGGTGATTTTTTTGGGGGTGATTTTTTTGGTGGTGATTTTTTGGTCATGACTTTTTTGGGGTGTGATTTTTTGGGTGATTATTTGTGTTCCTGGGGGACTCCCTGGTCCCACCTGGGGCTGTTCCTGGAGCCCCTCTCATGTTCCTTCTGGCTGATTAAGAGGACCCAGAGGGAGATAAGCAAAGTCCTCCCAGAGCCCGGATCCTGGTGGAAGCTGCCCTGGACTCTCCGTGGAGGGGACACAGCTCCTGGTGCTGCCTCAGCGTGGTCCCTCCAGGGCAGCACGGCCCAGAAAGATGAAAGAACAGAAATAACCCCCCCTCCCTCCTCCAATGATCAGTTTGTTCCTCCCTAATTAAATGTCCGGCCTCATTCCCGTTTGATCCCACCACGGTTTTGCCTCCTCATCTTGGCTCGAAAAGCGATTTCATTTCAATTTCAAGACCTTTTTGTTCTTGCTTTTTTTTGCCCTTCCAGTTCCCCCGCCTCCAGGCACCCCAGCAGGAGATGTCTCTGTCAGGAAGCCAGCTCCACGCTCGGGAATAATTTTGGGAATGTGAGCCCGTCCTCCAGGACTTGGGCAAACACAGAATGTTTAGTGGGGGTTCTTCACTCCCTGCACCTTTTCTTCCCACATCCACACACCAGCAGAGAACTCAGCAAAGGAGTCCCCAGGAATGAGCCCAGAGGGAGGGATTTGGGAGCCCAGCCCCGAGGGAACGTTCCTGTGAAAAGGCAGCGCTTTGGGAGAGAGATTCCAATTGGTGGTGGAATTTTTCTCCATCTCCAGGTTGCTGTTCTGCCAGGGAAAAGAAACATGTGATGAAATCTCATTGTCTTGGTTGGAGCTGAAGTGGAAGAGACTCAGCCAGGACTAAAATAGGAGAAAAATCTCATTTTTGCCAGCTTGTGTCATTGTGTTTTATTGAAGACTTCATTCCAATTTCTGTCAGACCATACTTGAATCCTTCAAAATGTGATCTAAATCAGAGTTCACGGCTACAGCTCCTCATTCCCACGGAACCATCAACTTTTGTTGCTCTCCAGCCCCTTCTCTGGTCATTTACAGGCTGATTTTTCTGAGATTCTTCCCTGAGAATTTCTTTTTCATTTCATTAGATTGGAGTTCTTTCTTCCTGTCACCAAAATATTCCAACATTGGGCAGTCATGACTTTTCGTTGTTAAAAAATCTAGAGAAACCAGATAATCCCCAATCCACCTGAATTCCTTTTCCCTCACCTGTAGCAATATTTAATTTTGGCTGACTCCAGCCCTTTGGCACGGCCTGGCCGAGCTGCTCTCCCCGCTGACCATGAACTGGTTTAGACTGGGATCCTAATTTTGAGCAAGCTAAAAACAACCCGCAGCCTCTCCCACCTGGGTGAGGGAGGCCGGGATTGAAAAAAAATCAGATTAAATTCTGGTTTGGGAGGGGGGGAAAACGCTGATAGCAATTTTTTCCAACATTTTTTAGTGCAATTGGCCCTGGGGAAAAAAAAAAAAAAAAAAGGGATTTTGTGGGACTAACAGGGAAAGAGAAGCAGGAAAATCAGCAGTTCCAGGGATGTTCTACCCAGGGATCTGCCGTGCCACACCCACGCTGCTGGGTGTAAATGCGAGGCGCTGAAATGTGGGATATCCATGGGGCGATGCGGACGGGGTGTGTCGGAGGGCCCGGGGGATGGATGGACCCCTCCATCCCAGTGAATGCCCTGGCAGGAACAATGGGAGCAACTCCCGGCCGGGAAACTCCGCGGCCAAAAGAAATCGGGAATTTTTTTCTTTTCTAGCGTGTCTCGTGAGAGGGCAGGACAGGACTGGGGAGGAAATCCCCGGGAATGGGTGTGGGGGTTTGACCTGGAAAAGCCCGGAGTGACAAGGCAGATTTGGGGACAAACTGAGGGAGGTAAAGGTGAGCACCTGTCCGGGTGGAATTCCAGCAGTCCTCGCTCTGGATGGGGTCAGGATTTGGTGTTTGGAGGGGGTTGGGCTGCTGGAGATGGAACTTCAGAGCCCTGGGGACATTTGGGGTGGCACTGACCCCTTCAGGGGTTGCTCTGGGTGACCCTGAGTGCCTTGAGGGGATTCGGGGTGGCAGTGACCCCTTTGGGGGATGTTTTGGGTGACCCTGAGTGCCCAGGGGGGAATTGGGGTGGCAGTGACCCCTTTGGGGGCTGTGTTGGGTGACGCTGAGTGCCCGGGGGGGATTTGGGGTGGCAGTGACCCTCACTCGGAGCTGTTTTGGATGACACTGGGGCTGTGACCTGTCGGGCTGTGCCCTCACCAGTCCCCTGGCAGCAGAACCAGTGGCCCAACGGGAACTGAAGCCCTTTTCACACTTCCATGGGGTGGGTGGAAATATCCCAAACATCTCCTCCCTGCCCCTAAAAGGACCACCCAGGGCTTCCCCAGTCCCTCAGCCCATCCTCTGCAAAGCCACCATGGCCAACTCAGAGGCCGAGCGGCCGCCGTGGCCAGAGCAGTGACCACGAACCCTTCTCCCTGCTCACACTCAAGGCTTTCATCAGCTCCTCGGAAACATCCCCAAACTCCGCAGCACCGGCGTGGGGAGCAGCGCCAGCACCCGGAAACCCAAATAAATCCACAGCACGGCCGCGCTCGGCTCTTCCCTGGGCGTTGGGGAAGGGTTTCTCTGGGAAGGAGAATTCAGGTCTTCATCCACGGAGCGAACGTGTCCGTGAAACAGCGAGCGCGGCGGGGGGAAATGGGGCACAGCAAAGGCACCAGGGGTGATCTGGGGGGGTCATCCCAGTCCTCT
>VXBT01000858.1:75552-102576 GCA_013400235.1 Oriolus oriolus | reverse complement strand
TCTCTATTTTCTCTATTTTCTCTATTTTCTCTATTTTCTATTTTTCTATTTATTTTTTCTATTTTTTCTATTTATTTTTCTATTTTTTCTATTTTTCTATTTATTTTCTATTTTTTTCTATTTTATCTTTTTACCTTTTTATATTTTTAATATATATTTTTTTAAATATGTATTTTTACCTACATCTCACTGAGCTCACACCTGTGTGGCAATCATTTGTCTGATATGAAATCAGAGGGCTCTGCTCTCTCTGGCCCGAAATTTCAGCACCTTGGATGAATATTTAACACAAGGTGAATTTTTTCCAAAATACCCTTGAATATTTTTCTTTAAAATCTCTAATTTTGCCAATTGCTGCTGTGCTGGGCCCTGTGTGAAACAACACCCACCGGCCAGAAAGTTTTCAATTATACTTTTTTAGAGCCTGCATTATTTTATCTTTACAATATCTAAGATGTTCTGGTGAAGCCTGAGCTGGGAAATTGGAGCTGGAATTGGGGAGGAATCAGAGCAGCAGCTCCCACAGCCCCCAGCCATGCTGACAATTAATCTGTTCATTAATTTATCGGTATTTCCGAGCCTTTTCGGTGCAGGTAAAGCCAGGAAAATCCAGATTTCAGCATCCCATAATTCCCGGGCTGGGGCTGTGTGAGCGCAGCGGTGTCTGCGGGACACGCCCCGGATTTCGGGAGCCAAACCAAGCGGGATTTTATGGATCCACATAAACACCTGGGCAGCCACTGCGGGACCGGGCGGAGCTGGGATAACGGGAAGGATTTGTCCCAGACTGGGGGGGTTTAAAGGAATCTTGGGGGGGTTTAAAGGCACCTTCCCTGCCAGCTGCGGCATCTCAGAGCCTCCGGGGTGACTGGATCCAAGAATTCACCCGCAGGGGATGGAAACGTGGGGGGAGGAGGTGTTTGTTCCCTTCCGCCCTCCTTCCCGAATTCCATGGCCGTGGAGTTGTCCCTGCCACAGCCCGGGCTGCTCCCGTGCCGCAGGAGCAAACAGGAACGTGTTTTTCCTCAATCCAACACGCAAAAATACAATCGCGCCCCGTGGGGAGCCGGATCTCTCAGGCTGGTGTCACAGCTTTGCTCCAAGCCCTCTCCTTCTCAGCTGGAAAACGAGGGAATTCGCAGGGAAAAGGCATCAGGCTCCCGCCTCAGCCCGTGGCCAGGGCTCAGCCAGACCCTAAATGTTTACGGCCCTAATTAGCGCCCATAAACCTCCCAGGGAGCGGCCCCGGCCGCTGCCGCGCTCAGCCCGTTCCTGAGGGGTTCAGTCCTCCCCTAGAACTGGGATGTTCCCCGCTGGATCCCCGCCGGCACCCCGGGAGTGGCGATGCCGACCGCACGTTCCCTTCCCGGGGATGGGGGGAATGGCAGGAAGCAGATCGGATGGCGTTTCTTTATTTCTTTTTCTGTTATTTCGTTTTATTCTGTCACATCTGCTCTCCCTCTGAGGTGACCTTCAGGCCCCCTCCGGGACCCTCTGCAGTCCCTCCCAGTAACACCAGCGCTCTCTAACACCCGGCTTTTCCCAGCTGGAATTTCCTCGCCTGGGTGCCTGGCAGAGGTGGCTCATCCCCCTCCTCTCCACCAGCACTTCCCGGTTTTTGAGGAGGCTCTGCCCTGCTGCTCAATCCCGCGGAAGGAACGCAGGGAATACCAGGAACTGGAGAGGCATCTCCCACTCGTGCCCAGCGTGTGTCCAAGCATGAGAGGCGTTTCTGGGGTTTCTCCAGCCTCTGGGAATTGCCTGTCTGAGACTTTCCAGTGGGTTTTCATCCAGCTCTGGTTCCAGTTTAGTGCCTGCCCGGAGGAGGAATGACATTTGGGAATGAAGGGTTGAGGGAGGGAATCTTCAGCTGATACAAACTTTGCTGACTCCGAGGGAACCACGCTGCTCTGCACCAGCTCTGCTGCCGGCCCCAGGTTTAAACAAGCTGCGAGGAGCAGCCTAAACTCAGTTTTAAGGAGGAAAGGGCTGTTGGGAGTGTTGTACTCTTTACTCCCATCCATTTTAAACTGCTTTGGGGTCTGTCCCATCCTTTTGCTTGAAAAACTGAGGGCCAGCAGTGCTGTATTTTGCGGAATGGTGGCTCCCCAGCATTCCCATACAATCCCAAGGAAATGAGGATATCCGCTGTCTTTCCCCACCCTCGCCCAAGCAGAGTCAGCCTGGTGTGGTTCCACCACCTGCCCTGAGCTTTATTCCCCTTCTCTTCTGCATCACCAGGCTGGAGCACAAGAATCCTGCTGGGAGGCAGAGAAATCCGGGAGAGGGAAAGCCCTGGATTGCGCGTTGTGGCCCTGGCGTGGTCGGATGTGGCCCCGAGTCAGCCCCTGCACAGGTTTGTGAGCAACGTCAGGAAATGCGCCAGGCTCCCAGCAGATTCCCTGGATGAGGAATCCACAGCCAGGATGATGCTGGAGTGGAGCTGTTTGCCTTGTTCCCTGATTTCCACTGATGCCCAGGACCGGCAGATCCTGTGGGCGGCAAAGCCAAGGTTCCCCTTGCTGGTTTTAACCTGTTTAGTCCTGAAATTCAAAGGGCAAACGGAAAGGAAAATCCACACAAATCTCCCACAAGGAGCTCCCCAGCAGGAGCTGCTCCCTTCCCCCAAAGAAAAGATGTTTTCCACTAAAAGCCCAGGAAAGTGCAGCTGTCAAACCTCCTCAACTTCCCCCGGCTCCGGAGAAGGGTTTCATCAGGGAAAGCGAGCGAGGAGCTGTGAGCTCCCCGCAGTAAACAAGTTAAACATTATTAAACACGCACGCGTCTCGTGGAGGAGATGAATTGATTGTGTGGGTTTATTTTTCCAGCATTATTTCACCGAGGAAGGGGGAAAAAAAAAAAAGGCTGGGAGCTGATGCCAAGATGATGGAGCTGAAACAAAGCCCAGGGGAAGAGTTTTCCACTGGGCTCCTTTCTTTCCCTAATAACTGTCTCACGTATCTGCCAATCTTAGGTCAACAAACACGGGGTGATTGACAAGTTAAAATGTTTAGCTGAGCCTGCAACTCGTATAAACCGATTTAAAATTTCCAGTGCGGGAGGGAGAGGGAAGAGAAACAAACCGTGGCACTTCCTTCCCCGCCTCTCCCTGGAGCNAACTTCCCCCGGCTCCGGAGAAGGGTTTCATCAGGGAAAGCGAGCGAGGAGCTGTGAGCTCCCCGCAGTAAACAAGTTAAACATTATTAAACACGCACGCGTCTCGTGGAGGAGATGAATTGATTGTGTGGGTTTATTTTTCCAGCATTATTTCACCGAGGAAGGGGGAAAAAAAAAAAAAGGCTGGGAGCTGATGCCAAGATGATGGAGCTGAAACAAAGCCCAGGGAAAGAGTTTTCCACTGGGCTCCTTTCTTTCCCTAATAACTGTCTCACGTATCTGCCAATCTTAGGTCAACAAACACGGGGTGATTGACAAGTTAAAATGTTTAGCTGAGCCTGCAACTCGTATAAACCGATTTAAAATTTCCAGTGCGGGAGGGAGAGGGAAGAGAAACAAACCGTGGCACTTCCTTCCCCGCCTCTCCCTGGAGCACCATCCCGGAATGGGTTTCTGGTGGATAACGGGATGTCCCCCGTCTCCACAGCAGGTGGAGACTGCTCATCCCTCCATGTCCCACCAGGAAAAGGGATTCGGGGCTGGCTGGGACAGGGAATGCCGTCCCTCCATGGAAGGGCAGTGGATTTTGGGATCAAAGGAGGGGAATGTGCGAGCACAGCGTGGCTGGGAGGGCGGACGCCTTTGGAATATCCAGGGAAGACAGGTGGAGGTGTCTTCTCCTTCCAAAGGGTGTAAGGACATCTCAGACCGAGGGATTTGGGATCAAAGGAGGGCTCTGAGGAGAAAATTAATTAATTCAGTTGTCCCAGGTGATTTTAATTGATTTTTTTATCCACCAGTAAACCTCAGCCCTGCCGAATGAGCAGCACAGGCAGAGCTGGGAATGCCGAGTCTTCCACGCTGCTCTTCCTTGAAAGTCACAAACTGTGGGACTCTTGAGTCCCTAGTAATTGTTTTCCTGGGAAGTCTTTGCAGTAATCCATTGGGAATCTCCCGTTCCCCGTCCTTCAGCTGGGGAACAGAGGTTTCACACCTTTGTGTGGTTGGGTCTTTCGTCCTTCAGCTCCTCAGAGGCTTTTCCGTGGCTCTGGGATTGGTGTGCCAGCGGCTCCGGGCAGATCCCTGGCTTTGCTCCGGGCTGCCTTTGGAATTCTGAGCTCCCCAGCTGCTCCCACAGTGTGGATTTGGGATGGCACTGAAGCAGGGGAATGGGGAGCTGCAGAACTGGAATTTCCCAGCCGATCCTTAGGAACAGTCACATCTCTGCTTCTCCCATCCATGAATTTCCAGACCTGATCTCCATTTCTCCCAATTCATTTTTTTTCCCAAAAGGACATGGATCCCTTGCTTTGGAGGGGCCTGTCCTGGCACTAGGGCTCCTAAAAAAGGTCCATGCACTGACCACACCACACTGACCACCCCGTGTCCCTCCCACACCCCTCAGGATGTGCCAGTCCTGGCTTAGATGTCGCCCAGTGCCGGTTTAAGCTGAGCTTTAACTGCAGCTGTGTCCAAACCCCGCTGAACAAAAGTGTCCTGTCTCCTTCGGGGTGGATTTCCAGGGAAGAGCTTTTCATTTCCTTTGGATCTCAGTTTTAGGACTCGCTTCTCCTTAACAAAAACCAGCTTTAAAGTAAAGAGGTCTTACCCTGGGATGGATGTTAAACCCGGAATAAAAGCTCCTGAAGGTATTGACAGGTGGATTTTGATATTTTTATTGAGCTCTGTCTCTGCAGTAAAACTGATCCTCCTTGCTCGGGCCACAGTTGTAAAAACCCTTTCAAGCCGTGCCCCAGGTAGGCCGGTTTGATGTGATTTTGGTGTGCCTGTAAATCAAAGCCGTGATTTGAGAAGCTGCAGCGAGCAGGTCTGGCTGGGAGGGAGGAGACACCTTTAAGGAGAGGGGGATTTTGGGGAGGGGGCTGAGCATCGAGGATGGAGATGTGAGCACAGCCCGCATTGCTGAGCGCCCGAAAAGGAAACGGATGGGGAGCTGGACAGTTCCTGGTGATGTCCAGAGTAGTTTAACACCCCTCAGGGTGCTGATAAACCCCTTCCCTGTGCCTGACACCGCTGGGAGCTGCACGCCAGGCTCTCCTTCCCTTTCCACGCCCCGCTCCGCCCGGGAGCACCGGGAATGCTCAGCGTGCTGCTGCTGCTCCATCCCCTCGCCCTGAGCTTTCCATCCCACGACAAACACCTTGTTTGTGGGCTGTTCTGAGAGATTTTGTGCTACCAGCTGCTCCATGGGCTGCGGGGATCCCGGCTGGGCAGAGTGCCCGTAATCAGATCCCGGAATCCTGTGGAAGACAGCGCGGGGCAGAGCCCTGGAGCTGAGACAGCTCTTTGTTAACCAACTGTCCCGGCCCTTCATCCCAAGACAGCTCCATCGCCCTTCATTTCCTCTTCCTATTAAGGGCTTATCCCTGGCGAGACACGGGCAGCTGGATGGAGACAGGGAAAAGGGAAAAGCTGGAGGCGCTGCTCGCGGCTGGGGGTGCTCGGCCTTTGCTGCAGAGCCGGGGATGAGCAGGATGCTCCAGCAGGCTCTGTGTCCTCTGGCAGGGAGGGGCTGAATCCCATAAAATTCACCATCCAGGCTCCCAGAGGGAGACCTCAGGCTTCCAGGGAAAAATGGTACAGGAAAACGTGTGGATTTTTGAACACTCGGCATCAGGAAAAAGAAAAAATGAGGGGAATCGTCAGCTCCTGATGACTTTGCTTGGTTTTGTCCCAAGTTTTTTCACTGATCTACAGAAATTTATGGAAATCCCCCCTCCCTGCCCTAAAGGACAAATCATCCACATGAACAAGAGACAGGGAATAAGCCCAGCACCAAGGTTTTTAGGGGAATAACACAGGAGATGATTTTCCTGACTCACACAGGCCGGGTTTGTCTTGACCTCCAGCTAAAAATGAAAGTCTGCAAAAATCAAACTCTGCCACCACCATGACCTTCAAGATTCCCGTTAATTCCCGTGTTTTCAGGTTCATGGGGAAAATTCTTGAGCTCACCCGGGAGCTCCAGTTGGATTCACCCCTTTTCTGATCCACACACTTTTCCTTGTGCTGGCCATGGAGCCACAGGGGCTCTCAGCTTTGGAGCTGCCAATCTTCCTCCAGGAACTAAAAGTGATATTTTGGATGTTTTGTTACTTTATGGGCAGGTCGGACGAGATTAAGCACAATTAGCACCTTCCAGTCCTGCACTCCAATTTCACTGCAATGATTGCAATTCCCCTTCAGGATTCATTCCTTTCCCAGGTCAAGAGTGCACAGGAGCACTCTGGATTAAAGTGCTGATAGGAGCTCGTTCTCCTTTTATCTCCTGGAGAATTTGCCTGGTGGCTGCTTTGCCCTGTTGAAATATCGGCTCCAATTCCCTCAGCACCGGCTTTATCCTGAATTTTGCACATTTATCCCGGTGAGTTTAATGGCATTCGTTGGGAAGTTTCCCTTCCCGAGGGGTGGCACTGGATGGGCTTCAAAGTCCCTTCCCACACAAACCATTCCATGATTCTGTGATGAGAACAACAAGGAATATCCTGAGCAACTTCTGTTGCCAGTGATTACTTTAATAGTGAAAATACTCCGAGTCCCCAAGGATTCCTCAGGTGCAACAGTCAGATTTCCATCGAGCCCCTCATCCAGCTGGAATCTTCTCCCAGGACTCGCTGCTCCCACTGGAGTTCGAGGGTTGTACAAGGAAAAGAGGCACCAAAACAAGGAAGTCACAGTGCAGGGCTTCACCCCAAACTGATCCGTGGAAAAGGCTGAGCCTCAGAGGAAAATTCAGTCAGAGCAAGGGTGAAAAGGCAAAGCCCAGGTGAGGTGACAAAACTGAGTGACCACAGTGCTTCATTTTCCTCTTCTTCCTCCTCCCAGCCATTATTCCCTCATTTCACAGAGAAGTTTTCCCTTTATTTGTTGGTTTGGGGCTTTTTGTGGGGGCTGTAAACACGTTTCCAAGATATGGGAAAACAATAATAACACAAATTTACTCTAAGAAGCATTAACCACGGAACCAGGAGTGGGAGCAGCGCCCTGGGAATCGGGTGATTCCCCCACACTGGGATTGGGAAGCAGCAAACGATCCAGCCATGGACTGTGTGCAATCCGATGTTTTCTCCCAGTTTCCCAGTCACGCATCCATGAAAAAATGGTTCTTGTAACAAACCCAGAGTGGGTTACCAACAATTCACAGGCACGAAACTGAAAAAAGGGCCTGAATTGTGAACAAATATTAACAGCGACAAATAAATCAACGAGCACCTCGTTATTTCTATCTTCTCGCTCTCACAGCACATTAATCTGTGGCGCAGCCACAGATGAATCACAGAATATCCAACTTTCCAAAAGCACGTTGGATTCGTGAGAGCTGGGCCAGAGATACGAAGGGGGAAAAGAGAAAGTCATTCCTGGAAGTGGTGAAATAAATTGTCTCATGGTTTGTTTACACAGGATATTTTCAGCATCTGTAACAGGGCAGCAGAGAGGCAGCTGAGAGCAGGGCAGTGCTCAGGATCAGCCCCTCAGAGGCTCCAGTGGGATTCTGGAGACAGGAATTTCACCTTTAACCCAAGCAGGGACGTGGTTGTGCCCCCCTTCCCCCCCAGATGGCTTCAACATCCTCGCTTGGCCCTCAGAGGAGATTTGGGTCCAGCACAAGGCTCGTTTTTAGGACTTGTGGCCCTGGCCCTGGTGCTGGGCAAAGCACTGCGCTCTGTGCCTAAAACCCGAGTGATTCGGAGCTTTCATCCCGTGCTGGGTCATCCCCGGGCACAGTGAAAAGCCACCAGGAAGGGGCTGCATTCAGTGGGGTGCACCCAGAATCTTCTGGACTCAGCAGAGCTTTCCTGGGGCTCGGCAGCAGGAGCAGCTCGGGGATTTCCTCTCCTCGAGGAGCACGAGGCTGCCGCAGAGCCTGCGGACGGGGCAGGAGCTGAGACGAGGGGGAAGGACAATGGTAACAGTGTTTTAGGGGACCCAGCACTTCTGCAGATCCCTGAATGTGCGGCTCAGGTTTGCTGTGAGCTCGAGGTGTTTTTATTTGCTTCGCAGAGGAGTTCGCCCACCGCTCGTGACAGGGACAGCGACCCGCGAGGAGAAACGGGCTGGGAGCCAACCCCTCCATCACCCCCAGGGCCACTCTCCCCCTTCCTCCCTCCAGCTCTCCCCACGGCGAGGTGAACAGGCCATTCCCAGCCACCCCAGGAGCTGCTGGCTCCCGGGAAGCGCTGAGGGAAGCGGCTGTTCCCTCCTTCTCCTGCTGCCCTCGGAACGCTCCGGGCCTTGTTGCTTCCCGGGGCTGGAAGGAGGCTGTGATTCCATGATTCCATGATTCCATGATTCCGTGATTCCGTGATTCCGTGATTCCGAGGGCTCGGCTCCCAGCACGCAACGGCCTGGGGCAGCCCCAGCCCTGATGTTCT
Organism: Oriolus oriolus; assembly: GCA_013400235.1. NCBI lineage: Eukaryota > Metazoa > Chordata > Aves > Passeriformes > Corvidae > Oriolus > Oriolus oriolus. The sequence goes on along the minus strand of VXBT01000858.1, from coordinate 94,066 downwards.
TAAACAAGACGAGGTTGTTCTTGGCAAACGGGGCTGGCGTTTTCTACCAGCCGGGGTCGGGGGAAAGCTTCTCATAATAAGAAGTGAGAGAATAACAGAGCTGGAGAGCAAAATATCCTCTGGTGCTGGGCTGAGGGAGGCTGGGACCAGTCCTGGTTGTGATTTGTCCTGAGTTTAACCTAAACATGCTGTTAATTCCACGCCGGGGGAGTCCAGCTCTGATCGCTCCCTCCTCACAGGAGTGGGCAAGGCCAGTGCTGTGCTCGGATTTTCCTCCGCTTCGATGTGTGCTCAGCAGTGAGGTGCTTAACCTGAAAATCCAAATAATTTTCAAACCTGATGTGTTAATAACTCACCCAATTCTCTCCCTGGTTGTTTTCGGTACCAACGCCCCCACATGGGTTAGATTCACTTTTTCCTGGTGGGTCTGACTTGGTTTTTGGAGTGTTTGCTCACACAAAAATTCATTTTTCCCTCTTCCGTGCCCTGCTGGAGGTGCTTTGTGCAATGACCCAGGTGACAGTGGTGACTCTCTTTTAACCCCAAAAATGCTCTCAGTGAAACTGAGGAGGGATTTAAAGCAGAGGTTTTAAATTTAGAGCAAAATCTACATTTTTGATGCAAAATTCGCAATGTGGGTGTAAAAAATCCAGTGCCTGAAGGGAGCAGGTGGGAAAGATGGAAAGATGGAGAGGAATTATTTCCAGGATCATGGAGAGACAGGACAAGCGGGAATGGCCTCCCTGGTGACTTTGTCCTGGTCACTCAGGGCCCTTCTTGGCAGTTTCGGTGGCTTTGCCTCGCTCAGATGGAACAAAAGCTGTTCCTAAGGCACATCCTCAAAGAATCCTTCCAGCAGATCCCAGACAAATACCAGGACAAGATGGAACTGGGAAAGGGATCTCAGCACTTCCTGCTGTTCCTGCTCCATCACCTTGCAGGGTTCGGATCCACTCCCAGCCTTTATTATTGTTGTTGTTGTTGTTGTTGTTGTTGTTGTTGTTGTTGTTAATTAATTAAAATAAATATTAGCACATTAATATATTAATATATTTAAAGTAATATTAATTATTAATATTGATATTTATTAATTGTTCCAAACAAAAGCATTGTCTGGTCTTCCAGAACCATTCCCAACAGACCGCGTTTTCCTGGGAATTCACCCTTTCTGGTGTCCAGAAAGATTCCGTATTCCATATCCCACCCTGCTGAAACGATCACTCCGTTCTGCGTGACTCTGCTCCATGAATCCCTCCGGGACGGGCTCTCAGTGGTGCATCCGAGCCCTTCTCCATCCTGGTGTGGCAGTTTCCGTGGGAATAAGAGTAACCCACATTACCAGACCTGTTTTTTGGGAACGCAGAGCCCTGAAATCCAGGTGGGCAATCCCCAACCCCCACCTCTGCCCGTGGTTATGGACACAACACCCCCCATTCCCTGAACCCCTCTTTTCCCTGAACCCCCCTTTTCCCCTAAACTCCTCTTTTCCCTGAACCCCCCTTTTCCCTGAACCCCTCTTTCTCCATCTCCCAGCTCCCAGTATGTTTTTTCCAGCCCTTTCCCCGCTCCAGGACTGACTGATTGATGGCAGCAGTTGATCTCCCTGCCCTCGGATGGGTGAGCAGCTGCTGCTTCCAGAGGCTGAGGGAATGAACTCCTCCTTTCTTCCCTGTCCTGCTCCACCGGCCCAGAGGTGACGCTGGGAGCCGCTGGAATCTCCCGGCTGGTTTGATTTATTTGGATTCGTGTTCCCTCCTGACCCCACGGCTCGGCCTGGCCTTTCATCCCGGCTCTGGGGGGGCCTAAGGCTACTTAACTTCCGTGATGGGATGAGCTCAGGGTATTCTGGCCTTTTGGCCGAAATCCAGGGAATTCGCTCCGCTCCTGTCTCCATTTTGAACAGAGGCACAGGGAGAGACGTCCCAAGAAATTCTGCACAGCCCAGAAGCCCCTGGGGAGTTGGATGGAATCACTTCAACCCTGAGTCTGCAGGGATTTAGGGAAAGTTCCCCTCCATCCTCTCCCAGGAAGACAAAGCCCTTCGGCAGTGCCACCCATCCCGAATTTTCCACCCAGAGCAGGAAGGGCTTCTTCCTCTTCTGCCTCTCCAGGATTTTGCTCCTTTTCAGTGCCTCTTGCAGGTTCAGGCATAGAAAAGCTCTTCCCATGGTGGCTGCCCAGGTGGTTGACATGGAACGTGGAAAAACTATCCCAAAACCCTGACAGAAAACGGTGCAAATATTCAGAGGTGCTGATTTTCTCACCTGGGACCCCTCTGTCATTTCACTCTCCTGAGCAGAGCCCTAAATTGGGAATTCATCCCTCAGCAAAATGAGAGGGAGAGGCTTTCACGGAACCTCAGGATCTCTGAGGCTGGAAAAGCCCTCCAAGGCCATCGCGCTGATGTTGATGGAGCAATGTTGCTCTGATCCCATGAAATGGCACTGGGAGCATTCCCCATGGATGGAAATGTTCCTTTCCATCCGTTTCCAGGTATCTGCGGGGTCACAGTAATTCCTGGGTGAGCATTTGGATAAGGAGAGCCACAGGGGGGTGATTCTGACACCAGGAAAGAGCCTCTGTCCCACTGGGCCTTCGAAATTGTCTCTGCAGGGCTTTGAGAATGGATTTGAAATTCCAAAATTATTCCCCTGTGAGGGCTGAGCCTCTGAACTGTTTATTTCCTCTCAGCTTTGCACTTTGACCAAATTTAACTGGATTTTTTTCCTTCTTTTAACACCCGGGTGCTTCCTGAATGTCATCGCCAAGCGGTTGCATTCCAGCTCTCCTTAGAAATCCATCCTATTGCTCCTGCCCTGTCCCAGTTTCAGCACGACGTGGGTGTGGTATCCCGACGCTTTGGAGCTCCTGTGGTCTGGAGGAGACCCCTGGCATGGCGGATCCATCTCTTTTGCTGTCGAGTGCCTCTTCTCCCTCGCCTAGAACTCCCAACTTGTGTTTTCCTGCTGCTGCTGGGCGTGCTGGGGTTTCACCCCTGGAAAGCTTCTCGGGATGTTGAGCCAAGGGGGGTTTTTTTAAGTGTGTGAGAGCCCCAGCACAGGTTTCCATTTTTCCAAAGGCAGGGAAAAGTTCCATGTCAGAGGAGCTGATTTATGGCCCCGTTTAATGAGGTTCTTGTCAGAACCTGGTTCAGCCGTGTAAATGCAAATGTCAGGTGGGGATAAATCACAGAGGAAGAAATATTCCCCTTCTCCGGCGGAGATAAAGCGGCCCCGCGGTTCAAGAGGAATCCATGGGGTTTGGGGACATCCTCCTTGATGTGCCGGGGGAGATAAGGCGTTATCAGCCGCGCTAAGTGCCCTCTCCAGCGTTAATTGCCGATTAGCCGAGGGGCAGGGCCCGCCTGGGAAAGCCTCATCCCCCGAGATGTGCCAGCTCCCAAGCCTGGGTCCTCACCCTGCTGTGAACTCCCTGCACTCCCACAGAGCCAATATCCCTGGAATTCTCCTTCCTTCCTCACAGGGTATGAACTCGGGACGGGGGTGCTGAGGCAGATCCGAGCTCTGAGGCTGATCATGGAATCACAGAGTGACAGAAGGGTTTGGGTTGGAAGGGGAATTCAAACTCCTCTCATTCCAGCCCCTTCCCGCGGGCAGGGAACCTCCACACTCCTCTTTGCCAGCAGCTCTGGGCTCATGGGGTGGGCAAGGAACTCCCTGCAGCAGCTCCAGCTCTTGTATTCGGCAATGGGGAGATTCCCTTATGCAAAGAAAAACCCTTTCCATGGTGGCTGCCGCGGTGGTTGACATGGAACATGGAAAAACTTCCCCAAAAACCCAGCAGAAAATGGTGCAGATATTCAGAGGAGTTGATTCTCTTGCCCTGGGACCCCTCTGCCATTTCACTCTCCTGCGCAGAGCCCTAAATCGGGAATTCATCCAGTAGCAAAATGAGCCGAGGCTGTGGCGGAGGCCGTCCCTCTGCTCCCAGCATGGGGTGGCACGGGGGAGGAGTGGGGACACCTTGGGGACACCCTGGGGACACCCTGGGGACATGGGGAACGGGAGGGAAGCTCACGGAAAATCTTGACTTGGAAGGGTCCCACAGGACCCTCAGGTCAGGACACCCCAAGAAGTCGCCCTTGTCTGCCCCGCGGTGCTTCCTCAGCCTTTGGAAGCAGCGTTCCCGCTCCCTCCTGGCCTTGCTCCCGGCATTAACCCCTCACCTGCTGGCCCAGCGGGAAAAGCACCAAATCCCAGAGGCTGCTCCCCTTCCAGCCCTTCCCAAGGAAACGGGAGATGCACCCCGGCCGTGGCTCCCAGCTCTGGGGCTGCTCCCCGGGAGGACCCAGCCAGCCCGGAGCTGCTGGCAGGGCTCTGCTGTGCCCCATGCCCGCCTTCCCGGGCTGGCTGCCCCACAAACCCGTGGAATTCTCTCTCCGTGCCTCTCCCAGGGCTCAGGCTGTGCCGGCTGTGCCGCTCTGCTCCTGTCTGTGTCCCCTGCCTGTCCCTCTCTGCTTTTCCCCTCCAGGAGAGCCGGGAGCAGGTCAGGGAAGGACAGCTGGTACCTCCCTGCTTTTCCACCCTAAAACATGTGGGGTTTTTTTCCCAAACCAGCAGCGTGGGCAGCTAATCAAACCCCTTAAAGATGCTGCTGGATGTAAGAGCTGGCTCCTTTTTGTCCAGAGCCATAAAAGCCCTTAAAGAGATCCAAACCGGAAAAGACAGGCCCCTAACAGTGAAAACAAGGGGGGAAAAATAAAAAAGGAGGGGGGGAATAAAACTGGCACGAGGGTCCCGAATTTTTCCATGACTGATCTGGGCATTGCAAGGCACTGGCACGGAAAAGCAGCACCCGCAGCCCCACAATGGCCATAAATAAACCACGGGCACGGCTCTGCTCCAGCGGCTCCGGGCACAGCCAGCGCTGCACTGGGGCATCCTGGCACCGAGTCTGCGGCAGCCAGAGCGACCATCGGGACTGGGGACGGAGCAGGAGTTAATTAAGGCTGGATCTTTTATTCCCCGGGGAATAAAAGCGCGCGGGTGAATGAGCCGCGGTGCCAGGCCGCGGTGGGAATGTCGCTCCCGGCCCGGGAGAACCCAATCCCGTTATTAGCATAACAATCGTGTGCAGGATGCCCCGGGCTGATGTAATGCCAGGGGTGAGCAGGGGAGAGCGAAGCTTTTCCATGCGTTTGCCGCTCGCTGGGGCCGTGGCAGCACATGAAATTCCCTTTCTCTGCCCCTCGCTCCCCCCGTGGGATGTTGGCTAATTGAAGCTGGAAAACAATCGGTGCTGGAGCTCCCCTTCCCCCAGCTCCTCCTTGGAATCCACATTTTCGGGGCTTTCCGGCAAAGCGGGAGCCTGGGCTGCTCCTTGGAGAGTGGCCTGTGATTATCTGCATTTCCATGTGGGACGAGGAGCAGGTTTTGGGATGGGCAGGTGGGAGCAGAGGGCACCTCCCCTGCCCGTCTCTGCTGGGACATTCACATGGGGAACCGAAAATCCCCATTTCCCCAATCCTCCCTGTTCCCCAGGTGGGAGCATTCGGGCTGGCATGGGTGTGCCTGGTGCTGTCCCCTCCAACAGCGGGAACTCAAATCCTTTCATTACCAAAGGCCTCCCATCCGGGGAAATCCGAGTGTTTGGTGACCAAAGCCAGGATTTGTCTTCCTGGGATGTAAACAGCACCAAAAACATCCTGGTTTAGTGGGTTTTTTTCCTTATATCAGCCCTGCACAAGCTGTTCCAAGGACTTTGGTCCTCCCTTGATCCAGGGACTGCACAGATCATCCCTGCAGGAACGGGGCGCTGCTGGCTCACGTGGAATTCCGTGGATTGATCCATTCATTTGGTGTATAAACACTGAAACAGCTCCTCTCCATGACTTTTTCACCCCCTAGAGAGGCTGGAACTGCTGGGTCCTGCTATCCCTGCAATTCCTGTGCTCCTGCTGCAGGGGAGATCCCAGGTTTTGGGCACACCAGAGCTGCTCCTAAGCCTCTGCCCTGCTCCTTTAAGCTTTCCCAATATCCTCATCCCAAAAGAAGAGGGGGAGGGCAAAAAAAAAAAAAAAAAAAGAAAAAGGTGTTTTGGCATGAGAACAATTTCTCCATTACCTCAATTGGTTCCAATGATCTGGAAAGGTTTTCCCTGGAGAATTCCAGCCCAGGGAAGGGGCTGGGGGTGGCTGGAGGTGTTGATCTGAGCATTACTCAGCAGTGCAGGTTGCACTGAAGTCAGGCACTGGTGCTGTCACTGCTGGCTGCCCGCACTCGTAAATCCATTAATTATATCACTGCACTAATTAAGAGCCTTCTTCTCTGCAAGGAGCCCGGCTCCAAGGCTGTCCGTCAATTCCGTGAGGTCTGGCCTTGGCTGAGATCATTATTTCCTGAAATGCTGTAAAATCTCCTAGTGAAAATTAAAGTTTTTGGGGTTTTTTTTTAACCCATCTCCATCCTTTTCTCAGCAACGAGCAGCAATTAAGGAATTATGCGGGGAATAAAAGCAGGGATTCCTGATTCCCACTCTAATTCCAACAGTTTGGGGTCGTCCCTTTGTAAATATGGGTTGGAAGTGTCCTCGGAGTCCCTGGAATGGTGCTGGATCCTGTGGGGAGATGGATTTGCCGCTGTCTGTGCTCCAAACCATCCCTGATCCTACAGCAGGACTGAAACAAAGCCAAGGATGATGATGGGATAAATGGGGGGAACTAAAACAGGCAGAGAAAATTCCTGCCTGGTGTGAATCAGTGCCCTGGCGCTGCTGGGGCAGAGCCAAATTCCACCAGCTGAGCCTCTGGATCGCGTATCCCTGCCATAAAAACGGTGTTTGGGATATCTTGGCAAAAGCTGGGTATTTTCATACCCACTCCTGCCCGGGAAGTGCTGTGGAGGGATGAAATCCAGTCACACTGCAGGGAAAAAACCACAAAATCAGGATAAAATAAATCCCCCCGAGAGCCTGTGCAGCAGGAGGGGGTTTTGTAGGATTGTTTTGGTCCAAGGAACCTGCCCCAAGCTGTGGGACACGCAGGGATTGGTGTGGAGGCACAAGGAAGGAGAGGGAGGAGCAGCCTCATTCCCAGCACTCCGTATTGATCCCGAATTTCCCAGCAGGGAATGTTGCCATTGGAAGTGGCTGCTCCCAAGGTGAGCGAGAGTGGAAAAATATTTTTGGCTTTCCCTCGTGAAAATAAAGCTGTTTTCTGCTCTTCCTGGTTATTCAGAATGCCCCTAAAATCCGGATTCCAGCTCCAGGGCTCACAAAGGTGCTGAGGGACGTGGGATCCTGGAATGGTTTGGGTTCAGAGGGACCCTAAAACTCCTCCAGTTCCAGCCCTGGATGGGCAGGGAACCCCCCACAGCCCAGGGGGCACGAGGTGGGTGAGCCCAGAGGATTCCTGGCTCTGGGGTGGAAAATATCGCTTTTTGTTGCACAGATTTTCTCTTAAATTTGGCATTTTTCACCTTGACTCTCAGTGTGTGCCAGGGTCGGTGTTCCTGATGAATTCAGATGGTTGGTTGGGGTTTTAAACCCCCAAAAAAAGGCAAACCTTGTTTGGAATCACTGGTCCTGTGTGGAGGAGCAGGCCCCAGGCACTGGGATGTTGCCGGGAGTTTTGTTTGGGAACTTTGGGATGGAATTGAGCCCATTTGGGGCTGGATTGAGAAAATTTGGAGCTGGATTGAGAAAATTTGGGGCTGGATTGAGCCCATTTGGGGCTGGACTGAGAAAATCTGGGGTTGGAATGAGCCCATTTAGGGTTGGACTGGGCCCATTTGGGGTTGGAATGAGCCCATTTGGGGCTGGAATGAGCCCATTTGGGGCTGGAAGGGAAGGTTTTCCTCATGTCTGCTAGAAAACCAGGAAAATTTCCTGGATCCTCTCTGGGCCAGGCCCCACCTGGCCATGGCTGAGCTCCTCTGGGAGAAGGTCCCTGCCCCCTCCCTTTCCTCTGCATCCCACTCCCCGTTTGGCAGGGTCATGGCAAGATTTGATGATTTTAGAAAATAAACCTGCAAGGAAGCCCTGGGAGCTCTGGAATATTTTTGTTCTCCTCCAAACCTCCCAAGGAATGCTGTAGAGGAGGAAAATGCTCATATTTGGACATTTTGGACATGCCCAAGGTGTGATGAGCCCCCGCCACGGTGTGAGAAATGCGTTTGGTGGTTTCGGAGGCAAAGGGAAGGCCCAGGGTTTGTTCCTGAATTCCAGCAAACTGGAACAGCCATTTCTGTAGGATTTCCTACAAAAAGGAAAGGAAGAGAGGGATTTTTTCCCCATAGGATTCAGCAAAACCTCACAAAACACTCGAGGATTTCAACTGATCCCTGACCTGCAGAGAAAGGAGAGGGAAGGTGAGAACAAACCTTCCCAGGATGATCTGGAAGCTCATCTGGGGACTGTGGGAATGTGGGAGCTGACCCCAAATGGGGATTTTGGGAATGTCACCCTCCCTGCTCCTTCCTGCACATCCAGCATCGCTCCCTGGGTGTGATTTGGGGAGCCTGGAGCTTGGGATAGCCCTGGATTTGGCAGGAATCCCAGCTCCAGAATGGATGGAGCTGTGCTGGGGCAATCAGTGCCTTCATTAATGCTCTCATTAAACTCTGGGTGATTGATCCAGGTAATTGATCCAGGGAATTGATCTAGATAATTGATCCAGGTTTTCTGGATGGATTCAGGCACAGGGACCCTGGAGCTTGGGAAACCCCTGGACTCTGTCAGGAATCCCTGTTCCAGCATGGATGGAGCTGTGCTGGTGAAATCCATGCCTTCATTAATGCTCTCATTAAACTCTGAGTGATTGATCCAGGGAATTGGTCCAGGGAATTGATCCAGGGAGTTGATCCAGGTAATTGATCCAGGCTTTCTGGCTGGATTCGGGCACAGCGAGAGGAGGAAAGGGAGCACCCCACTGCCAGCACCCTTTGAAGTGCCTGTCCCCTCCCGGGATCCCCGCTGCTCTGCCTGGGGACTCTCCCCGGCTGGTTTGGGGTCGTCTGAAGCGCTGGGGGAGGCCGGGATGGCTCCAGGGCATGAGGCACATTCCTTGGGGTTTCCAGGCCTCCGGTGAAAAGCCCCAATTAACCCATAACCAGCCGAGCATGGAAAAGCCAGGAGCTGAGAGTGGCTCCGGGGCCAAAGGCTAAAATCCGTGCAAGGAGCTAAATGAGTTCCCTAATTGGGATTTCTGTCCATCCTCGGCTCCTCACCAGAATGAGATCAGGGACAAATTCCCAGTTTTCCCCCCTCACACCACCCCCTTTCCTTTTCCCTGCCCCATTAGTGCGGAAATTAATGACTAGAATGTATAATAATAGCAGAAATTCAGTAATCGGATTTATAGGAACAACAGAAATTAAATAATAAGTAGTAATTCTGTGTTTTATGTTATGTATTAATTTTATAATTATTAAATATATTATATTATTTATTAATGTTTATATTGGTATTAAATTGTATATAATATATATTATTATATATTAAATAAATAATAACGGGGCAGAGGAGGTGAAGCAGCCCCGAGGTGCTGCTTGGATCGGGTGGGATGCTCCCAGGAAAAGCTGGAAGTTGTCCCTGACAGCAGCAGCCTCGCTCTCCCTGATCCAGCCGTGCATCCCGAGCAGATTCCTGGATTTTCAGGAGCGGGGATGAGCTTTGAACGTTCCAGGGTGAAAAAACCCTCAGAGAAAACGCATCTTCCTCACAGTAACTCCGAGGGCTTTGACTTCGGAAGCGAAAGGAACGACAGAATTCTGGGATTTTGAATGGGATTTTCTTTAGGATCATGGAATGGGTTGGGTTGGGAGTGACCCCAAAGTTCATCAGCTGCCGGGTGTGGGAATGCCCGTCCGGGTGAGCCCCATTCCCACATCCCAGGCTGGCTCCCCGTGTCCCTGTCCCCATCCAGGAGCTCCAGGCTGGCCCCGGAGCAGCCTCAGCTCCAGCTCCAGCGCGGATTTTCCAGGGGGGCTTTTTTAGTGTTATTATTTTGTGGTCAAAAGGTTGCACAGCCTCGTTTTTTTTCCCCGATGCAGAGGCTTAGAAAGAGTGGAAAGGCAAATATTTGGATAATTCTTCAGGCCAGCGGGTTCCATCAAAGGTTCCACAGCCCTCTGCAGCAAACCTGAACAGTTCAAGCCACAAACGCTGTTTTTGCAGCCATAAAACACCCAGGGAAAGGGGGAGAGGGGCATAAAAAAAAAAGGGGGGAAAAAAAGAGGAAAAATATTTAAAAAAAAAAAAAATCAAATAATAAAATCCATTTTCCATTCGCTTGAAACTTGTAAAATTTAACGTGGTGAAAAATGACGGTTTGGTCTCAGAAAGAAAGTGCCCGGAGAGGTTGGGGTGGTTGGCGTGGGCGGATCAGGGAATAGGTCCGGAATTGTGTCCTCGGTGCCATAAAATAAACGTTGGGAGATGCTGGAGGCGGCAGGAGAAAGCTGCAGCAGCCTGGGGTGCAATGGCCCAGGGCTCCTGTAAGTCATGGATGAGACTGGAAAGAGCAATTCCCTCCTTGCTGGGAAGAAATGCACAGCTTACACTCCAAAATCCCTGAAAATTCCATGTTCAGGCAGTAAAAAGTAAAATTTAAATGGGAAAATGCTAAATTTAAACAGTAAAATTCCAAATTTAAATGGTAAAACTCCAAATTGAAAGAGCAACATTCTAAATTTAAAAAGTAAAATTCCAAATTTAAACAGTGAAATTCTAAATTTAAACAGAAAAATTCTGAATTTAAACAGCAAAATTCTAAATTTAAACAGTAAAATTCCATATTTAAAGAGCAATATTCCAAATTTAAAGAGTAAAATTCTAAATTTAAGTGGTAAAATTCCAAATTTAAACTGGAAAATTCTGTGTTTAAACAGAAAAATTCCAAATTTAAAGAGTAAAATTCCAAATTTAAAGAGTAAAATTCNTGTGTTTAAACAGAAAAATTCCAAATTTAAAGAGTAAAATTCCAAATTTAAAGAGTAAAATTCCAAATTTAAAGAGTAAAATTCTACACTTAAATGGTAAAATTCTGAATTGACACAGTAAAATTGCAAATTTAAACTGGCAAATTCTACATTCAAACAGAAAAATTCCAAATTGAAAGAGTAAAATTGCAAATTTAAACAGCAAAATTCCAAATTGAAACATCTGGGAGCAGAAGTGAACCTGACCCAGGCCCAAGCAGAGTTGGGGGAGCTGTGGCAGCTCCGTGGCGCTCCCAGCTCAGGTGGGATTATCCCGGGATTTGAAACCGAGGGATGAATTCCTGCTGGGTGCTGAGCACCTGCAGCAGCCTCATCCCTGATTTTGCTGCGATCCAGGCTGGAGATGCTCAGGGAGATGAGCCAAGGGAATTAATTGTTCCTGTGCTTCCAGGATTCCAAATCTTGGGAAGAGCATCCCAGAGCTCACATCCCTGCCGTGGGTGAATTCTCTCCTCCCAGCAGTGCCCGAAGCAAAATCCTTGCAGTTTCTGAGAATTCCTGGGTGAAGGATAAACAGGATCAGCCCCAAACAGCTCAGGGGGAGACTCAGTGGTGTTGGGAAGGCCCAAGAGCTCGGAAACTCTGGGAATTCAGTGGGAATTCCTGGTTGAGCCAAGTGTGGGCTGGGAGTGAAGCTCCCAAAGTGCCTGGATCTCCATCCCACAGCTCCACATCTTGGAAAAGCACAATTCCAGAAGAACTGACGGGACTCTGCCCTGCCGGAATTCCTGTGCCACCTTCCCGAACGGGATTCCCAGCTGGCACAGCCAGGCCCTGAGCAGGCTCCGCGTCGTGGTGCCCGCAGGATGCTCCCAGTTCATCCCAAATTTCGGATACCCCCCCTGCCAGAGCTGGGACACGCCTCCCACCCCCCCTTACCCCAAAAGCGGCTGTATCCTGAGATATCCCACATTCCTGGTTGTTTCCAGCTCCACGGGAAGGGGCAGGGAATGTGGGAAGGGTCAGCTGGGCAGCGCAGGATCCTCCCCAAGCTCCAGCAAAGGCAAAGGCGCTCCTGAAACTCCCAACACTGCGAATTCCCTGGAAATTCCAGAAATAGCTGGAGTGGCTGGAGCAGGGCCTGGATCAGGCTGCCAGAGGGAAGCTCCATCCCCTCACACTCCATGGATTCCCGGGCAGAGCTAAGACACCATGAAAATCCCAAGGAAAGGAGTTGAATTCCAAACAAAAATGTGAATTTTCAGCTTCCTGGTTATTACATGAACGTTTCTTTTTCCAATCCTCATCCCTGGAAGTATCCAAGGCCAGCTTGGACGGAGCTTGGAGCAACCTGGGATAGTGGAAGGTGTCCCTGCCCATGGAAAAGATGAACTTCAGGGTCACTTCCATGATCCTGAAGAAATCCATACAAAATCCCATCATTATGTCATTATTTTTGCTTTCTAAGCAAAATCCTCCCAATTATTGAGGATAAAATGGGCTTTTTTAGTATTTTTTTTTTGACCCTGGGACATTAAAAGCTCATCTCAACTCCCCAAAATCCAGGAGGACGAAATATGTGAAATATTTCCCAAGAGTCAGCCACAAAACCCCAGACTCTGAGCAGCTAAAAACCAACATTATTCCCCCTGCCTGGGAGAATTTGACACTTCTGGGTCCTGGCAGCATTTTTCCAAAGAAAATTAAAAAATAGCTCTGTCCCAATTGAAAAAAAAACCTCTTTGCTTTCCCTTTTCCATTCGCAAAGGGAAAAACACCAAAAAATCCCTTTCTGTCCCTTTTTTTTAACATGGGAAATGTTAAAAAGTCATCAAATCTCCCCAAACGAGCCCTAATTAATGAGCAAACAGCAGAGCTGGGAGGAGAAATAAACACAGCGCCGGGATTTTCTGTAGCTCGATTCAAACCTGGGGCGTTTGAAGGCCATAAATGCATTTTCTTGGTTCTGGAGGTTCCTAATTAGTGACTGGAGAGGAAATTCGGGCGGCAGGGAAACATGGGATGCCTTTTTTTTTTTTGGGAAATACTTCAGCACTGGTGGTTTTTTTGGGATGGGGATGCCTTAAGCTGCCTCTGGGAGCCGGAGCCCACCGGGAAGAGCCAGCCCCGATCCGCCCCTGTGGTCTCTGTGGAATCTCCCCTCATTTCTCCACAAAAAGCTTCTCCAGCTTTTTTTTTTTAATGGAGATTTTGAGCCTCCAGCTGGGTTTTGAATGCCAACTTTGTCCCCGGCAGATGAAATCTTGGCGTGACCCCGCGGGGCCGAGACAAGCGGGCCTCAGTGAGGGTTGGGCTGGCCTTTCCTGAGGGCCGCAAACCCCAAAACCTGCCCCAAAAACCCTCCCTGCTCCGAGCTGGGGCCTCGTGAAGCTTTTTTCAGGTGGAAAAAAGGAAGAGAAATGGCTCAAAATGGTGAAAAAATCTCTGATTTGGGGGGAAATGGTTCTGTGTGTCCTGGAGGAGCCCTAGGCGTGCTGAGCTTGGGCCTGGCGGGTTCTGCTGAGCGTGGCCTCATCCCTGAGGGATTTTTTCCATGGAATTCCTTGCAAATGGGGACCAATGTCCTCAAAAAGCCTTCGAAGCTTTTTGGAAGTCACCTGGAGCCTCCCAACACCTGAACTGCCACAGCCAGGGGTGTTGAGCACCAGCTGGAGCTCAGGACACACCAGCGGAATCATCCCATGGGATTTTTATTGCAGGAATCGCAGCCGTGGTGCGCCAGGAGGGGATGGAGATTCCCAGCTGGAAAGACAGGGAAGGAGATTCCCAGGAATGGTCCGGTGGAGGTTTGGAGCCCCGGAGAACGTCTCCGCTGGGGAATCAGCCACTCGTGGCCGTGCAGGCTCAGCTCGAGGAGTTCCTGCTTTCCTGGCTGGGAATAATCAGGAGAATGGATGGAGAACGGAGCCCTGCCTGTCCCAGCTGCTCCCGCTCCTCCAGTGCCACCCCTCGGCTGGGACGAGTTCAGGGTTTGCTGAGGAATTTTAATGGAAAACTTCACTTATTCCTTTTTTTTTTTGTTTAATCCTTCCCTTTCCAAGGAGGTTGGGGTTTATATTTTTTTGGATCTTGCTCTGAGTGATCAGCTCAGTTAGATTTAATTATTCCATTCGTCCCGAAATTCCCAATGAATGTGCATCCTAAATGAGTTTGCCAGGCTAACGAGCTTCTAAAAATTAATTTAAATATTCCTAGATCTCCCTGCAGAAATCAGATTCAAACTGAGAGTGGGACAGAAATCAGGAAATAATTCAGAAATTCAGCCCCTTCTCACTGCCCACTGTGGGGTTTTCCACTGGAGGCTACAAGGGCTTGAAAATTGTCCCTACTGGTGTGGGGAAAATGGAATTATTTTAATCCGGGGATTATTTTTAATCTATTATTTTAGGGTTTTGACAAGCAGTTAATCCCTAATCCTTGGATAATCAGCAGCCAGCAATTGGATCTTAGGGAATTACAAGAGGAAACAGGAATAAAGAGTCTGCATGGCACAAGATGATGATGATGATTATTATTATTGTTATCATTATTATTATTGTTGTTGTTGTTGTTGTTGTTATTGTTATTACTATTTTCATTTTCATTATTTTCATTATTTTCATTATTTCTATTATTTCCAGTATTTTCATTATTATTTGAATTTTTATAATTTGATTTTTTGTTTTATTGTTAATATTTATTATTATTATTGATTTTCTCCCTCTTTAAATTTAATTTAATTTAATTTAATTATTTATTTGAAGTGTCTTCCTGCCACATCCCACAAAATCCTCTGCCCCACACAAAAAATTCCAGGAAAGAGGGAAAAATCCCTCACCCTGCTGATTTTCAGTGAGGTGAGCCCACCTCGGATCTGGACACAGCTCTGCTTTTCCAGCAAAAGAACAGGGGATTGGGATCTTTTCGGAATTCTGAGGCAGTGCCGGTCTTCAAATCCCGCTTGCATGGGGCTGCCTTTTCCAGGAATCACAGTGGGGAGCATTCCCATCCTCCTCAGCCCCAAAATTCCCACAACAGGGGGTCCCTTGGGGAGCGGGGCTGCCCCTCTCCCAGCAAACCCTGGGATGCAGCTCAACAATTTGGATTTGTGGAGCGGCCGCTCCTCCCGGCTGCCTCCCGGAGCCCAGACAAGAACATTCATTTCACACCACAAACAGGGATTTTTTTCCCCCTCCGAGGCTTTCTTTTATCCGCATTCAGCACAATAAACAAACGGGACGAGCTGATTTCCCTGGCAACGGCCCCAAACTCCTGCACAAACAGCTCCCAGGCCTGGCACACGCTGGGGTTTTGCACCGTCACCAGCCACATCGGCCCTAAAATCCCAGGGAAATGGGAATTCAGCTCCTTCCCCTGGAAGAACGGCAGCGATCCGTGGGCTGCTCCTGCTTCCCCTGCCCTGCTTTGCCTCTTGGTGCCTGCACAGCAAAATGATTGTCCTGGTGTCAAAGGGAACTTTTCCAAGCTGTGGATGGGACTTCAGGGAGGAAATTGTTCCCTGGGAGGGTAGGGATGCCCTGGAATAGAATTCCCAGAGAAGCTGTGGCTGCCCCTGGATCCCTGGAAGTGTCCAAGGCCAGGCTGGAGCAGCCTGGGATAGTGGAGGGTGTCCCAGCCCGTGGAATGAGACGATCTCCAAGGTCCCTTCCCAGCCAAACCATTCCATGATTCCATGATTCTGTAATTCTGTATAATTGAGCTTTTACTTTGCTTCTCCCAACAACTCTGGACACTCCTCCAGGCTTCTGCTGCCCTTTTTCATTATCCCACATGGACAGAAACTCTTCCAGCTGAAAGTCACGGATTTAAACCCCATTCCCGGCTTGTGACAAAGCCTTTCCTTACAGAGTGCATCTTAATCGGTCCCTAATTAATTGGGACAAAGGCTCAGAGGAGCCAAGCCCAGCTCCATCACTCCTTGTGTCCTACTGGCTTTTCCTACACGTGCCCTGTTGGCCCTTGGGCCGCCAAGGGCCTCTAATTAATTACAAATAAAGCCATATTTCATTCATTAATTCATTAATTAGCTATTGTTGATCTAATGATGTAGCATCATGGAATTGTGGGATCAATAAGGTTGGAAAAGACCTCCAGGATCACCAAGGTCCCCCACTAATCCTGGTCTCAAAGCACCACAAAGCCGACAAGAACTTTGTTTTTATTCCCTTTTCAGAGTCCGATTTTGTGAATTCCCGCCTGGAACTGGAAAGATCCCGGAGTCGCTCTGGAGTCTGTGCATGAGGGTTTGGCAGAAGCAGGGATTCGCAGGTCACCCCAAAACGTGGAATCCAGACCCTGCCAGCGCTCCCTGGAGTCCCCATCCCACCGGTGCCCCCAGGGGAGGTCACTGGGAAAGCACACTCAGGGAGGCACCCAGAAAATCCAGGGAGAATCCAAACCCTCCCGGGCCACCCCTCAGGCAAATCTCTCTCCCCAGAACAAGCCAGGATTCATTCCTGGCCGAAATCCCTGCTCTAACTCCGAGCGGGGCTTGATGAAGTGATTTTTCCTGACATCACGATGCGAGTCCCTGTCAGAGGCAGAGCTGGAGCAGGGGGCAGCTTTCCTGGGAATGCTCCAGCCCTTCCCTGAGCCAAGCCCCCAGTACCTGCAGGCAGCTCCCTCTTGGAAAAACACACCATTTTCCAAAGGTGAGGGAGGCTTGGGTTACTAGGAACACAAATCATTACGAGTGAAACTGCATTCCCATTTTATTGTATTTGTTTTATTTATAATTTTATTGCTTATTCCACATTTTCCATATTTTCCGTGTGTTTCACGTCACGCTTGTCCCGTTCAGGCCTTTACATGGAAACTTGGGCTCCTCTCCACGTGCTGAACCTTTCTGAACAGCCTCGTTTCGTTGTTTGCTTGGCTGCTCCCATCCCTGGAGGCCGTGCCTGGAAAAGCCGGAGTGTTCTCCCACCTGGGAACAGGACGGGGCGAGGAGGGAACAAAACCCACTGGGAATGGGATGAATTGTTGAAAATAAAACTCATCCAGCTGGAGCTGCGACAAAGAGCAGTCGGAGCCTCCCCTGCTTTGGGTTTGTGGGTTCGCTCAGGGGTTTAAATTGTCAAAAAACGGGATTTTTCCAGGCATGTGCACACCTGGATTTCCCACCAAATCCAAACCACAGGCCAGGAACAACCGGGAAACTCCTCCCGGTGCTGCCAGGTTCCTTCCCTGCTGGAAGATCATGGATCTGCCTGCTATCCGTGGACCTGCAGGCACAGTTAATTCCCGATTTTCCCCTCTCCTGGATGCGCAGATTTTCTTTCTCTCCCAAATCTGGAGCCGATCAGGATTGTTCAGCGATGCCGCTTTTAGCTGCTCTTCCAAGGCTTTGTGCCAGCAGGAACATTGGGTCAATCCGCAAAAAACCCTGGAAAATCTGCTGCAGCATCCGGGGTGCTCCTGACAGGAGCTGCTGGCGCGGGGCTGGCAGTTGGAGTCGGGCTCGGAGCGTTTCGCGCCAGCTCAGCTCTCCCGCGCCCGTCTTGCACCCTCCTGACCCCACTGCTCATTCTCATTCAGTGCAATCCCACCAGAAGAGTCCCAAATGAGCCAATCTCGTCTCCCTGATGGCGAAAGGATGCTCAATTCCTGCAAAAAAAACCCCAGGAAAACTCAGCAAGTTCACTCTAAATTGTAGAAAGGGGTTTTTTAATCTCAGGAGCTCCACCAGTGCAGGGTTTGCTGGCAGGGCAGGGGGTGAGGAGGTTGGATTAAAACACCTGGCCAGGCAATTAAATTCATTAAAAACTACATGTTTACCTGAATCATCTCTCTGGTAGCAAAAGGATGCTCAATTCCTGCAAAAAAAAAAAAGAAGAAAAACACAAAAAAATTCGACAAATTCACTCCAGACTCTACAAAGAGACTTTTTAATCTCAGGAGCTCCACCAGTGCAGGGTTTGCTGGCAGGGCAGGGGGTGAGGAGGTTGGATTAAAACACCTGGCCAGGTAATTAAATTTATTAAAAGGTTTAAAAGTTTACCTGGGTAATCTCTCTGATGGCAAAAGGATGCTCAATTCCTGCAAAAAAAAAAAACCAAAATATTCAACAAGTTCACTCTAAATTGTATAAAGGGATTTTTTAATCTCAAAAACTCCACCAATGCAGCATTTGCTGGCAGAGCAGGGGGTGAGGAGGTTGGATTAAAACACCTGGCCAGGTAATTAAATTTATTAAAAGGTTTAAAAGTTTACCTGGATAATCTCTCTGATGGCAAAAAGATGCTCAATTCCTGGAAAAAAAATAAAAAATTCAACAAGTTCACTCTAAATTGTATAAAGGGATTCTTTAATCTCAAAAACTCCACCAATGCAGCATTTCCTGGCAGGGCAGGGGGTGAGGAGGTTGGATTAAAACACCTGGCCAGGTAATTAAATTTATTAAAAGGTTTAAAAGTTTACCTGGATAATCTCTCTGATGGCAAAAAGATGCTCAATTCCTGGAAAAAAAAAAAATTCAACAAGTTCACTCTAAATTGTATAAAGGGATTTTTTAATCTCAAAAACTCCACCAATGCAGCATTTGCTGGCAGAGCAGGGGGTGAGGAGGTTGGATTAAAACACCTGGCTAGGTAATT
>VXBT01000858.1:24435-66619 GCA_013400235.1 Oriolus oriolus | reverse complement strand
TAAATAATTGCTTTTCCCCCTCTCTCTTTTTTTTTTTTTTTTTTATGATGGCATTTCATTATTTTTTACTGCCATATTGTTATGGCTCCAGCTCCAGTCCCAGAGCGGATTTGGGATCGGCTGGGGTGGGAACACGTGTGCCTGTGCACGTAGGGATGTGTCCGTGGGCTGGCACGTGGCAGCAGGGACAGCAGGAGGTGGCTCCGGTGGCAGCTGGGCCCGACAGGGCATTCCGGTCGCCTTTCCTGAGGGAGGGATCGCCCCGGGATGGGAATTTTGGGAGATACCACCAGTATCGTCTCAGCCTGGTTATTTGGATGTCAGGGATGCAGAGCTGGGGTTTCTGTAACTCCTGTTTGCATGTTTTGGGATCAGAAAAGGAAAACAAACCCTGGATTCCACCCCAATTTTTGTTCTCCCCTCCTGATCTGCCCAGGACTGTTCCATCAAGGCTCCCACATGGAGTCACAACCAAGGACAGATCCCGTTTTTCCTGGGCAATGTTTGTTATCAGCGTTTTTGGGCTTGTTTTACCCAGCCTCTCACCCCTCCCAGCGAGACCCAGTGGGGAGATGAGCCCTGGACGCATTTTCCTCGCAAAGCCTCGCTCCAGACGAGGCCACCAAAGACGTCGAGGGAAGCAATGATTCCCTGGAAACGCCTCAGTCCAAGCTGTGACCTGGAACCGTGGGCTCTGCAAATACCCATAAATCTCCAGCTCACATCCAAATCTCTGCAAGGTTCAGTGCAAACAGCAGAACTGCCAGGGAATCCAAGCTGAGCTTTAATCCGGCCCCGCGCTGATTTATGGCCTCAGGTGGAAACGTGGAACACGACGGCTCCAGCCCCAAACCCGAGGGTGGCTGGGTGGGTGGTGGCCCCAGCCCAGGGGCGGCTTTGTGGTGCTGAAGACCTGGGACAGCCAGGACATGGCCCAAAACCACCTCAGCAACCTCTGCAAACCTTGGTCACCTCCCAAAATATCATCACAGACAGCAGGACACACAATTATTTATTCCTACCTTAAAAAAGAGAGGAAAGAGGGAATGTTTTGGTCCCAGAAATCCAATTTTTCTACTCTCTGCTGGCAAAGCTCCCCCCAGCCAGAAGCAGGGATCATCATCCCTGCAGAGCTTTAACGAGGCCATTCCCTCTCCTTTCCCTGATCTTCATTATCTATACATTAGCTTGGAAAAATAAATAACATGGCAATAATTAGGGGAAGATCCCAGGTGACACGGCCAAGACGACTTCTGACCGGCCGAGGTGCCACTGTTGCACATCCCTGGGAACATCCAGACAACCATTCCCATTCAGGCCTGGAATTCTGAGTTTCTTTAATGAGTTTAGCCAAGAAATTAATGGCTGAGGGAGGAGATTTCTGCAGCGGGACCGTGCAGCGGGGCAGCCACAAAGAGCTGCTCGGCCCCGCGCTGACGCGGGCTCACAGCTGGAACATCTGCATCCCATCCCCGTGCCAGGTCCTCTGTTTTCCAACACTCTCCACACCCCCTCCACGCGCACGTAAATCTCCGAAGGGAAGCACGGCACCAGGAGTTGCGACCAGAAAGGTGATCCCGGGCACCCCGTTACGGCAACACCTGCGACGCGCGGCGGCTTCGCCAGCCCAGATCCCCCCGTGGTGCAGCCTCCCACTGGCTCTGCCAGCAGCCCTGAGCTAACAAACCACGAGGCAGACTGCTCACAACGCCCTGGAGGGGTTTGGGTCACCAGGGATTGAGAAATGGGCACTTGGATGGAGATTTTGGGGGTTGGAGAAGGCAACTCTGGGTGTGCAGCAGCTTTTCCAGCCCAAACTCCCCTCGTGGCAGGCTCCCTCTGGATCTCTCGATGGCTCTGAGCTAATAAACCACGAGGCAGTCGCCAGGGATTGAGAAATGGGCACTCGGATAGAGGTTTTGGGGGACTGGAGAAGGCGATGCTGGGTGTGCAGCAGCCGCCGTGGCTCAGAGCAGCCGGGGCTGGTGGGAAGGGCAGAGGCTGCGTCAGGACACGGATTCCGAGAGGGACTGGGGTGCCAGGGATGGGACAAACTGAATTTCTCCTTCCTGGCTGAAGCAGAATCACAAACTCTCATTCCAAGTGTTTGTGACACGGTTTTCTCCCACTTTATGCTGAAGGGGAGCGAGCACTCAGAGCTCAGAAAACAAACCATAAAATCATTTCAGCTGGAAAAGGCCTTTAAAACCACGGAGTCCAACATTCCCCCAGTACTGCCAAGGCCACCATTAAACCATGTCTCCAGGTGCCACATCCACACATCTAAATCCCTCCAGAGATGGGCACTCTTCCATGCCCAGGGCAGCTCCTTCCAGTGCTTGAATCCTGCACTGGGTACTAAAGCCAGCATTCCAGGATTTTCCACAGATTCTGAGTGCATCACCACGTAAGGATCCAGACAGATACAGCCTAAAGCTGCAAAAGCTTTTCCCCCATCCCTGCTGGGTGCTGTCCCTGCCTTCAGGTGGAGATGCTCAGAAAAACACCTCCAATGCTGGATGGGTTTTAATTTGCAACAGAAGTAAGAAATTCATCCCTTTGTACCAAAAAAAGCTCTTCAGGCAGACAGAACCTAAAGCAGCCTCCTGATCTTTCATGGATTTCTCATCCCTGAGACAGCAAGTGTTACATGCACACAAAAAGCCGCTTGTCCTCAGACCTTGTTAAAGCCTGACATGTCCATCCTAATCCAATCAAGCTTTGTCACCAAAAAAATCCAGAGGTTTCATTCCCCCTTCTCCACCAAAACAAACCCAGAGAGATTCCTAGCTCTCCTCAGAGGAAAAACCAACCCTGCACTGAAAGGGTTTCTGCAGGACCCACCTTGTAAAAGAAATGAGATTAGTAACGAGATTTTTGCCTCTTTTTTTTCTTTTTTTTTTTTTGTAATTCCAAGTGAAAGCAGGAGTGTGACGAGGACCCGGGAGTGTGTGGTGTGCCATGGAATATTCCTGCAGCACTCGGGGCTGTGGTTTATTTTACTGGTGGTGACTAGTTCAAGCCACATTTAGTCAATAAATATGAGATATGAGGTCACCCCGCCATCGAGCTGTTACCCTGTCTGCCTCTCTCACAGCTGGGCAGTAACCTTTTAACTGGCGTCTGCCTCGGTGGGGAGTCTCCATAAAAACAGGGCCAGGATCCATTGGTCGTGGTGGGGGATCAAGGCACGAGAGAACCACGGAGCTGAGTGGGAGAGAGGCAGAGCTCAGGGCTTGGCTCTGCCCTTCCTCTCCCGGTTTTCCCGGCACACGGAGCCCGAGCTGCCCCGTGGGGAACAGAGCAGCACATCCCACATCCCATCGTTTCACAGGCGGCTTCCCCGTCTTTCACACAGGAATGGGCCAAAAGACAAATTCCCTCCTGTCCCCAACCTTACAGAATAAACCTGAGTCGAACATTTCCAGGGGGAATTGTTCTTTTTTTAGCATAAATTAAATTTATTTTAAAAGTTAATTCTCCTTTTTCCGAGCAGCTTCTCCTCACTGGTTTGGGATGAGGAAGACGCTTCCCTGGTTCCTGAGCTGGCCACCAAGGCTTGTTAAGAGGGAGCATCCCCGATTCCAACACCAAACCTTCACCCCAGCGTGTGTCGCAACGAGAGCAAAGTTCCTGTGATGGTCCCAAGGACAACTGGGAACAGACAGTGCACGATGGTCCCAATAAAACTGGGAATGCCTGGGGCATCCTCAGCTCTGCCCCGATTTGAAAGATCCAGGGGATCTCCAGGAGTTGTTCCTGTGCCCATCCTGGTGCCATCCACCCCTGTCATGGTCCCTCCAAGGCCCCCAGAGCTGGTGGCCGCCACCCCCGAGTGGGGCTGAGTGTGGGAGGGGAGCTGGGCCCAGCCCAGGTGTCCAGGGAGCGACCAGGAATGGAATGTGGGAGCGGGTATGGTGGGAAGAGTCAGGGAAGAGAAAGTCAAAGCAAGAAGGAGAGGCCAGGGCGGGGAACCAGCTGTGGACCAGACTCTACTGCTTTACACCAGCTTTACACCAGCTTTACACCAGCTCTGCCCATCGTGTTCCTGCACTGGGACCTCAGCTGGCCTCATCCTCCCCTGCAAACCCAGGGAAGGTGCTCCACAGCCCCTTCCAGGATTGCGCAGAGTCTCCAAGGGCAGTGCCAGGAAAGAGGAGCCTGGAGCTGCTGCCAGGGCCGGGCCAGGGCTGGGGCAGTGCCCGGCTCCTGCCCTCGGGCAGCCAGGAGTCCCAGCCTGGCTCTCCCTCCCCGACGCCAGGAGACGGGGCCGGCTCCTCCCAGCTCCGCTGGAGCCTCCAGAGTCAGAACCTCTCCTGGTGCCTCTCCTGGAACCTCTCTCAGCTGCCTTTTATGGGGCTATAAAACCAGGAGGTCATGGATGAGGCCAGCAGACGTTGGCCGGCATCAGCCTCTGCCTCCTCCATCCCACCTCCCTCTGTCCCAGCCCCGTCCCAGCCCTGTCCCAGCCCCATCCCACCTCCATTCCATCCCATCCCAGCTCCATCCCACCTCCCTCTGTCCCAGCTCTGTCCCAGCCCCGTCGCAGCCCCATCCCACCTCCATTCCATCCCATCCCAGCTCCATCCCACCTCCCTCTGTCCCAGCCCCACCCCAGCCCCATCCCATCTCCATTCCATCCCATCCCACCTCCATTCCGTCTCCAGAACCCTCCCTGAGGACCGGCCCCCCTCGGATGGACACGTGCACGTGGAAAGATGGAATTGCAGCAGTGCCTGAGCAGAATGGGATGAACAAGGCAATAAAATGCCCCTGATTTAGGGCCCCCCTTCCCAGCGATGCTCAGAGGCACCAACCACCCCCGCAGCACCCACATCAGCTGAACATCCACCCCCAAACCCTCCCCAGCGCCCCCCCAGCCCCACACCATTGTCAGACCCCATAATAAGGTGGCCACTTGTAATGCTGGGCCCAGGGACAAGAACAACACGAGCCAACCCTGCTCCCACCCACTGAGAACAGCGCGTGTCACTCTGCTCTGTGTCATGCCTTTAAAAATATCTCTAAAAAGACCTCTTTTTTTTCTTTTTTTTTTTCCCCTTTTCTTTCCCTATTTATTTATATTTTTGAAGGCCTGACTCGGCCAGGTGGAAAAAGTTTGCATCAGAGCCCGGAGCTGAGGATGGTGATGGGCGTCTGCTGGTCTGACGTGGAACGAGAGGAAAAGGAGTGAAGAAAAGGAAACTTTGCCATTCCGTGTGCTTTGCCCAGAGGTGTGGCCACCGGCATGGCCCAGGCTGAGCCCAAACCACACAGACGGATCCTCAGGGAGGTGCTTCCAGTGGGAACACACAAATAGGGGCGGCTGCAGCTGGGATTTTACGGGAGCAGAGGGATCAGGAGTTAATGGAAAGGCTAAAGAAGGACTTGGTCATCCTGAGGGCTTCCACTCCGGGTTGGTCACTTTGCCCAAAGCTGTGGAAGGAGCTGGCAGCTGTGGGTGACAGCGTTTGACCCCAGTTTGGATCCACAGGTTGATCCAGGGAGTTTGGGATCCGCTCCAGCGGGATTGGTGGTGGGGACCAGCCCCACCAGCAGGAGGGGGAAGCTGCATCAGCCTCAAGCAACCAAACCCAGCAGCACCCCGAGGTCCATCTCCCACCCTTCCACATTTCCCACCCTTTCCCATTTCCCACCCTTTCCCATTTCCCACCCTTTCCCATTTCCCACCCTCCCACCGGCTCCAATCCTTTTCTTCCTTCCCAAAAACCAAGCGTTTGAGGTTATGCTGAATCCTGGATGTGCACAGCTCCAACCTACAGCATCCCTAAAGGGAGGCAGCAGGAGCAAGGCTTGTTTGGAGAAGATCCCAGAGCACACAAGGAAAGGCTGGGATCACAGGCACATGGGGAATTTTGCCAGTCGAGGATTGGGAATCCGCAGGCTGGGAAACAACGGAAGCGCAGGAGAGAGAAACAAACAATTTTGGGTGAAATAAAAGCTGAATCCTTCGATGTTCCCCTTGTCTGCCCTACCAGCCTTGCCAAAATGACTTTACATTCACAATTTCGAAGGATAATTGCACTTTACCAGGTCCCTCTTTACAGGATGAATGGGAGCAAGGCAGGTGTGTGCGGCGGGGGAGGCTCCATTCCCATTCCCTTGAAATTCCTGGTGCCCTTCTGGAGCAAATTTGTCCTTCCTAAACCACCCTAAAATAGCTTGAGTTTCTAGATTTTGTATTCAATTGTCTTTATAAACTTGTCCAGAATTAATCCCCTATTTTTTTCACCTTCTCCTTTCCCACAGGTTCCAAGATCCCCAGAAAATCGGGATTTTCTCCCTCTCTTCATCCCATTCCTCAGCCCTTTGGGCTTCTCCCCATCATTCCCACCAACACCGACCTCCCAGGAGCAGGAATATCCTTCCCTCTGTGGATGCTGTAGCAAACACACTTAAAATTAATGGCTGGGACAATCCCAGCTCCAATTATCACATTTTGGGGTTGGGTTTTGAGGTCTGGTTGGGTTTTTTCAGCCGGACAAAAGCAGAGCCACACAAGAACCACCTAAAAGCACTTCAGCGGTGCTGGAGCACTCGTGTCACCACGTGGGACGTGCCAAGCCACAGGAGATGTGGCACAGCCACAGCTGCATTCCCATGGAAACTCATCCCGGAACCCTCCAGAGCTGTGGCTGGATCCCGGCTCCACCAAACACTAAAATTCCCAAATTCAACACAGTTTCGTCTTGCCCAACACAAAACATCAAGAGCCCGACAGTTTTGTTCCTGTCATCCCCCCAGGCTAATTTAATCCTGCAGGAAAAATGGGTTTGGAGTCTATTTTTGAGTCTTTTTCCAAGATGGGAAGAGGATAATAACAATGCAAAGGGAGGCCCTGAGCTTGAAATCTCACCCCTTCATTTCTTTCCCTTCTTGTTTCTCCCACAGCGGCAGCCTGGGAACGCCGAATCCAATTGCTTGGAAAAACCGATGGAATGGTGCCTCCAGTTCCGTGTTGTGGCTTTGGGGAGGTTCAGTGGCCGAGCTAATTTGGGGCCTTTTCCTGTTTTTCTGTGGCAGGTGGAGGAGAGAGGGAATTGCTGGGAATCTGAGCTGCTCCAGCAGCTCCTGGGCTGGCACACTTGGGGTGCCACACCCAGCTCCAGCCTGGTTAATCCCAAGCCCAAAGCTGTCTGTGACCTTTTCCAGCCTCAGTAATTCCATGATCCCACTGCAGGGCAGCACAAAGGCCCGGCTGGATCCCACCAGAGCCAAGGGATGGGGTTGGATCCACGTGGAGCTTCCATGAGGCCCTTCCACGGCTCGGGGGCATCCCTGGTGTCCCTCAGCACTGAAAGCTGCAGTGCTTCCACCCGCTCCAGGGTTATTCTCCAAGTACAGCCACGGGATATTCCGAGCCGGAAGGGACCCACAAGGATCGTGAATGGCCCATCCAGGGATCAAAGCCGTGGTGTTCCCAGCGCCCTGAAACGCAGCAAAAATCATCAAAGCCTCTGTCAAACACACACAAACGCATCTAAATATGTAGAAATAAATAGAAATGAGTAAAAATGAATATAAATGAATATAAATAAACTTAAATGTACATAGATATAAATAAACATATATAAACATATAAATAACTATAAATAAATAACAATAAATAACAATAAATAAAATTAAATCTATCTAAATGTAAATGTAAATATAAATTAAAATATAAATACATATGCCTCTATAAATATAAACATAAATTTAAATGCAAATATAAATATAAATTAAAACATAAACATAAGCATAAATTAAAACATATAAATATAAATTAAAATATAAATATAAATATAGATGTAAATGTAAATGTAAATGTAAATGTAAATGTAAATATAAACATGCGTGCACATTGCACGTGTACACCCACTACATACATAGATATTCATGTTAAGATACATAAAACCCACACATATGTTGGATGAACTCCAAGGACAGGGACTTCCAGGGCACTACAATGTTTTATATTTTCATATTTTTGGGAGACAATTAACTGTCAGCGCCACTGACTGAGCCAGAGCCATGCCCAGCTCCTCACCCTGGCACCACGCACTCATTCCAGAGGCAGCAGCAGCGATTTTCCAGCCGGTACCAAGCAGAGCTGCTCCCAGGATTCCTAAATCGAGGAAACGCCACTTCTAAACCTGCACCTTTGGGGGAGTTTGCCTGAAGGGGCCCCACTGAAATATCTGTGCCCGCTCCCCTCTCCCCGAGCATCTGTGCAAATAAACACTTCCAGCAGCAGCCGTTCCCTCCCTCCGGGCTCGTGCCTGCCCTGGAAAATGAGGAGCAGGGCTGGGTTGGAACATCTGCTGTCCCTAATAGGAACAGCAAAGCTCAGCATTCCCCAGGTCCCGGCATGGATGGATCCCAAAAATGCATTTCATCATCTGGGCAGGGATTTCAGCACCAGTTGGTCCCGTCACCAGCATCCCATCCACCCTCTCATTCCGTGGCGCTGCAGCCCGGGACTTCAAACAGGACGGGATTAGGGTCTAATTGGATTTCTGGTCTCAATTAGAGCACGAGGGAAGGCAACTGCAAAGCTGACAGGGAAAGCTGCCGCCATCTGTGGCAGCCCCGGGGTGATTTACAGCGCTCCCACCTCGCAGCCCGCAGGCAGGATGCAAACCTGCCCCTGGAGGGGAGCAGGATTCACCTGATCCCCAGGGAATCCGTGGATATTTCACATCAGCACGGGTGGGATGTAATCAAACATCGCCTCACTTCCCCGCGGCATCTCGGGGATGGCGGCAGTACCTGGAGGGGAGGGCTCAGCAGGGGATCTCTGGCTCCTTTCTCCTCCCGGACCCTGGATCCCGCGGGATTGAGGGAGGCAGCACCCCCACAGCTCGCTGGAGAAACCTCAGGAAGCTCCAGCGGGCTTCACCTTGAAATCGAGCAGAGATGAGGTCCTACCACGCAGCAGAGCAGAGGAACAGCCCGGGCCACCTGGGGCACCTCAGCTGCCCCATGAGGCTCATCTCTGTCGCCAGAGGTTCCATGGCTGCTCCAACATTCCCACGTGGGCTCTGGAGCCAGCCTGGGAGCACCAGAATGAAGGAGTGAGGCTGCTCAGGGGCACCAGCAGCTGCTGGGGCCTTGCTGCTGGGAGAGGAAAGGCCCAGGCAGGGGGCAGCCCCCCCCAAAAATTCTCTGTTGGCTCTGAGCCGCTCAGCAGCACCCTCAGAGCCACCGGGCTGGGGCTGAGGGGTGCCCAGGCTCCGTGTGGCCACAGCAGGGTCACCTCACCCCGCCCAAGAGCAGCTCCTTGGTGACAATCCCAACAACCGGCCACGGCCCCCAAGGAACTCCCAGCAACTCCCACCCTCAGCAGACACAGCTTTCCAGCGCTATTTTTGCTGCCCACAAGTGTTTTCCTTCAGCTGGCTCAAAACCAGGGCTGCAAAAGCAGCAGCTGGACGTGAGAGGGTGGGAGCAGCTCCTGCTCCATCCAGCTCCGAGGGCGACGCTGCCATTCTCACCCGCACACCTTGGGATTGTTCCTTGGCCCCTTTCCAGAGGGGTTTCCAAGCTGGTTTTTCCTTTCTGTTGAGCACTCTGGGATTTGCTGGGTGCTCTCCTAGGTGACTGACGTGGGGATGAGGGCCCAGCACGTTTTTGAAAGGGCTGGAAGCAGGCCTTGGGTTTGGAATAGGATTGGGAAAGGAGCCCTCAGCAGTCACCAGCACTTTCTCCTATAGCGAGGCAAAAAATGAACTGAAATTTCATGGAGGTGGCACAAACAGAGTGGAAAGAACAAATGCTGGGCGGGGGGGGGAAAAAACCAGACCAAACCGCAAGAGCTGCAGGCAGAGTGGTTCTAGAAAAAGGCTGGAGCTGCAGCGTGTGGTTCAGAGCCCGCTCCGAGCGTCAGAGCTTCAATCCCATTGCCTCCAATTTAAATCACTCCTGAAAGAAGTGCGGAAGAAAGGTGATGAAAGGGGCCCAACGCTGTTCCCTGGTCGGAAAAACACAGCCCACTTGTGCCCCGTGGGGAAGTTTTGCATTTTGGCCAGACAGGGCCCTGCTGGAGCCTGCGCTCGTTTTGCAGAGCTGGAGTCACCAGCGAGCCACGGAGCGGGAAACGCTCCCACCTCTGAGGAGGATGTGGAGCAGCATCTCCTGGAGGAAGGGAGCACAGCTGGGATCACACTCGGGAGTGCCTCCCACAGAAGGCCAGCCCGGGGATGGTCACATCCTCCTGCTCGCTGGCCAAGGCCTCCCATGGATGGTTTGGGTGGAAGGAGCCGTCAAAAACCACCCAGTCCAGCCCACCCTGTCCTGGGACACCTCCCACTGGACCAGGGTGCTCCAAGGTGGCCTTGGACATTTCCAGGGATGGGGCAGCCACAGCTTCTCTGGGAAAACTGTGCCAGGGCCTCCCCACCCTCCTCAGAAAACGTTTCTTCCTTAAATCCCATCCAAAACAAACCATAACCACCTTCCTCTCCACCCTCACGCTTTATGGAGATGCTCAAGGGCACTGGGAAGGCAAAGGCAGGGAATTCCCACTCCACCACATTGGAAGGGGATGGGTGACCCCCACCAAAGCTCTCACAACACCCCAGTTTGGGGAAAAATCTCCCAGCAGCAAAGCTGTGCCCACCCCTGGGCGTGCAGGACCTGAGGGACCCCGACCTGCACCCCCTGAGGTGCAGGCAGCAGGGTCTGACACCCCCACCCGGGTGGGGAAGGCTGAGCCCTGCACCTTTTCCCAGGGAAATCCTCTGGGATTGAGGCAGTTTGCTCCACCTGCTCTGACCAGCACCACGAGCCAGCCGCCGTGGTTCTCCTCAGGATCCAGGCCCGCACGGAATATTCCCGCAGGAGAGGACGGACAGGCAGCCCTCCGGAGGACCCTGGTGTTGGGATCACTGGGATTCTCCTCACAAGACCTGAGATCCCACATCCAGGCCCCACCAGGACCACACAGAGCCTCCAAAGAGGGTGGAAAACCCAGGATCCACAGGCAGCTCCAGGGGCTGGGAATGGTCCCTGCACTGCTGGGAAACGCTTTGCACTCACATTAAAGAAAAAAAAAGGGAAAAAGGAAACAAAAATCATTTTTCCTGCATTGTTTGTGCACCTTATGTTTGGTGCACCAAGCTGGGCTTGAGAACATCACCTGAGCTGGGATCACCCAGTCCCTGCACTGAGCCTTGGGTTTTAAGCTCAGCATGAGGTTTTATTATCATCCAGCTCCTTTGTAAGCCAGGCCAGAGACTTCTGCTGCCGTATCCAAACAAAAACTTGTGGTTAAGCCTGCCAAAAACTCCTCCGTGGATGTTCCCTCCGTGTTTGGAAGGAGAGAAACACACAATAAACACCCTGCAACGACAGGGTTGTGGGTTTGGGGTGCCCGTGTGTGCGCTGGACTTGTCCCCAAATATAACTTCAACAACTGGGTGATTTCTCCTGCTTTTTTTTTTTTTGTCTTCAACTCCCCCCCTGCTTATGCAGTGAGCTCCTAATATCCTGATTGGAACCAGATTTGCATGAATTAGGAGTCGAAATTGGAGCAGCGACCGCTGTGCAGAGGATGTAAAGGGAATAAAATGAATGGGGTATTAACCTTCAACCACTGAATATTAATCAGTGTTTCACAAAAAAGAAAATACAGAGGCTGCCACACTAAATATTTTTAGCATTTATTGACGGGCTTGATTTCCTCTCTCTTTTAGACCTTTTGCTTCCAATCACGGACCATAAAAAAATCCCAGCGAAGACGGGGAGGGCTCGAGAGGGGGAAGGGGTGAAGAAAAAACCCCGAGCTCATCCATTTTCTTGGATGCTGGAGGATATTTGTGAGTTATGCAACACCAAAACCCAGCTGACAAACAGAGCTCCTAATCCCACAAGTGCTCGGTTCAAAGGCTCGGTTCTGCGAGTCCCAAACCAAACAGAAATCGACCCCGGAGCCCAGCGAAGCCTTCGGAAATGAAGGCACCATAAAGAAATAAACTCCTTAAAAGCCCGACTTCCCCTGTGCTGAAAGGTGAAATGCGCTTGAAAATCGGCCTAATAAAAGAATCGCCTCGTTAAGCGAATGTTTCGATTCTCTTTTTGCTGCAGTTCGTGAAATAACCCCGTGGAAAATAAAATATAAATCTGACCCCGGTGTCCCTCGGAACGGTGACATCCCCATGGCACCCGAGGCACTTCGGGAACAGCAGCCAGAGGAGGTGGGTGCCCATCCCAGCTCCTGCGACAAAGGGCAAGGGTTAAGTTGGGATTTTATTTGGGTTAGAAGCCAAGGTCATGGGGTTTTTGGGGTGTTCTGGGGTGAAGGGTGGGCAGGTGGGTGGGAGCAGGAGGTTGGGTTAAAGCCACCCCCGGCACCCACAGCTGGCAGTGAAACCACATCAAACTGTGCTGACCCAATGCTGCCACCCCGGAGTTTTCTCCCAAACAACGCCTACAATTCCAAACAAAAACCCCACACAAGTGAGAAACTCCAGAGCCTCTCCTTTTGTCATTGCTCCTCTGCAGAAACTTGGCTCAAGGGGGGGTTTAAAAGCCGGATCTGGGCAGAGACAATTCCCAAGCTCCCAAACTCTGCTGCCCTTCTTAATGCACCTCTGCCAACCAGAACCCATTTGTTTTCGTTGCCTTCTTATCGAGTTACCTGGATTTGTTTCAATGCTCAGAAAGGATTTGGGGGGGTCAGAGAGAGAGAGAAAACAGCGGTAGGTTTTCAGGAAATAGCAAGTTCTTTTTCACTGAGATAGGAATCATTTGGCAGCCCACAGTGAAATACTTCTGGGTTCCAGAAGAAAGCCAGTGGGGGCAAAAAGCAAGCAAGGAAAGGGAAGATGCTAATGAACTGCAGAGGAGAGAAAAATAAAGTTGAAAAGGAAAGGAAAACAAACGAATCAAAGCGAAACTCGAGGTTGGGCAGGCATCCGAATCCAGCTGATCCTCGGGGAGCTGCAGGGTCTGAGTCACCAGATAAGGAGCGACCTCCTTTCCTGGGAATGCTCAAGGATAGGTGGCGTTAACGGCCCAGGAATGGCTCATTCGGAGCATTTTGGTAAAAGAACCCCCAGGCAGCAGGGCAGCACAAATTTCGGGATGTGTTCACCTCTGCCTTAGGGAGCTGAGAGCCCAGCAGGTCTCTCTGGTGGTGGAAACAGCAAAGAACTCAGGGAATCATGGAATATCCCGGGCAGGGAGGGAACCACAAGGCTCTTCTGCTTCCCTTTGGAATCCCAGTGCCCCTGGCGAGCTGTGCCACATCCCCTCCTTTGCTGCCCGAAAACCTCCTGCCAGGACCCACCGGCTTTGCTGCAAGTCCTGTCCCTCTGAATCCCAGCAAAGCCAACCCAGCGAGGGGCAGGGAGGGCGCTGCCACAGGGTGCCCGGAACAGGAGGAATCCCAAAGTCTTTCCCAGAGAGGGCCCAGTGCTCCCAGTAAAGCCCCCTGGAGCAGGCCTGCACATCACGCCTGGGTTAATGGGTCCTTCCCAGCTCTGTGCAGCCAAGCTGAGTTATTCCACATTCTCATGGATTTGGTGCTCACTCGGCTCCTTCCCTGGGGGAAAAAAGCGGGGTTTTGGTGCTTTTTCCTTTCTCTGCGTGTTCCGGGACTGGAGGCTGCGTTCTAACGAGTCTGCGTGGAATGGAAACGTGATCCCCTCTAACCTTTATCATCTGGCTCTTATCCTCCAGCTGCCCCATCCCCTTAACTCTTAGTGCACAGGGAGACCTGGAAAAGCCCTCCTGCTCCAGGTAGAGCCACAGGGCTGGGAGGGAGGGAGAGGCAGCAACCCCAGTCCGTGTGTTAGGTGGGAATAGGGACAGAGCCCTTTCCTCCCCCCCATTCCTGCTGGCACATTGTTCCTGGCAGACGCTGGACGGGGCTCTAGTGACGTGGTTGAGCTGAAAATGTCCCTGCTTGTCACAGGAGAGTTGGAATTTATGAATTTAAAAGGTCCTTTCCAACCCAAACTGCTCCATTCTCCTCAGGAGAGGCTTCCGTGGGCTGCCCTGGCAGAGGCTGGAGGGATCAGGTGACCTTCCCAAATCCCAGAGGGATCAGGTGACCTTCCCAAACCCCTGAAGGGATCAGGTGACCTTCCCAAAGCCAGGAAAACTTTCCAGCCCTGCTGATCCTGCACAGGGAGGGCACCCAGTCCTTCCAGTTGACACTAGAACTGGATTGGATTCGAACCTCTGGGAAGACAACTCCTTCAACCTTAAAAATAATCAAATTTTTGCCATCTGGTGGGATCTCTCAGAATCTTTTTCATCCCTAAATTCCTGGAGTTTCATCACAGATTACAGAGGTGAGACAAACAAAGGCATTCCCAAATCTCCACGCCGCACCTTTGAGACCAGGAAAGCACCAGCTGGATTTTTTAAATCAATAATTCCAGTTCCTCTTTCTTCTTTTCTTTTTTTTTTTTTTTTTTCTTCCCTGTTAAACTGTCTGTGCTGCTTTTTAACCATTATCCCGAGCACATGGCTCAGCCTTCCCCAAAACCAAACCAAAACAAAAAATCCCGAGGTGTGAGAAGATTAAAGATTTTGAGATCTGGACATTCTCAAATCAGAACCACATGTGGGGAATAAATGGGGCTGGCAGGCAGCCACCACTCGGAAAAGCCAAGGAGCTCTTGCTTCAAAAGGATCCCCCGAAAGCCTGGGGAGAACAGGAGCATCAGCACTTCCCTCCTGTGCTCAGGATCAGGAGAACTCCAGGGATTTATCGCATCTCCGTGTGCTGCCTCCCACCCTCGGGAATATCACAGCCATTTTTAAACCACCTCTGGCGATTTCTGAGGGCTCCCAATGCCCATCCATCCCCAAAATTCCAGCAGGCTCAGGCCCCTTGGAGAAGACCTCAAAGTCCAGTTCTGCCTGGATCAAACCGTGTCCCACCATGATCTCCGAGGAAATTGCAAAGGAAAAAGCTCCGAAAGCCCCGGAATTCAGGAAGCAAATCCATCCTGGAAAGGACGTGGGAATGGCCAGAGCCCCTCTGCTGCCGTGGATGAAGAACAAGGATGTCAGGGAGAAGAAGCTGAAGAAGGGCATTGCTGGACCCTGGCTGGGACAGGGAGCTTCAAAGAGTCAGGAGATGGCTCCAAGCTGCCTCTTCTCCCGCTTCCAGCTGCTTTCTGGCTGTGATATGGTCATCAAATCATCATCATCATCAAATCACCATCATCATCAAATCATCATCATCATCAAATCACCATCATCATCATCATCAAATAGCCATCATCATCAAATCATCATCATCATCAAATAGCCATCATCATCATCAAATAGCCATCATCATCATCAAATCATCATCACCAAATCATCATCATCATCAAATCACCATCATCATCATCAAATAGCCATCACCATCATCAAATCACCGTCATCATCATCAAATCACCATCATCATCATCATCAAATAATCATCATCCTCAAATCATCATCAAATCACCATCATCATCATCAAATAACCATCATCATCAAATCATCATCATCAAATCACCATCATCATCATCATCAAATAACCATCATCATCAAATCACCATCATCATCATCAAATCACCATCATCATCATCATCAAATCACCATCAAATCACCATCACCATCATCATCAAATCATCATCAAATCATTAGATATCACCATTAAATCACCATCATGATTATCATCATCATCAAACCCTCATGGCTCAGTTTGGGTGGAAGAGACCCTAAAACCCCCTCATTCCAAGGTGTCCATCCAGGCTCGGAGCAGCCCATCTCCCACCCCAGCCGCAGCCCAGTCCCACTGCCCAGTCCCATCTCCAGCCCAGGATTTAGATCAAACATTCCTCATCTCACAGGCACAACCTACCAGCACCCTGAGCTATCCCGAATTTTGCTGGAGTGGGAGCTGAGCAGACCCTGGCACAGCTGCAATCCTGCCCAGGAGGGGCCATCCCAGCTGGGACGGAGCTGAAGGCTCAGGAACATCCCACTTATCCAAGTTTCCTCCTCCACAACGAAGTAGATGCAATTCCAGCCAGCAGGAGAACATCCCAAAAAGAGCCTGAGGGAATTTGCTCCCCATCACTCAATTTTCTTACCCCGGGAATTTTCCTACTTATTACCAGGAGAACATCCCAGAGCAGGACTCTGGGCCTCCTTGGTGAGGCAAAAAAAAGGAACAGAATTCCCCGTCCGTGCTGGTCAACTCGCTTTGCGTGAAATCATATTCTTGGTCCTCCAGTTGTTTATGGGGTCTTTAACCCTTCCCTTTTTCTAGGGGAGTT
Organism: Oriolus oriolus; assembly: GCA_013400235.1. NCBI lineage: Eukaryota > Metazoa > Chordata > Aves > Passeriformes > Corvidae > Oriolus > Oriolus oriolus. The sequence goes on along the minus strand of VXBT01000858.1, from coordinate 50,351 downwards.
TCAGAAATCTCCTTTATGAGGGGAAAAAGGTTGGAGCACATTAGGCAGAGTGCCAGCAGCCACGGCAACCTCGGATTTTTCCATCTTCATTACAAGTTCAAGTAAAACCTTCATATAAAACCCGAAATGAAAGGCTACATTATAAGTCCATTTTGAAATGTTTGCCTGGAAGTAAAACGTTGGACTGCATCCTTTTTCTCGGCGCTGAACATTCTGGTTCTGCACGCGGCGCATTTTTCAAGTCAGATTCGTGTTTTCTTTCAGATTTTATTCCGTTTGCTCACGCAGGGTGGGTCGTCTGGTGGTTAGAGCGAGGCATGGAGGCAACTGGGCTCCAGCCTCAGGCTGTTCCTGATCGCTCAGGAGCGTTCCCGATTTTAGCCAGGTGATTTGGGCGAGTCCTGTCAGCCCCAAACATCGTTTTGGGGTTTTATTTCCTTTCTTACCGATGTAACAGGGATGATAATTCCGTGAGGCTGCACCAGGATGGGCATTGTCATTAAAGCTGGTGAAGAAGTCACTCCCCAGCAGAGCAGCTCATCCCTTCCCGCTGCATTTTCTCCTGGATCTGGAAGCCAGAGCGAGAGGTTAAGGAGAGGTCAGAGAATGGCAGGAATTGTCTGTTGGCTTTGCAAAGCTGTGATTGGGAAACCCGAAATCACCCTGTCTGCTGGAAATCCTGACACGAGGCTGCCCCGGAGACACTCAGGGTGCTCCAGCCTCAGCCAGTGACACCTGAGGGGGTTCACTCCTGCTCAGTGTCACCTCGAGCTGCCCTGGCCTCAGCCAGTGTTGGGAGGAGGCAAATTCTGCAGCTGCCTCTCATTTCTGGGCACCTCCTCGCCTGGGCCCAGGGGTCACAGCCACAGCAGGGACTTCCTTGCCCTCTGGCACAGGGCTGAGCAGCTTCCCCGGGGCTGGGTCGGCAGAAATCTCCTCTGCAGCCCCTCTGGAGCAGCCAGCACTGTGCTTTTCCTGGGAAGCACGGCCCGGAGTGCAAGGTACAGAAACACCAGGCTGAGGGACTGAAGGGAAGGAGAATTGGTGGAAAAATCTCTGTCCCGAGCTGCTCCTATTCCAGATGGGGGTCGTTAAAGGCCAGGGCTGGGCTGGGCCCCGCGCTGTGCTGAGCCTGCAGTGAACCCTGGCTGTGCTGGAGGCAAACTGGGATTTCAGAGCTTCCTCCAGGCCCCAAATCCTGGGACACCATTCCCACCTGCTCCTGCTTTAAGCACTACCCTTCCCCAGCGGGGTTTATCGGAGCAGCCCCGCTCCAGGCATGACAAGGGGTGCAGCATCTGCTCCTGGGGGACACCTCTGACCCTCAGGGACCTCCCGGCGCGGCTCTGAGGGGCTGGAGTATCCTGCAGGAGCCTGTCACGCTCCATGGGCCAGCACAGCCACACCTCCCGCGCCCTGGCACGGCCTTTAGTGCTTTTCATCCTTCCTAATGATGCTGGAAACCCTTTTCCACGAGGCTGGAGGGCTCCTGCTGGATCTGATTTCCCTCCTGTGCTCCACTCCAACCCCAACCTGCTCTCTCCTGTCCCGGCGAGGGGCAGAGGGGCTGCAAACGGCGCGGGGGCCTTTTCTTCTTTCTTCCTCCATCCTTCCTTCCGCTCCTCGCCGTCAATTAGTGGGCACAGACTTCCGAAAAGCTCCTTCCTCCTTAACCTTTCGCAGCCTGGCGCGATAATGACTCTGAAAAGCTCAAGCCGGGCCCCGGCGCAGGGTGCGCAGCCTTGCCGGGGCAGCGGGAGGTGAGGACGGCGACCTTCATCCCTCCCTCCTCTTCCCTTCCTCCCCCTGCAGCTCGGCCGGGCTCGGGCAGGAGCAGGAGGGCTGGGGGCTGCCTCCCTCCCTCCCTCCCTCCCTCCCAGCAGAGAGGGTTCCTCTGCGGCGGCACTTTCCTAATCAAAAGCTCGGGGGGCGCTTCTGGAGATAACACGGCCTGTGGGAGGTGTGGGGGGGAGGTGACCTTGGAAATAATGATCCCAATCCGGCATTCCTTGGATCCAGAGGTGAGGGGGGAAAGGGCTCTCTGGTTTTAATTTGGCATTTCTCGCTCCCTCCCTCAGCAGCCAAACTGCAGGCCCCAAAAACACGAATTACAGCTTATTTTGCCAGCAGTTTTGGGGGGTTTGGGGTCACTCTGGGATGTTTTCCCTGGCACCTGCAGGGTGCCAGGCCTGGGCCATTCCCTGGGCTGGCTGAGGTGGGATTTTAGGGATAAATCCTGGACCCTGGCCCAGGTTATTCCATGAATTCCCCACCCCTGGAATTGCCCAGCTCTTGCAGCCACCTGGGACAGGGGGAGTTGTCCATGGGGGTGGAACAAGATGAGCTTTAAAATCCCAACCATCCCAAAATCCCACAATCCCAAAATCCCACGATCCTAGGATCCCTCCTGACGCCCAACTCGGCATCCAGAATCTGGCTCTGACTCAGCCTCACCCCCTGCAATTAAACCCCAGCCAAGCCCCACTTTTCCATCTTCCCGATAAAAATCATCAACATCCCCAAAACCATTCTCACCGCTGGGAACATGGGATTTTTCCCTCCCCCATTCCAAAAGCTTTAATGGCCTCCCAGCCTGGAAGGTGCACTGGGGGGTTTTCAAGCCTTGTGGGGTTTGCAAGCCTGTACGAAAGCGTCCCTGCTCCCCGTGGCAGCGGGAAAGGATGGGAAGGACCCTGGATGTGTCCTGGGATAAGCACATCCCCTCAGCATTTCCACAAGCTCCCTGCCCCCAAAAAGGGAGTTTTCCAGCCCATTTTCCACGCAGGATGAATGAGGGAGCCGCTCACTGCACCTGCACGCGGGGAGATGCAGCAAACCCCCCAAAACAGCTGCGAAACCCCTGATGGGGACGCGCAGCCCCCAGAATCCACCCTTCCACCATGTCATCCCGACCCACTCCAGCTGCAGCCACGGAGCTCCTTCTCCAAGTGCAAAATTCCCTCAGGGAACAGAAAACGGCCATTTTATCAAGTTATTTCCACTCCCAGATCAGGCTGGAGGTGTTTTGTCCCCCAGCACCACGTGAGCAGCCCCCTGGGCTGGGTCAGCGTCCCCTGATTGTCCCCAGAGCTCCCCTCTCGGTGCTCCCACCCGTTAACACCATGATGGAAACCATCCCATCCCATCCCAGAGGGTAAAACTGGAACCACTTCGAGGTGAGAAACCCATTAGGGCCTTATAAACCCCTCCCAGCCTCCACGGGAGCTTTTCATGGCCAGGAAAGCAGTAACTCCAACCCCCAGCGAGAGGGAGCGGAGCCGGGGTCTCCAGGTCCCAAATATTCGCCACTCCCGCCGTTGTTCCAGCCATAAAATGGGTTTATTAAAAAAATCCCGGGTTTGATTTCATCTGAATTAAAGGGGGCCGCAGCCCCCCTGCTCCCCACTGAGCCTGGTTTAATATCTCTGAAGCTGTGAGGTCACAGCTGAGTGTGCAGGATGAGAAAGGCAAGGCTGGAAAAGCCCAGCTTTGTCGGCATCGGTGGGGTAGCAGGGACTGAAATTAACTGAAAACTGGGAATGTGTGAGGGGAGAGTTGGCGTGAGCAGGTCCTGGCAGGGCAGGAGCGCTCATCTGTGACAGTGAAGAGCTCCTGCTGCCCTTCAGTGCATTCACATCAGTTTTGCCCAGCAAAGATAAGAGAAACAATCCAACTTTCGAGCCACTACCACAAAATGAAGCATTTTGGGTTTTTTTTCCCCCCTCATCATCTCTATTTCCCTAAAAATTCCCCAGTTTTTGCTCTTCTAACTTTCCTCCTTGGCACAGAGGGGCTGGGGGAGGCTCTCCCCTGCCCTCAGGGAGTGGGAGCCGAGCAGAGCCGTGCCCAGGACACTCCTGGGAGAGGCTGCCTGCCCTCCTTGGATTCCCAAAAAACACTGGGACATTGGCAAAATCCCACATTTTGCTTCCCCACTTCCCCACCAGCCTCTCACCCCGCTCCCAAACACCTTTTGGAAGGACGGGATTCCCTTCTCTGTAACCAAATGCATTTTTAAAAAATCACAATTTTTAATCACAAATCAGTCATCAACAAACCCATGGAGAGCCATGGATCTGCCTGAGATCAGGACAACAGCAACTACTCCAGGAAACCCATCAATCAGGACAAAAACTCCATGGCTCCATGATCCTTTAGGACCATCGCTTTTGTGCTGCCTCCGCTGCGAAATCTCCTCTCCGGCCACTGGAAGAGACGAGAGAACCCGGAGAGGCGCAGAGGACGGGGCTCCTCGTGCTCGGCCCCCTCCCCGGCCCAGAATCCAATAAAGATGATTAAATTACGCGTCCTTTCCTCCCCTTGGAATCACCGCGCTCCGCTGGAACACGGGGCTCAGGAAATGGGGCAGGACAGCTTCCCTCGTGAAACCTTAGAAGGCTGAGCAGGGGGTGCCGGGCACGGGGCTGCTCCAGGGAAGGGCTGGCCCTGCCGAGCAGAAGCTCCTGGAAGTGCAGCAGAGAGAGGAGCCGAGCTCCAGAGGCTGCCCCCAGCCCTCCCCCGCACATCCCATCCACAGCACAGGGACTTTTCCTGCTCCTGGAGGGCGAGGGAGGCTCACACAGAGCCCTGTGTGTGCTTGGGGTGGCCGATTTCCAAAGGAAAAATACACCACGGATGGCAAAATTCCTATTTTTAAAAATTTTTTTTTTTTTTTGGAGATTTTAATTTTTTTTCACTGACTTTAATTTTTTTTCACTTTTTTGGCCTGCTGTTTGGTGAGGAGGGGGAAAACCCAAACCTTGGGATGATTGCATTGTTGGGATGAGCTGCTCCAGACTGGTTTGGGGCAGAAATCCGGAGGTTTTGGTTACACTTCCCTGAAAAAGGTTCTGTGTTTCATGGAAAAACGTTGAAAAAATGAATATTAAAACTTTAAAAAAAAACCCAGTTTTTTTAGTTATAGAGTTTTAAAAATAAATATTTAAGCCCAAAATCTGAGCTGATGTGATCATTCACATCTCGTTTCAGAGAATTTCCTATTCCAGTTCAGATTGCCCAGATGAACATGAACCAATATTCCCACCTTCCATGGGCACCTCCAGCCTGGACCGGAGCTCCAACCATCACCTGCAGCTCATCCAGGCCCCTTCCATCCCCCTCACCCCATTCCGACCCTTTCCAAGGCTTGACCATTCTTTCCATGCAGAAATTCCTGCTGATGTCCACCCTGAGCCTCCCCTGGCCCAGCCTGAGGCCGCTCCCTCTCCTCCTGGCCCTGTTCCCTGCGAGCAGAGCCCGACCCCGCTGTCAGGGACAGGACAAACCAAACACCCCAAGTCCATCCCTGGAAGTGTCCCAGGCCAGGCTGGACGGGGCTTGGAGCAACCTGGGATCACGGAATGTGTCCCTGCCCACAGCAGGGGAGGAACGAGATGAAATTTAAGGTCCCTTCCAACCCGAATCATTCTGTGATTCCATGAAATCCTTGTCACCATCAGGGTGATCAGACCCTGGGATGGGAATGTGGGATCTCCATCCTTGGGGAGAGTCAGCCCTTGACCAGTCCCTGCTCTGAGGGCTGGAGAGCTGCAGGGCTCTGTTCCAGCTGGAATTCCCTGTAGTTCTGCATCTCTCCACCCCCTCCCAGTGCTCCCATTTCCTCCTGCACCTCCAGAGGGGCTCCCAGACACAGAACTCCCACAATTTCTCTTGGAACAGTGAAACCATTTCTCCAGAGAAACCCCACCACGCACACACGAGGATTATCCCCCTCTCCCAACTCTCCATCGCTTTTCCTTCCCCTCCTTCTCCGTCTCTTCCCTTCTCCTCTCTCTGGGAACACCCTGGCTCTGTTCCCATTCCTTGGGGCTGGGGACACACAAACTCTGCCCTCAGGCAGGGCAGGGCAGCGAAACCAGCGCAGCTGGGCACTGCTGTGCCACCAGCCCCGGTGCCCGGCCCAGGAGAGCAAAGGCTCTTCGGAGGAGCCCCGGGGGTGCTGGGGCCCTTCCCGGCGCGCAGGAACCCCGCGGGTAACGAGGGCTGCAGGAAAAGACACGGACGTAATTAAACCTACCTGAGCAATTGGTGCTGATGGGAGCCTGGAGGAGAAGGATATTCCCGGTGTTACTGAGAGCCACAAAGGGACAAGCGGCTTGGTCGCTTGTCTGGAGTTTTGAAGTGGAATTATTGCTGAGAGGGGGAAAAGGGAGGGAAAGCCGGAGCGGGGAGCGATGCCAAGCCCAGGCTGTGGTGCTGGGATGAGCATCCCTGGGGTTTGGCCATCCCAAATCCTTCCCCCAGATGATTCCAGCTCCCAGGAGGGGTTGAGGCTCCCTGGAGCCAGCTCAGGAGTGCAGCCCTTCGGTTCTCATCCCGCTGGGTGATTTCTCATCCCAGTTCATTCCTGCTCTCTCCTGGTTTCTTCCCACCTGTTTTGTGGTGCTGACACAGCCCCAGCCAGGTGGAACCTCAAAGGTGTGAGGGATTAATCAACGTCCCGAAGGATCCTTTGGTTCAGGTGGAAAAATCCCAGGCTCTTGGCTAGTGAAGGCCAGGTCTGGGCTAATTACTAGGCTAATCACCTCCTTGCCCATGACAACACACTCCTCACCAGGAAAATGGATCACAGGAGCACAGAATTCCCGAATCCAGACTTGCACCTAACAGCCCCACAAGATGGGATGTTCCCAGGCAGTGCCACAGCAGCCAGAGAAATTCTGGCCCTCTCCTTCCCTTGGCTTCCATCGCTGCCAGCCCCGCTCCCGTCGGTACCAGACACATCCCAGAACTACTCACCTGAAGAAATCCCATCATTTCCTTGGGAAGATGCCTGTCCAGCACACCTGGACACAGTTAAACAAGTCGGGTCTGTGTGCTGTGAGCTCAGCTCCCACCAGCTGGGAGCTGCCTGGATGCTCCCTACGGATCCTCCCCAGTTTGAGCCGCTGCAGTTCCAGTGTTGGGGTTTCCCAGCAGTGCTGCCCGCACTCCACCACCGCTCTGAGTCTGGAGCTGTGGAGTAGCAGGTCGGGGATTCCAGGTGGGAAAAGCACCAGGGACATCCCATGGAAAAGGCTCCCAAAGCTGTTTTTTTGGCAGGATGGCTCAAAGCCAAACCACCGCCACAGGTCAAGGTGAGAAAACGGTGTCGGGAGCCTTCCCAAGTGGAATTTTCCGGACCAATCACTGAGATGTTGGCAGAGAGCTTTTCAAACCCAGACAGAGCCAAATTCCATCCCATTCCTGTTACATAACATAATTAATAGGAATACAGCTCTGTGGTTATGCAAGAAATCTGGGGGCGCTTTCTGTTCCACTTTCACCTCCCCTCGAATCACCTTTTCCTCACAGGTGACGCCGTTTCCTCGCCCTGCTCTCGGTGTCACCTCTCAAAGCCGAGCCCGAAGCCGGTGTTGTTTATTTATTGCAGCTGATAAAAGCAGGATATTGCTCCCTGGGATAACACAGGCTCGTTTTCAGTGAAGCCTCTCCTGGCAAACTTTTAATACAACAAATAACACCCGTATCAGATCCCAGATAAAAGCTGTCACATCCCAGCCCCAGCTCAGGCCTTCGAGGGGCTGTAATTACCTTCTGTTTGGGTTTTGGGGTTGGTTTGTTTTGGTTTTTTTTCTCTTAATTGTTGCTCATAAAAATCAAGGCAGAAAATCAAATTAGTTCAGTGCAATTTAGCACGAGCTTTATTCAAAGGCAAGGCTGGGGATGGCCGGGTTAAACCCCACTTTTGGTGTGGTTTAAACTCCACTTCTGGTGGGCCTTGAGCTCAGAATTGGGTGGGCAGCAGGGAGAAGTGGGATAAGATTATCTCACATCCCCTTTTCCTGCATGGAAGGGTGCAGGAAGAGCTGGGTGCAGCCCTTGGCCTCCAAAACTGCTCCCAGAGCAGGCACCTCCATCCTTTTACAGGTGGGAACAACCCTAGCAGTGTCAATTTGAGCAATTCCCACTAAAAAGCAAAAAAAAGGGTGAACTGGGTGGGGAAAATATGATGGTCCCACTTTAGAGTGACCATTTTGACCCCATCCAGCTGATTCTCACGGCATGCCAGACCCAAAAGTGAGTTTTTCCTGCTTCCTGAGGCTGTTCCAGTCCCAGCAGAGCTCCTGGGGCAAACTGGAGCGATGTGGGCCCAGCAGAGCCCTGTCCCTGCAGGGCTGGAAGGGCCTCGCTGACCCCAAATCACCCCTCCCACATTCATATTCCACCAGCACGAGCCAGGAGAGAATTGGCCACAAAATTCGAGGGCAGTGGGATTATTTTAAAATGAGAAGAGGCCTTGAATGAGCTTTTCCACGAGTTTATCTTGCGAGTTTGGGTTTTTTCTTTGGATTCCTTTGAGTGCCTGGGGCAGGGAGGCAGCAGGTCCCGGTGAGGGGCAGCAGGAGCGCGGCATTAAGGCAGGGAAGCCTCTGCGAGGTGTCAGAGCCACGATAAGCCCAGTTTAAACTTCCCCCGGAGCTAAAGCCCAGTGTCAACACATGCTGCCGGCCCAGCTCCGGGATCAGGCCGGGCCAACATCCAACCCCAGGGGGAAATCAAAGCCCAGGCATATCCCAGCCAGGCCGGGGCATTTAACTCCCCGATTCCCAGCTGAGCAGGGCTTTTCCAGCAGGTTCCCCGCAGCCAGGTCTCTCCCCAGACATTTGTTTATCCAAGAAACCCCCGTGTGTGAGTTCTCCCTGGGTTTATTTATCCCTGGTGGGCACAGGCCCAGGGAGCCGCTCCGCAGGGTACACGGCGTCCCGGCCCTGAGCATCCACAGGGAATGTTCTGTTCGCCTCTCCTCCCGCCCCATCTCCCCACCACCCACCCCAGACAGCCCAAAATCCCAAATAACGCCAGGGCAAAACCACTGGATGCTCCTGATCTCTTCAGGTGGCAAAGGAGAGGCCTCATCCTGCTCCTTCCGTCCCCGCCCTAAACCAGGGAGGATATTCCCCATGGGAAGGGGCACAGCAGGGAGGTCTTTCCCTTCAGGAACTCTTTAAAAAACCCCAAAGCCACTTGTTTGAAGGCCCCACAGGCCCAGGCAGCTCCTGCCAAGGGCTTTCTGGCGACAGGGCTTTCTGGCTGCCAAGCCCATCAGCCACAGCACATTTGCCTTCCAGGAGTGGATTTTGCAGCTTTCCCTGCTCATCCCAGTGCCTGGAGGAGAGAGGGGATCCAACCCTCTGCGCCAGCAGCATCCCTGTGTCATCGCCCCCCCTAACACCCCAACACATTTCAGGCTGAGCTCAGCTAAGCTCAGGATTAGCCCTCCAAGTGCTGTAACTCATCAGGAAAACCCCACGCCGATATTCCGAGAAAAACGCCCTTTTTTTCCCAGATTGGGCAAAAGAAAGGTTAAAAAACACCATCTGTCTTGGGAATTTGTTTTCCCTTATTTCTCTGTCCTTTCCCTCGTCAAGGGGAAGTGGGGAGGGGGAGAATGTTCATTCAAAGCTGGCCCCGTGTTTTATTAATTGATGGCAAATAATCCGCAGATAAAGCGCACAATAAATGTTTTAATGAGAACATATGGTGAGGAAAATTGATAGGAGTGAGCCTTGGAGGAGTTCCTGGGGAGCAGAGTTACAGGAGGAGCGGGAAAAGTCTTGGACAGGGAACTCCAAATATTCCTCAATGGGAGAAGGAAGAAAAGGGCGGGAAGGGGGGAGCTCTGCTGTCCCCAGGTGCCTGAAGGGATTCCCAAAAATCCAATGGCTCACAGCAGGTCCAAGCTCAAAATTCGCTGTGACTGAGCTGTCCCTTGGCTCCAGGGATTTTCCTTGGAATCAGCTGGTTGGGCATGGGCTTAAGCTGAGCTGAAATAGGCTGCTCCTAAAGAGCAAAAGGAGTTTAGGCCCATGTGGCCATGTCAGTCATGGAATGGTTTGGGTGGGAAGGGGATTAAAGCTCATCCCATCCCAGCTCCCTGGGACACCTTCACTGGGACAGGGTGCTCAACACCCAGGAGTGGAGTTACAGAATCACAGGAAGAAATTTTGGGAGGAATTTCCTCATGGAAAGGGTGGTCAGACCTTGCAGGGGCTGCCCAGGGAGGTTTGGGGTGCCCATCCACAGAGGTGTCCGAGGAATCCCTGGAGGTGGCACTCAGGGCTCTGGGCTGGGGACAAGGTGGGGATCAGCTGGACTCTATGACCTCGGGGAGCTTTTCCAACCTCAGTGAGATGATTCCCAGTGAGGGTCCCCATCCCCTGCCCCTCCTCATCCCAAGGGCCACCTGATCCCCAAGAAGCCGCATCCACAGGAAACACGGGATTCCTCCAGGCACAAAGTGCCTTAGGAGCACCCCTGCTCGTGTTGGCATTCCCAAATATCCCATTATAACAGGTCCTTAAACAGTTCCCATCTCCGAATATCCCAGATCGTTGAACAGTTCCCATCTCCGAATATCCCAGGTCCTTGAACAGTTCCCATCTCCAAATATCCCAGATCCTTGAATAGTTCCCATCTCCAAATACCCCATTATAACAGATCCTTAAACAGTTCAACCCTTGACACCAGACATTCCCTGGCCCTTAACCCCCTGTCCCTGAGATCCTGGGAAAACAGAGGAGTCCTGCAGGGAGTGGTGAGGATCAGCTCCAGGGATCCCCTGCACATCCCAGGGCTCCTGAACTGGTTCCACCTCGATCAAACCCGACCCTGAAAGCCGGGAAATCCCTTCCCAGTGCCTGGAATTTGGGGAAGGGATTTTGCCTTGAATCCCACAGCTCTGGGTGATCCAGGACACTGAGCATCCCCTGGAGGGGTGTGGATGTACCCTGGGGCTCTGGGCTCGTGCAGAGCAGGTGTCCCCAAAAGTCATCAAACCATCACTTTAAAATATAATTAAATCCCTCATTAATTGGAAGTAAGGAAATAAAGACATGATTCAGGCTTTAAAATACAATTAAATCCCTCATTAAATGGAATTAAAGAAATAAAGGCATTAAAACAGCACCTGGTGCTGTTGAAGTTCACCCAGGAAAGTCGCTCCCCTCCCCCAAAACTCAGCTTTCAGGTAGGAAAATCAAGGATTCACACAATTCCAGGGGCTGGAGCTTTAAGGGAATCTCCTGAGAGCAGAGGCTGCTGCTTTCCCAGCCTGTCCATATTCCTTGGCCCCGTTGGATCCCATCAGGAGACCCGGCCAGGGCACCTCAGGTCAGGGCTGGAGGGGCCAATTTGCACCTGGAACCCATTAACGAGGGCAGAGAGGGAGAGGGAGGGAACTGGGATTTAGAAACACCTCATCCCAAAATGAGGCACCCTGCACCTGCATTTCCCAGCTTTTTGGGGACTTCTGCCGAACATTTTTAAGACCCTGAGGAGGTGGACAAGTAGTTCCGGGGCAGGGACACGCTGGAGGAGTATAAAATCTAAAATACGGTTATTTTTCACCTGCTCCAGGGTGCTTCCACCCTCAAACAACCCCGAAGCCCTTCGGGGAAGCGGTGAAACCCAGAACTTTTGAAGGTGTGATCCCAAAATTGCCACCACCCCACGGCTGGGCCGGGTGCTCCTGCCCTGGGCCACGTGAGGAGCCCCAGCATCCCAATCCCGGCTGGTCCCGGGGCCTGAGCGGGATTCCAGCGGGATTCCTCTCATTCCTCACACGGACTTTCACCACCCAAACCAAACAGGGGGGTCAGGGTGGCGTTCCCACGCTTCCCACGATCCCTTTTTGTTGGTTTTGTGACAAGGGACGCCAAGGACTTGCCAGCGGTGGCCTCGTGGGGTGGCACCGGGGACACTCTGCCTTCCCACGGGGGGTTCCTCCCCTGCACAGCACACGGATCTGGGGAGCTCCAGGATCCACACACTCCCAGAGTCCCCCAAATCATCCACCCCGCCATCAAACCGGTCCCACCTTGGATCACACACGAGGTTTCCCCAGATTTGGGGTCTCCAGCTCTGGTTTTGCTCTGATGATCCCCAAAAATCCAAACTCATTTCCCTACAGCGGCTGGGTTGGAGCTCCTTCTTCCCAAGCAGATCCCAAACTCCCCCACCAAACCCCCAAATCCATCAAGGGATTTTCTCTGTGTGAAGCTTTGCAATCGAGAAAATACAAATTTAGGGGGGAAAAGCTAAGGAAGGGTCTCAGGGATGGGACTGGGGCTTTCTCCAGCTTCCAGACCTGGAGACGTCCCCTTTGTGAGGGAAGAGCAGAGCCCCCACCCAGCCGGAGTCAGCCCCATTTGGGACAGTTTTTGTGTCCCCCCCCATTCCTGCCCGTGCCCCAGGAGGTCTGGGATCCCCGGGGAGGAGCTGGGAAGGACAAAGCTGAGAGTGACTTCCAGCCTTTCGCATCCCCTCTCCAGCTGGGAGGGATCCGATCCCCGATTTCTCAGTTTACCTCCAACGTTTGTCCTGCGTTTTTCGCGGAGCCGTTCGAAGCCCGGCTGAGAAGTTTCTCAGGGCCCCCTCCAACCGCGCCAGCAGTGCCAGCCCTGTCCCTGTGCCACCCCACAGATTCTAGGAATTCACCCCGGCCGGGCAGGGATCGCTGCGCGACCTCCCCGCCTCGCCCTGTGCTTTTTGGGCTCTGCCCAAGCCTCGGCCTGGCCCGGCAGCCGAGTGCCAGGGAATATTTGTGTGTCCCGATCCAGATGAATGGAGCTGCTGAGCCAAGGGCTGGAGCGAAACCCCGCAGGACAATCGCCCCCATTGATGGCCCTGCTGGAGAGGATCCCACAGCAGAGCCCTCCCGCCCGGAGCCATCCCTCCCGTGGGATGGGCGCAGCCTCCTGGTGGGATCTTCTTGGGGAAAAGCCACTTTTCCCTGGAAAAACGGTGGGCAGCCTCTGCTGCCAGCTCAGGGAGGGCTGGAGTCTCCTCTGGGGCACCTACCACGGAGCTTGTTTGCTTCTCCTCCCGCCCCATCTCCCCACCAGCCACCCTGGAGAGCCCAAAATTCCAAATAACGCCAGGGCAAAACCACTGGATGCTCCTGATCTCGTCAGGTGGGAAAGGAGAGGGCCCTCCAGCCCGTGTTCCCTTGGGAAAAGGGAATGCACACGCAGGCAATTCCCTCCTGGACACCGAGCTCTGGGCTCAGCTGAGTCCGGCCTGAGTGACCCAAAGCCGCGCTGGCTCCGTGTCCCTTGGCTTCCCAACGCTCCCCTTTGGCCATGCCAAGCAAGGAGTGGATCAGCTCCCGGTGCCACGCTGGATTTGGGAAGCAGGAGCCTCCTAAAGGGAGCAGACTCAACAGGGGCTGCCGCTGACACGGGAGAAACACTAAAAACTACAAAAAGCCCCCGGAGATGTCGATTTTCCAGCTGCTCCCTGGCTCTTTGCTGCCCAGAACCACACTGCAAACACTGGTTTGTGATGCAAACAGGCAGAAACCTCCTGCCAGGAGCTCGTGGGACCAACTTAGAGAGAGAGAAACAGCCCAGGTGGACGCCAGGGCTCGGAGCTCCTCGGAGGCTGAGCCAGGGCAAGGCCTGGCTTGGCTGTAGCTGCAGAGCACAGCTCGGAGCCGTGGCTGGTGCCCACCTGCACGGGGAAAGGCAAACACAGCGCTGGGAGCGGCTCTGAACGGCAGAAACCGGTGCTGGAGAACCTTTCCCGCTGGTTTGGCTTCTCCTGAGCGCTGGAAGCTGAGCTGGGCCGCAGCCAAGGCTTGGCCAGAGCCACCAGCAAAGCACTCGCCCGCCTCCAGCTGCTCCCACCCACGTTTGGGGGAACAAGGGAGAGGCTGTGCTGCTGCAGCATTGGAAAATCAGCCATAAAATGCCAATTGCTTGGTCAGAGTTTCTGGGTTTTGGAAAAAACTTGAGTTTGAGTGACACAAACCCTCCTGTACAAACTCATCCCCCACGGGACGGTTTTGCTTTCTGCTGAGGACCCTAAAAAAGCCAAGAATTGTGCTGGGTGCCCAACCTGAAAGGTGCCACACACCGAAAATGCGATTTTGGCCATATTTTGACTTCTTTTCTTAAAGCTGTGCCGTGTTCCCCTGGATCTGTCCTGGCAGCTTCAAAAAAAAAAAAAAATAAACTGAACTTCTGGGCAGTTTTAAGCCTGTTTGGGAAAAGATGGAGCTCCTAAACGATGGAGTTGTGTGACAGGATGGGCAGGGAGAAAGAGTGAAACCTGTGGATGTGGTGACTGGGAAAGCACATGGAGGGATTGGATGGAAGAGATTTACCCAGGGAGAGCCTCTGGGAACACCTCAGGAATGGGAAAAGCTCTTCCCCATCTGCCCTGCTCATGGAGGGAGTGCTTCTCCTCCTCCAGCCCCCTTTGGGAGAAGATGGATGGGATGGGAGAAGGCTTTTTCCAGCGCTCCTGAGCCAGAGGTGCAGCAGCTGCTCACCAGCCCTGGGGCAGTCTCGTGTCACAGCTCCTCCAAAAAGCCCGGCCAGGAGCTCTGACACTGCTGTGGCCACATTCCTGCAGCCTGTGCCGACCTCCAAAGGCTGGGACTCTCCAGCATGGAAAAACATGGAAAAACAGCCCTAAAGAGCAGTGAGGGCACTCCCAGGGATTCAAACCCCAGCAGTGCCAGCGCTGGTCACCCTGCAATTACCAGCACGTTCACTAATGCAGCTCACCCTCCTGAAGATGGCAATTAAAGCAAACAAAAGCAGGGACGGGTGGCACACCCTGACACCGAGAGGTTTTCCTGATGGTTAAACCCTGGCCCGGGGCCAGGAGAAGGGATTTAGGAGCCGAACTCCTCCGTGTTTCCCAAACCCCCCCATTCCGGAGCCTGAAGTCAGATCTCGATCTGAAGTCGGTGGCTTGGGCTCGGTTCAAGAATCACAAATTACCCCGGGTTATTATTATTATTAATAACAAAGCGTTGTTCCACGCAGGAGCGCCGAGGTTCGCTGTGATCTGCACACGCTGTGATCCCAGGGCTGCAGGGAGCAGCTGGGGCTTCCATTGTCTCCAGCAGCTCCCAGGGCCGAGCTCTGAGCTCCAGGAGGAGAACGCGCCCCGCACAGGGGGCTGTGTTTGAGGAGCTGGAGACCGCCAGGAACCCTCTGGTGGATTTGGCCTCGGGGAATGATCAGTGGTTTATTGACGCTCAAAGCACCGAGGTCAGCGTGGATGGGGTAAGGAGTGCTCAAAAATGAGACATGAAACAGCTGAAACCTCCTTCCAGCAGCCATTCCTTATCCCTCACCCCATACCTCCCTCAGCCATTCCTTATCCCTCCATCCCATCCCTCCAGCAGCCATTCCTTACCCCTCATCCCAACCCTCCATCCCATCCCTCCAGCAGCCATTCCTTATCCCTCCATCCCATCCCTCCATCAGCCCCTCCTTATCCCTCCATCCCATCCCTCCATCAGCCCCTCCTTATCCCTCCATCCCAACCCTCCACCAGCCATTCCTTATCCCCATTCCTTATCCCATCTTCCCAGAAAAGCCACCCCAGGGCACAGCAGGGCCCGGTCCCTTGGCCAGGCTCTGTTTGCACACCCCAAAAACGCCCAGGAAAGCTGATCCTGAGCTGGGGTTTCCTCCTCTGTCCTGCAGAGCCCCAGGACAGTGGAAACCCTCCCCCGGAGTGCAGCTGGCGTGGTCTCTTCTTGTGCAAAGGGGATTAAAAACCAGGATCCCGCAGGACAAACAAGGACGCTTTTCCTGCTCCTTTCCAGCAATCATCGCTCTCCCTCCCCTCTTTTCATTCCAACATCCGCAAAAACGCTCCCGGTTTGCCAGCCCGTGAGGGTTTCCACGCCTTCCCCCACTCCCTGGGTGCCAGCGGGGTGAGGAGGGACCCCGAGCTGCCCTCTGCTCCCATGGGAATCCCCTCCGGTGCCCCCCTGCATCCCGCAGGGCGCTGTTTGGTTTGGATGCCACCCCGGGCTCGGGGCGACTCAAAGCGACCTCTCCTGTTTTCCGAGTCAAGGCCTCGGATCAGGCACACACTGTTGGAGTTTAATCCCCCTCAGGGGCTGACGGGGAGCTCCTGGATGGGAGAAAGGAGCTGCTGGATCGGGGAAAGGGATCTGGTGGGAGCCTCGTTGTCTCAGCTGAGCGAGGACCCCTTGTGCTCCCCTAAAAACCTTTCCGGGGGCTCTTCCCGCTGCCAAGGGAGCTCCCAGGGATACCCAGCCCCACCCCGGGGGCAGCTGAGGGCTCCTCCAGGGTCACATCCCAAGGTTAATCCCAAAGATTGCTCAACCTGCCTGGGAGGGAAGTGCAGATTCCCCGGATTGACCAGCGCCAGGCTGGGAGTTATGGGACAGAGCTTCCTCAGCCCAACCCACCAGATCCCCTAAAATAGCCCCAAAACAGCCGAAATTTTCCTGGAGAGCCTTCCCAGGCAGAGAGGGCTCTTCCCACACAAGGACACCCCGTGGTCACCCCGCCGTCCTCGTGGCTCTTTCTCTCACAAAAGCTGCCAGACCAGTAGGGCTGGATTTGATTCTCTTCGGGGGATTTCTGGGTTGTTTTCTCCTGTCCCCAAATACATCCCTCCTGCCCCAGTCATACAGAAAAAATGTGGGTGTTGCTGGGCAGTTTCGGCTCACTGGGGAGAGCTCGGATTTGTCACCTTTTTGGGGGTTGTTGTTCAGGCTGGAACCTCTCGGAAACAACTTGGTCTGGACACCAAACCTGGATTATGTGATCCCAAAAGATAAAATATCTGGTCTTGGTCAGTCTTTGAGCCAGCTGAGGACAAATGATAAGGTGACAGATAAGGAAATAATTAAATGAAAGCCCACGAGGAGCTGCATGTGCAGTGGGAAACGAGATCCTGCTCTCCTATGGATAATCCTCGGGGCCTGCGGATTCTCTGGGGTCGGGGACAGGGGGAGTGCACGTGGCTGTTCTTTTTCTCAGCAGGGTTTGACCAAATCTCCACAAATTACCCAAAAGAAAGGATCCCTTCAACATCCTCTGCATTTGGCTGGAATGGGAGCAGGAGGACACGGGGTGGGAGGAGGGGACGCACATCCATCTCACGCGGATCCATCCCACACGGATCCATATCCATCCCCAAGCCCGGTCTGGACTGAGCTCAGGCACACAAAAAGGACGCTCAGAAGCCTCAGAGATTTTCCAAACCGACCCAAACTGCTCTCCGAAGAGCAAACATTCCCCTCTGCCAGGCCCCGGGGCTGGGGGCAGGGGGACGATCCCATCCCAGGCCTGGCAGAGCCGGGAGCTGATCCCAAAATCCTCCTTTGTTTCTCAACTTCGCCTTTTCTCTGCCGTTTTTTTTTTCCCTTTTTCTTCCCTTTTCTCCCCCGTCAGGTAACAATACCTCCTTTCAGGCCCTGCCAAAGCCCTGCTCGAGCCCTCTCCGATAAGAGCTGGCAGGGAGGGAGCTGCCATCAATATTTGGGTGAATTTTAACCACCTGAGCGCAGCCCGGGGGGATCGCACCGGCTGTACCTGGGCTGTGGTTAAAAGCACCGCTTTCCACCTCCTCTCCCTGCCCAGATCCCCCCGAATTCCCGGTAAATCTCTCTCCAGCGGCTGCAAAGACAGCGCTTAGAGCCGGGACTAAGCCTCCAGCCGTGCTCCGCGCCCAGGTACGTTCTCCCGACGCTTCTTTTGAAATATTCCCCTTAAGACCGGCTTTATTCTGGAGGAATGAGGTGAGAACAGCCGGCAGCCCGAGTTTGTCAAGCGCAGCTTTGGGAATTCGATGTTAAAAAATAAATTGAGCAACGTCAAACCGGGGATGGGTTTTGTTCGCCGGGGTTTCCCCGAGGGATGTCACCGGGATTGCGGGAATTTTGCTGGGAGGCAGTGCCTGTTTTCCTCCCGGTCCTTCCCGGTCCGAAATGGTTTCGGGTGTCGTGGAGCAGCCCCGGATGACGATAAAGAGCGGCTGGAAATGAAACTCCACGCCAAGGCACAAACAAACCCTTTGGAACCGGATTTATAATCGAGTTTTTCCTCCCGAAAATTCAGTGAAAATCCAAAAGTCAGGCAGTCAGAGACTTTCTGTGTTATTATTAAGAGCTAGCAAACATTTCTCAGGAAAGAAAAAAAAAAAAAAACAGGAGCTGGAAGGTGTTATGCTCAGAATAAACTTTTCCCACTTAGCAGCAGGATGAGTTTTTTTCACTTAAAAAAAAAGAAAAGAAATCTGATTTTTGCCAAGCTAAATGGTCAGAGTGTGTTCCTAACCTGCCACAGGTGGAGAGACAGACACAGAAAATCCCTGCCCTCCTCATTTCTGGGTTTTTTTATCTTCTTCTCCCTTAATTTTAGCACCATGAGGGTTATTTTTCATCTCTCCATAAGCTGTTCCTGATTTTTGGCCACTTCAGCGCAGGAAAATGGAATAAGTGATACTCCTCTGCAAGATCTCACTGTAAAACTGAAAGGAAACAAATCAATAATTAATTAAAGAGCAGCTCTGCTGATGAATTTTGCAGCGATTTAGAGAGGAATTAGGAATTAAACCAGTGCCTCTCGCTGCCCCGGCGGCTCCCGGGCTCGTCCTGCCCCTTGGAGGCTCCAGGTTGGGATGGAGACTCGGAGCTCCATAAAATCCGCTGAAATTCCATTTCAGCACCTTCTGAACGAGGTGGACCCCCTGCCACTTCCAGCAGCAGAGGCCAAAATCCCCAAATTTGAGCAGAGCAAGCCCAGAGCGTGGCAGCCGCCCCGGGAAACTCCTTTAGTTACCGGGACAGGGCGAAAAATGGGAAGCTCCATGAAGATCTCCGGGATGCAGCCCCAGCCCCCGGTGCCAGCAATGTCACCCAGCTGCCACCACCAAAACAGGCACCTCAAAATTACCTCAAAAGGGCTTTTCCCATGGAAAAGGGACTCGGGAGCTCCTGGGTGCCGGGGTAGAGCCCCCTCAGCATCCGTGGGGAGCGGGAGAACGACGTCCCCCACTCGGCACAGCTGGGAAAGGCTCAGCACCCACTGCCAGGGGCACGTCCTGTCCCCGAGCCAGGGAGAGACATGGCCACATCCAGCAGCAGAGGCAAAAATGCCCCAAAAAATCCCCAAAAATCCCCCCAAAAATGCCCTCCCAAAATCCCCCCAAAAATTGGAGCAGAGCCCAGAGCGTGGCGGGCTCAGCACCCCCAGTGTGGCATCAGGGACAGGAGGGGACTCCCAAAACCCACAGCTCCGGGGAAGAAATGAAACACAAACCACCCCAAAATAATCTAAATTCTCAGCCGTGGTTTAAGATTGATGGTCTGTGTGAGATAAAATATTTATAGAGAGCCTGGGCACAACGTCCTGCACTTGGCAAGGGGCAGCCAGGCCCAGCTCTAGGCCTGCCTACGTGAGCCTGGCTTTAAATCTATGTCTATACACCTCCAACAAATCCCTGTTTATTGCTCAGCAGAGAAAACTGTGGGGTTTTTTACATAAATAATCCCCGTGTAAATAAACTCCCCGCCCTGAGCAAACTCCGAGGGATCCCGGCGCAGATTTCTCTATTTTTCAAATAAATCATCCTCCCCCCCACACCCCTCCGTGGAGCTGGCAGCTCCAATTTCCAAATCACTGCGGGGCCGGGAGCTGGAAACAACCCAAACAAACAATTTTACAAGTTCCAGAAGTCGAAATCCCCTCCTCTCCCTCCCCAAACCCACCATCCCTGACACCCCCTTTTATTTTATTTAATTTTTTTTTTTTTTCCCCTCAATCCATTTGAATTTCTGGTTGAATTTGAGGAGCTGGCTCGGAGGAAATTGGTGACCCAGGGACATCTGCAAGCCATTAGGGCCCAGACTTCAGGTAGCTCCCAGCAACACGTGCTGGCCACATTACACCCTCCAAGGATATTTCCACAACTTTCCTTCTCCAAATAAACAGTCGGGCTCAGCCTGCGTTAGGCAGGAGCTGCACAAACAGGTAGAGAGAATGGCAGTTTTATTCCCCTTCCCAATTCTGATGGATTTTCTTGTAAAGCTGGTGCTGGGCTCTGTAATTTGAACTATTGCTGGGAAAACAGAGCGGGGCCGGTTTGAAATTACGGCCGTTTCTCCCTCTGGATGGGACTCGGGATCGGGCACGGAATTCACCCCCACGCTGCTCGCTGGACAAAAGGGAGGGAGAAAAAATGGAGATATCAAAATGAGAATCCACCAGGAGTTTAGAGCTAATAGTAGTAATTTTTTTTTTTAATTTTTAAGCAGGTTTTGTGCCTTGTAAAGCGATTTTAATTCTCTTTAACCTCGCTGGGAGAGGTTTCACAGTGACACTCGGTGAACACTCAGCGCTATCAATGGGGTAGCCCTGATTTATAAGGAAAAATGGATAAAAAGAGGTAGAAAATGATGGTGCCACCAGCATTCCCTGCAGGGCGTTTTCCCTTTTCTCTGTATCCCTGATTTATTTAAAAAAAAAAAATCATAAAAGTAGGTAAATTGTGATGGGGATCCCGTGCCACCAGCGTTCCCTGCAGGGCACTGTTCCTTTACCCCATATCCCTGATTTTTAAGGAAAAAATGGTTAAAAATAGGAAAATTGTGATGGTGATCCCATGCCATCAGCATTCCCTGCAGGGAATTTTCCCTTTTCTCTGTATCCCTGATTTGTAAGAAAAAATGGATTAAAACAGGTAAAGATGATGGTGATCCCTCACCACCAGCATTCCCACCAGGGCGTTTTTCCTTTTATCCCTATCACTCATTTATAAGGAAAAATGGATAAAACCAGGTAAATTATGGTGGTGATCCTGTGCCACCGGCATTCCCCGCAGGGAATTTTCCCTTTTCTGGAGAGCTCCAATTGTCAGGAATGAAAATTCCCTCTTTTGTCCTCATTCCCAGGGTTTCCTGGTGGCTTTGATCGGTTTTCCCGAGTGATTGGAAGCAGATTGATCTATCCCAGCGTCAGATGGAGAAGCTCTTCCAGCTCTGGCTCCAAGGGGATGCTGTGCCTGGAAAACCGGGAAAATCCACAGCCAGCAGTGCTGGCCAGGAAAAAAGTATTCCCACAATTTAAAGCTGCACTTTGCGGGGGGAAAAAACCGAATAAATTCATTAAAATTCTCCTTTTTTTCCTCTAGGAGAAAACCCTTTGGGAAGGGAGGGGAACACTTTGGGAAGGGCATTTCCATCCCGCTTGAAATGAGAGGGATAAATTTTCCATGTAGGCAAAGTTGGAGCCAAAAGTCCTGGGAGCAAATAAATAAATAATGAAATGAATGAAGAAATAAATAAATCAATGTCAAATAAATAAATTGATAAATAAATAAGTATTCCCCCCCTCCTTCCCTAAATCTCCAGATTAATCCCTTTAATCTCCAGGGAAAAAAACCACCAAAAAAAATCCCAAGAGCGTTTGTGATGTCCAAGGCTGTGCCCGGCGGTTTCCAGCTGTGGGAGAACGAGCAGAAAACAGAATTGTTCCTGTTTTCCACAGCGGAGGCAGTGCCGGAGCCAGGGAATGCTCCAGCTCCGAGCTCCCGACTCCCACATGGGAATGGGAATAAACCCACCCCGGATTTTCCTTCCCCAGAGCGGGGAGCTGCCCATCAGCACCGGGGTTTCTGGCAGCAGAGTTGCAAATCCCAACTTCTCCTCTCTTTTCCTCGGATTCTCCTCTTTTTTACACTTCCCAACCTTTTTTTTTCCCCAGGGGCAGCTTTTCCCTGCTCACAATTCCCTTCCTGCTGCCTCCAGCCTCTCCTAATCCTGATTCCTTCCCGGCTTTGCCTTCCCGAGCTGATTTTTGAAGTGGGAAATGAATCCCACCGTTCCAGGGGCTGCTGCTGGCGCAGCCACGAGGAGCGCGCAGATATTTCACAGACACCAACGCCGCCACCCAGCTCGGAAATAACCGGGATCATTTCCCCCAAGGGCTAGGATTATTCTCCCAAAATCCCGGAATTTCCTTCACTTCACTCCCCAGAGCCAGTCCCTCACGATGGTGGTGTTAGGCATAAATTAAAAATGAATATATTTCCACTTGCCTTGGAGTCTTCAGGCTGCTGTTGCTTTAAATATTAAAAAAAAAAGAGGGGGGAAATGCCTGTTCTCCAGTTTTTCCAGCCATTCCCAGGATTTGCCGAGCTTAAATCACACCCTGCTGTCCCCAGCCCAAGGTGCAGCAGGGCTGTGTTTTATCATGGTAGGCCAGAGAAACAGAACTTAAAAAGGAATAAAATCTCCAGGAACTCTCAGCTGAGTTTGCAAAATGAATAAAATCCCAAGGGATTCTCAGCTGAAATTACAAAATTAATCCGATCCCAAGGAATTCTGAGCTGAATTTACAAAATTAATCCAATCCCAAGGAATTCTGAGCTCAATTTACAAAATTAATCCGATCCCAAGGAATTCTGAGCTGAGTTTACAACATGAATAAAATCCCAAGGGATTCTCAGCTGAAATTACAAAATGAATAAAACCTCAAGGCATTCTGAGCTGAAATTACAAAACGAATAAAATCCCAAGGAATTCTGAGCTGAGTTTACAAAATTAATCCAATCCCAAGGAATTCTCAGATGAGTTTACAAAATTAATCCAGCCCCAAGGAATTCTGAGCTGAATTCACAAAATGAATCTGATGCCAAGGAATTGTGAGCTGAGTTTACACAATTAAAGGCAATTCCTTAAGGAATTCAGTTCCAGTGAAAGGCCCCAGGGCCGGCCCCCATCAGCTCCTGCTCCTCATCTCCTTTTTTATTTCCCTGCACCACAACCTCCTGATAAGGCCGGGTCAGAATCCCTGAGAAACTCCGGGATTTGGGAAAATCAAGAGATACGGGACAAAAAGGGACCTGGGCACAGCTGGGGAGGCCGTGCCAGAGGTGTCCAACGCCTCTGGATCAGCGGGAATAGGGAATGGGATCAAGGGGCTCCACACCAACCTCACGTCCTGGGATCCAGGATGGTCCCACAGCTCTTGGGCAGCTCCCCCCAAAACCCAAAGCACAAATCCCGTCCCTGCCCCGGGAATATTTGGGATAGGAGGGAAATCCGTGGCATTTCACACCTGGAATGGCACAACGTGGGATCCCTGGAGACCCGAGCAGGGCTGGGAGAAGGGGATGGAGGAAAACCAGGGAGAAGCGGAACATTCTGTGCTGAAAGGGAACACCAAGGACGGGCTGAGCCTTCCCTGCTCCCACTGCGCAGGGAAAAGCCAAAGTCTGGGAATGTTTCTGTGGGATGCAGCCCCGCTCTTGTATTTAGTAAAATGTCACTGTTGAGGAGGGGGATTTTTATGATAATTAAGCCGCAATTAACAGAGCTGCAATTAACAGAGCTGAACCAGCCCCGCCAAAACCACCCTCGGAAAACCCCGGAGCAAACGTTCCCGGATACATCCAAAGGCATAATTGCACCTGGAATTTCATATTTTGGGCCCTGGATCGATAACTGATGCAGTTTTGATATCACAGTTAAGAGTCCTGCTGCGGGAATGCCTCTGTTTTTAGGGAATTCCAGCACACCCCAAACCTTCCCGGTTTTCCCTCACTGCGCACCCCGGGCAGGGAAAGCGTTTCCCGGGATGGCAGCAGCTTCTCCTTGGATTCCTGCCCCACTGGGGTGACTGGTGGCAGGGCAGAGGCAGCGCTGGCCTGGGTGAGCTCAGAGGGGACGGGCTGACATCACAGCATCCCTGGGGAATCCTCAATCCCAGCACCAATCCCGAATCCCGGGTGTCGGAGCAGAGCCTGAACCTCCCCAGGCTCAAAGGGCAGCAGGATCAAACCCTCCCAGAGCCCCCAAAAATCCATAAAACAACTTCTTTCAGCACAACTCATCTGAAGCACAGCAGTATTTTAAATTTTGGGAGAAAAACCTCCCCAAAATCCCCCTCCGGGTCTGTTCCCTCCGCTCCCAAAATTCCCATCTCCCCCACTCCCCGCGCAAACGCTCGGAAAGATCATTCCCTAAAAAACAGGGATCTGATTTAGCACAAGGCAGGAAAAACCCATCAAACGGGGGCTTTAATCCCCACTCAAAACCTTCCCTGCTCCCCGAGCTCGCCACTTGGGATAAAACAACGTTAATTCCCGAAAAAAGGAAAGGAAAACTTCCATCCTGACGGGCCGGCAGCAGCAGCAGCAGCAGCAGCTTTTACAGGCAGCTTCCACCCGGCTGTGATTAATCAGCTTGTCCACCTTGTCTAAATAGTCCATCGAGCAATAATTAAAAACAATAAGCCGGGAATGATCGAATCACACACGATCGCTGCAAAGCTCCTTCCCCCTTTCGCTCTTGTTTATTGTTCAAACTTGTCAAGCCCCTCGGCTCGCTCCGAGCAGCCTCTCCGGGAGGGCAGAGCCCCTTGCAGCAGATGGGTTTGCGGGATGAAAAATGTCCTAATTCTGGCCCTTTGGGTTCGATCCGTCACCCTCCCGAACCGCCCCGGCGCCTGTCCCTGCCCGTCAGGGGACACTCTGCTGTCGCCGGGCTTTGCTCCTCTCCAGGTACATTTGTTCCGATTCCGGCCCGAGCAGCTCCAGCTGAGATCAGAACAATCTCCTGCCCGCCTCCGCTTTGATGTTCTGCAACAAACACATTTATGAGATGAGATTTGGGGAGCGAAATTCCGGCACGCACCAGCCCAGAGCTGAGATTGCCCAGGGAAAATAATTCACATTATCTCCTGGAAGTTTACCTTTTTCACCGCAAGTAACAACGCAAAACTCACTGTCCCTCTCCCTGGAATATTGAACATTTAGCGGAGGAAAGAAACACAACTCTGGGAGAGGCGTCCTCGGTGTTTCAGGGATAAAAACCCCCCAAATTCTCCTGGAGAAAAGCCCCGCTCTGCTCGCTCTGCCCCTGTTCCTGCAGACAAAGGCTCTGGAACAGAGCACAGCCACTTACCTTTAAACTCACCCAAAGCACAACTACTTCCCAAAAGTTTGCAAGCAAAACAAAAAACCCCCAAATCATCACCAGGACCTCAGGGAAAGATAAAAACAACCCGGGGCTACCAGGGAGAGGGTTTCGAGTGCGTTTATTCACAGCTCCTTCCCTGCTGCCTCGTCCTTTTTTTTTTTTTAATTTTTTTTTTCATGTGCCCTTTCCAGTACCTTTAACCCCCCCTCGCTGCGGGAACGGCGACAATCGCGACAGGGGAGCCCCGCCGCGACAGGGCACGGAGGCGGCCGCTGCCCCGAGGATTGTCCGGCTGCACAAAGGCTGCAAATTAAAGCTGCAAATTAAAGCAGCAAATTAAAGCAGCCTCGAGAAAGCCCCAACTTTAACGCTCGAGTTGAAATGAAAAAATCTGGGCTCCGGGGTTTTGGGAAGGGAGCAGCGCTCCAAGGTTTCTGCCCCGAAATGCGCTGAGGGGCGCGGGGAGAAGGGAGGGACGTGGGAAGGGGCGCAGCTTTTTGGGAGCTGCCTTTGCGCTCAGCAGCTCCCACCAAACCCCCTTCTCCCGGAGCCCCAAAAACCGGGATCTGCTCCACTGCCCACCTGGATCGGGACTGGAGTGACAGCCCTGGTCTCACTGTGACCCGCACGGGAAAGCCGTTTGCGGATAAAAACGTGTGATTCCTATAAATCCCTAAAGATTCCTGTAGGGAGAAATCTCTGCAGTTATCCACAGATAACCCCGGGAAATTCCCGGTGTTTCGCTTCCAGGACAAGACTTGATCAACTCGGCAAAACTTTTTGTGGAGAGGGGGATGGAGGAGGAGGAGGCCGCTCCTTCCCCCGGCACAACTCCAGGCCGGGCTGCGGGACCGGAGTGCGGGACCGAGATGAGGGACCGGGATGAGGAACCGGGATGAGGGTCCCGCATCCCGCGGCAGCGCAGCCCGGTCCGACCGCGCAGGGAAAGCAGCGCCGGAGCCACCGGGATGCGGAATAAGGATATAAAGCGAAATAAACGCGCAACGCGCGGATGTCGCAGCGCGGGGTGGGCGGAGGGACGCGCCGGACCCCCCTCCGAAAAGCAAAAAAAAGTTTGAAAAGGAGGAAAAAACTACAGCGAAGCGGAGGTTTCGGGGTACCTGGGGCCGGCCACCCCGAGCCCCCCGCGGCCGCCCCCGCTCCGTCCCCGCGGTGCCGGGGGGGGCTCGGG
>VXBT01000858.1:0-21034 GCA_013400235.1 Oriolus oriolus | reverse complement strand
TAGAGATATATATATATATATATATATATATGTATCAGAAAAGCGTGAAAGCAGCAAGAACGAGTTGCCTCAGACTGGTTCCGTGTTTGAAATTTGAATAATGATTAAAAAAGACGCTCGCGTGGAAGCTGGCGGGGAGGAGAGAGCGCCTCGAGCCTTCTGCACTACAGCATCCTCCAGGACCCGCTCCCAGCCCCAAACCGGGGGCAGACTTGCCAAGGACTGGACTTGAACTCTGCTTCTTTCAGTGTGGAGAGGAGATTTCTGCCCAACCTGCCCAGCTGGCTCCTTCTCTGGACTTTTGTAATTTTTTTTTTTTTTTTACAAATATTAAAAAAAAAAAAAAAAAAAAAAAAAAAAAAAAAAAAAAAAAAAAAAAAGGGGGGGGGAAAAAGAAAAAACCANNGGGGGGGTAAAAGAGAAAACTCAGAGTCCTCTGTGAGGAATATTCTCTATTTTAAATATTTTTAGTATGTACTGTGTATGATTCGTTACCAATTTGAGGGGATTTATACCTATTTTTTAGAGATTTTTTTGTTTTGTTTTCTAAATGCTCTTATTTTTCCAACAGCTAAAAAAAACAATGACACTTAGTGGAGCAGCCCTAGGTTTTCTTGCAGAGGTATTTTTGTATAGAGAAGTGTCTTTTTTTGCTCTAAAAATGAAACTAAACCAGCGTGCTCTGCCCTGGGAACCCAGACCTGGCACCGGGGCAGGGACCGGCATGGGAGAGGCTTTATTTTTCTAACTCGTAGCAAAACCAGCCAGGAGGAGAACTTCACTTTATTTTTTAGTAACCTTGAGCCTTAAAAGAAAAACAAAAAGAGGAGAGGAAAAAAAAAAAAACCCACAAACTCCATCAAGCAGCCCCAAAGTGCTGCTGAGAAGCCTTAAAAAGCCCCGTGATAATCATTGGCCCTGGGCCGGGGGGCTGAGCCCGACCCCTCCGGGCACCCCCCGCCCGCCCCAGGGTGCCAAACCCAGCCAGGGGCTCCCCCCTGCCTGGGGGACATCACAGATCCTTTACATTATTTATTTGGGGGAGAAGAGCAGCTTTTAATCACAATTTCCCTTGGGTTTTGTTGTTTTAATCTCCCTTCTAAGTCCTTTCGGCAGCGTCGCATGAGCGGGAGCGTTATTTGGAAGGTGACCGTGCCTGTTAAATTATGGTCTGAAACTGTAACCAGTCCTTTATTTATCTCTTTAATTCCTTTTGGTTGTTGTTGTTATTATTATTATAATTATTCTTTTTTTGGAATCTGTGTCCTGGGTTTGTACAAACTTTGTGCTCTTCCTTTTTTTTTTTTTGTTTGGTTTTTTTTGTTGTCTTGTTTTTTGTTTTTTTCCTTTTGCCTTCGAGGAGAAACTGGAAGAAAGAAAAAAAAAAAAAAGAAAAATGAGATTTGTACAAACTAAAGATTGCAAATGTAGCGGATCACTGAATCATTTGCCTTGTTTCCTGCCTCAGCTCTCTGGGACACACAAGCTCGTGCAAGGACGAGCCCCACACCCCAGCCCTGCTGCAGGGGTGGCACCGTTTTAGCCTTCAACCCCCCCAAAAACTGCCTGGGAGAGGTGGGGGGGACACTGATTTTGGTGAAGCTGTGGCTGAACAGTTAAGGATTGCTTTTTAAAAAAGACAGCAGACTTTTTTTTATTTAAAAAAAATGATATATTTGTTAACTTTTTTTTTTTTTAGGGATTCAGTAGGAGTAAAAAAACAAAAATCTTAAAGCACTCTTATAATATGGCATCTTTCTATTTTCTGTATAAAAGCAGATCTTTTTAAAGTATTTCTGTAACTTAAAAGACCTGTCCTTTTAAATCATATTTTGTCTTTAGGTAAGTTCGGTTTGGTTTTGGTTGCAAGATCCTTCTCTTTGTGAAACTTACCTTTTTTTTTGTTGGTTTTTTTTTTTTTTGTATATTATTGTTTGCAATAAATATACATTGTATTAAAAGTTCCACCTGCCCCAGGTGTGGGATTTATTAGCAGGATTTATTTATGATCAGGGTTTGTTATCGGGGTTTGTTATCAGCCTCCAGGGAACACGGAATGCTGGAGCCCCAGAACGGGTTTGGGTTCATGGCTCAGGGTTGGGATGCCCCAGAAAAAGCAGAGCCAGGGAATAGATGGGGTTGGAGACGGACAAACCCAGACTGGCTGGGTCAGGGTGTGATCCCAAAGGGGACACCAGAGCTCCGGCTGTCCCCAAACCCCGCTGGCTCCGCTCTCCCTGCGCTGTCTGCTCTGACCTGCCCCATTTGGGGGATGCTGAGCGTGAGGTGAGGAGAAAGGAGAGACCCCAAGGCTTTGGGCTTTCAGGTCATCCTTTAAAAAAGTGCTGAAATCCCCTTAAACACCCCAAATCTCCCAACAGCCACCCTCGGGGATCACTGTCCCCTGTGCCCCCGGGGACCCAGCACAGGCTCCCCAGGAAGGAAGGACCCCCTTGGCTCAGCCCAGCATTGATTTTCCAATCAACCCCATCCCAGCTAAATCCCCGCTCCAGCCCTGCCCTCTCTGCCCCTCGGGAGCAGCTCAGGCCGGGCGTTGTCACCTCCCCCCCACTGCTGGGGACACAAATCTGTGCCGACCCCTCCGTGACATTCCCTGCGGGGCCGCAGTTTCCACCCGGGAAAAGCTCTGGGGCTGTCCCAACTTGTCCTGAATTCCCTCTGGAGCCGCAGTGGGCGCGGGGCTGCCGTGGGGCACCCGGAGAAAGCAGGGCCGGGGAATAAATGGGATTGGGGATGGACAAACCCAGACTGGCCAGGCCAGGTGTGACCCCAAAGGGGACACCTGAGCTCCGGCTGTCCCCAAACCCCGCTGGCTCCGCTCTCCCTGTGCTGTCTGCTCCGACCTGCCCCGTTCAGGGCCCAGCTCCAGGAGTCAGGTGGAGATTTTATCCCCCCTGGAATCTTTTCCTGGCTGGAAAGGCCCCCCTGATCCCGCCTGGAGCCGGAGACAGCGCCCTGCAGCCCCAGAGCTCCCAGAGCTCCTGGGCACGCCACAAACCCTCCGCACCTCTGCGGAGGATTTTACACTTGGGCCAAGTACCTGCAGGGATTCATTAACTCCGAGCACTAATTGGGGTCGGTGTCACTCTGCTGGGCCACGTGGGAGCACTTTGAGCCCAGACATTTCTCCTCAGCGCTCTCCCCTGCCCCACTCGGACTTTGCCCGCTGCAAGTTTTGGCCTGGCTGCTTTTTGGGATAAAAGAACAAACACAGCTCCTGGTTTTATGGGGAGGAAGGAGCTCCAGGGAGAGCTCCAGGGAGAGCTCGGTGGGGCCGCGGCGCTGCCGAGAGCGGCCACAAACAACTGCATGAAGCAGAAAATGTCTTTGCGGCGCACGTGTGGGTGGGATGGGCTGGAAAAGGGCCCGAAATTAGGACACTTCCTGAGCCTGCAGGGGTCTGGGCCGGGAGGGACCTTCCTCAGGCCAGCCCAGCAGCCCTGGGTGCAGTGGGAGCGGGGCAGACCCAGCCGGGATTCCCGCAGGATCCCCTGCGGGCAGAGCCGAGCCCAGCACCGCCCCAGCTGCTCCGGGGACATTTCTGCCCCATCCCAGCCGCGCTCTGCTCCCTCCGTCCCCCTTCCCAGCGCCGGCCCCACCTTCCCAGCGGAAGCATCCCGGGGATCTCTTCCTGGCAGGAACCCCAAAAAGCAAAGCCCGTGCCCCAGCCCGGCCCTGCCGCTCGGGCTCTGTTTGCTCTGGGTGTGGGCTCGGAAGCTCTCGGGCTCGGCTCGGCAAAGCCAAGCTGGGGACACCCAGGGAGGGGAAAACGCTGGAAAACCGCACAGCTCCGGGCACCCTGCGCTGGAAGGCAGAGCAGGAGGGGCGGGGAGGGAGATCGGGAGCCAAGGGAACTCTGGCAATGCTGCAGGGCAGGTTTGAGCGCAGCAGAGGAGGGCGGGTGCGGGGACAGACGCGCCGCCAGGCCGTGGGGTGGGGGGCACCCGCAGAGTCCCCAGTTCCTGCGGAAATTCGGGATGGGGGTGGGCAGAGCGAGGCCGAGCCCTGGCTCCTCGCCCTTGCGCGGTGCCTGGAGGAGTTGGGGATTTTTTTCTTCAGTTCGGGGGAAAACGAGCGCTGATAAAAACAAATAAAAGGAGGAGAAAGCCTCCGAGCAGCCCCGCGGCGCAGCCCCGCTCCCGGGGACATCCCGGGTCTCCGGGCTCGGTGTCAGCTGCTCCCTTTGGGAGCTGCAGTTCGCATCTCCTCGGCCAGCCGCTGGTGCTGACACCGCGCTGGAGCCGGGGCCGGCTCCCGGAGAGGAGGAGAGCGCAGCGGGTGCGCCGGGATCCCGGGATGGGCTCCGGCCGCAGCGCTCGGGAAGGGCCGGGAGTGCGGCACGGCGGAGCCCGGGAGGAGCTGGGCTCGCCCGCTGCCGCCCCAGCAGTCAGGTGGGGATTCCTAAGGAAAAGCGAAAGCAGCGGAGTTTCCCCGCAGCTGAGGTTTGTTTCCCTCGGGATCCCGCTCAGCCCCCGGCAGGGAATTGCGGCCACCCGGGAGAGGGGTTTAGGAAAGGGGGACGAGCACAAACCCCCTTTCTCCGCAAAATTGGGTTAAAATGCTTGGATTCGATGCTGCGGAGATGGGAAAAGTGGGGAGAGAGGAGAACTTAAGAGACACAGGGAGCAAACGGGTCCGAGGAACGAGAGAGGATACCGAAACAAAACCGGAGGCAGCTCCAGCACAACCTCCTGCCTTTGTCCGGCTGGGGATGAGGATGTGGATGGGATTGGGAGAGCTCATGCTCGGGAAGGGGCTGCCAGGGATGCTCTGGGCAGGACTGCAGGGCACAGGGACACTGCTGTCCCCTCTGCCACCCCCGGCTGCCACCCAGTGCACCTGGATCACGGCGCCAGCGGCGGGAGGGAGGGGAGGAAAAGGCTCCCCCAGATCCCTCCTGCTCTCCCCTCCAGTGCAGAATGAACCCCTCTGGAGCTGGGATGGGTCATCCCCATGGCTGTTCCCACACCAAGCCCCAAGCCATCCCAGAGATCCCAAAATTCCCTGGGTTCACTATCCAATAGCCAAATTTCAGGGGAAAAACCCCATGGGGATCTGCATCCTGCAGGGTCCAGACCCACCACCCCATATCCCAGTTTCAGAGAAAAATCCCATGGGGTTCTGCATCCTGCAGGGTCCGGATCCACCACCCTATATCCCAGTTTTGGAGGAAAACCCCATGGAGTTCAGGGAAAATCCCTGAAGAGTCCAGACCTGCCACCCCATATCCCAATTTCAGACTAAAAACCCCACTGGGATTTGCACCCTGCAGGGTCCAGACCCACCACCCCATATCCCAATTTCAGATTAAAACCCCCATGGGGATCTGCACCCCTGCAGGGTCCAGATCCATCATCCAACTTCCCAAACTCAGCCAATCCCCACACCGGAGTTTCTCCCAGCTGGGAAGGATTTAACCCTCAGTTCCCGGGCTGGCAGCTCAGACGAGGTCCCCCAGCCCAGCACAGGTAGGACAGAGTTTCTGTCCCCTCCCAGATGTGTCAGAAGCGGGGAAAAAGCAGCTTTCCATCCGATTTTCTTGCTGTCAGCATGGGGATTAATTACACACCTCGTCTGGGCACAGCCCGGCTATCACCACGCAGAGTCTCGCCCCATAAATTTTCAGCTGCTAATAATAAGGCTGGACAGGAGTTTTAAAGCTTCAGTAGACAGTTTACAATTAACCGACTCCTGTCAGCTGGAAAATCACCTTCAAATGGGATTCCAGTTCACGTCTGACTCGCTTGGAGGGAGAGTTTCACTTCTTGAAAGTGAGAAACTGCTCTGGAAACGCAGGGAAGGCACCGAGCAGAGCCAGGGGAAGGCCCCAGCGGCAGTTTCAGCTCAGAGCTGGCCTGAATTTGTCCCAGTATCGGGGCAGATTTCACCAGGGGACTGCCAGCCCAGACTTGGAAGCTGGAAATCAGCTCCATGAGTTCAGGAGCTTTTCAGGCTCATCCTAAGCAAGTTTTTATCAAGGAGACAAAAACCCACCTTGGATTTAGCAGCTGAGGGAAAGGAAAACGTGGATTTTGAAGGCCCAAACTACCAGAGATGCACAAGGAATGACAAGCACGGAGCACAGATCACGCCCACCTCACCAGCCCCGCTGCCTCCTGATTCTCCGTGGCTTTTTTCCGAGCTGGGAGGTGAATTCCACCAGTTGGAGCCACCATCCCAGAGAGCACCTCCGAGCCGAGCCGGGGTAACCCGGATACCCCTGGGACGCCCTGGAGCTCAGGGTGTCTGACACCCTCTGCTCCCCCTTTTAGCAGCTCACTCACAGCTTTTAAAGACAAAAATCATCCGAAAATGACATGAGGGACTTTTCCTGCGTGGGTGGGGAGGCTCTGGAACAGAATTCCCACAGAAGCTGGGGCTGCCCCATCCCTGGAAGTGCCCCAGGAGCAGCCTGGGACAGGGGAAGGTGTCCCTGCCCATGGCAGGGGTGGGAATGGATGCGCGTTAAGGTCCCTTCCCACCCAAACCGTTCCTCGATTCTATTCCGGGTAACTTTGGGATCCGAACCAGCCCTCGTGGAGCCTCCAGCCTCACAGATTTGTCTCTGGTCTTTGCCACAGCCCCAAGGTGAAGCTTCCCAAAGCTGCCCCCGGGACACCTTTGAAAAGCCCCAGTGAGGAATGGCATCAGCGGGGAGGGCAGCGGGGAGCGCGGAGCCGCCCAGTCATTTTCTGTGATTAAAAGGCAAATTTTATTCCTGGAGAAACTTGGAAGCCAATGTGGCGTTGCCATGGTTTCACAGGCGCTGGCTGGAAATGACAATATTAGCAGGGTGACCTGGTAATTAGAAACCGTGCCCCCAGGTCAGGCTGCGGAGAAAATAAAGAGAGATTAGGGCGTGCTAAAGACGCGGCATAATGCTGCGGGCTCCTGCGCTCCCCACCTTTTATAAGCGGCCCATTTAAATGCAGATTATGACTTTCCACCTGGGGCTGCTAATCTGTCTCACAGCCAGATCAAACAATGAGCCAGCACTGTGGGGCCGGGGTGCTGCGGGGCTCGGGCTGTCATCGGGTCCCTCACGCTGCCCCGTCCCCCTGTTCTCAGCGGAGAGCTCGGAGGTTTGGTTCGCAGATGGTTGGTTGTGCGCGTTGGGTGTTTGTGGCCTCCTCTCCCACCCCTGAATTCCAAGGATTTGGAGCGAAACAGGTTCAGATTTTCATCCTCCTCTCCCACTCCAAAACTTCAATGATCTGGAGCGAACCAGGCTCAGATTTTCACCCCCATCTCCCTTCCCCAAAACTTCAAAGATTTGGAGCAAATCAGACTCAGATTTTCATCCTCCTCTTTCCCCAAACCCCGAAGTTTCGAAGCAACCCGGGCTCAGATTTTCATCCTCATCTCCCTTCCCCAAATTTCACTGATTTGAAGCAACGCGGGCTCAGATTTTCATCCTCATCTCTTTCCCCCAGACCCCAAAGATTTGGAGCAATCCAGGCCCAGATTTTCATCCTCATCTCCCTCCACCAAACCCCAAAGATTTGGAGCAAACCAAGCTCACATTTTCATCCTCATCTTCCCCCAAAACCCAAAGATTTGGAGCAAACCAAGCTCACATTTTCATCCTCATCTCTTTCCCCCAAACCCCAAAGATCTGGAGGAAACCTGGCTCAGATTTTCATCACCTCCCTCCCCAAAACTCCAACGGTTTGGAGCCGCCTCCCCGGGCAGTTCCAGCGCCTGACCGCCCTTCCCACGTAGAAATTCCTCCTGGTGTCCAACCCGGACCTCATCTGGTGGAGCTTGAGACCGTTTCCTTTTGTCCTGACATTCCCTGGGAGCAGATCCCGACCACCCCCGGCTGCTCCCTCCTGTCAGGGAGTTGTGCAGAGCCAGAAATTCCCCCCTGAGCCTCCTTTTCTCCAGGCTGGGCCCTTTTCCCAGCTCCCTCAGCTGCCCCACAAGGAATGCCCAAGGATTCCAGCCAAAAGCCCGGACTCTGCCCATGGAAAAAGCTCAGGAAAAGCAGCCAAGGTGTTTCCAGCTGTGTTTTCCCTGGTGGCAGCTGCTGCTGGTGGTGGCTGGGTGGGGACTGCCTCACCCGGAAAGGAACAGCCCCGAGTGAATTAGCAGGATGTTAAAAGCCGTCCCGTTTTAAGGGGCAGCTCCAGTGTCACTAAAGCCGGATGACACCGACACCGCCGAGAGGGGAAGGTTGGAGCTGCTCGGGGCTGCACCTGGCCCTTGACTGCTCTTCACTTTCATTAAGAGCATTTCAGCAGCGCTAATCACCGCCCTGCCCCCGCGCCGGCCCTGGCAGGTATTTCCCCCAGCCCGGGCAGGTGTCAGGTGCATCAGGAACCTTCCCCGGCTCCTCGGAGAGCGCCTGGAATTTCATCTGCTTTCCCAAAGGTGCCGGGGCCCTTGGCTAGAGGCGCAGCCTGTGTCAGAGCTCGGTAAAATGTGGGGTTCGAGTCCCACTCTCCCCTCCTGGGGTGGATTTTGGTTTTATGGTCCTGGAAATCTGAGCTCAGCCAGCTCCGACCAACCATTCCCCATCCCAGAGCCACCTCAGCCTTTCAAAGTAGGGGGAAAATAGGGAAAATTGTTCCCAGGAGACTTGGGAGGACACACTGGAGGATGCTGCCTTCCCCTCCTTTATCCCGATCTTCGCTAAATGGCAAACACGGGAAGGGAAAGCCCACCGGGAATCCTGGAAAAGAATCCAGAAACCCTTGGGAAGAGCAGCCTCTGGACGCAGTGGGCAAAAGCCTTCATTCCCAGGTGCCTGTTTTTGGTGATAAAGCAGGGATCGCTCCGCGGAGCGATGCCGGGGTGATAAAGGAAGACAACGGAAAAGCAAGGCTGGATCCCTTCCCATTCCCACCTCCGGCATGCAGGCAAAGCTGAGCTCCTCCGTGCCTCAGTTTCCCCCAGTGTCAGCTCCCGCTGCGCTGCCCGAACAACCCCTTTGACGCCCGGAAATCACAGAGCCCATTTTCGCACCATTTTATTGCAGATACCAGCCCCGGAGAGGCGATTTGGGTCACCTTATCCCTACAGCCAGCACAGACACTGAGAAAGGACCCCCCAAAAAAGCCAAACCTGAGCCCCACCGGCTCCATCCTCTCCTTCCCCAACCCCTCCGCTGCCTCCCGGCCCCTTCGCTCGCCCCCGCTCCTCCTCCCTGCCCGAACTGTCATGGTTTATTTTGTTTGGGTGGATTTTCTTTCTCCTTCTCCCCCCTCCCCGGCCGAACAGACACTTTTCCCATGGAGATCCAGCTCGCTCGGGGCCCATTAGCATCCTCGTGCATAATTAGGGCGGCGGGCATTGTCATGCAAAGCAGCCTCGGATGACAACACTCGAGCCCGGACGACGCAGGAACGCCGCGAGGAAGTTTCTCACACTGGTTTTAGTCCAAGGCAAACCGGGCTCTGCACGGCTTGGAGATTTTAATTAATTAATTGATTGATTGATTGATTGATTGATTGATTAATGGGTGCTGGGCTCCCCCCGGCTGCCCTGCGTCCCTCCCTCCATCCATGGGCTCCACCTTTCCGTGCAATGGAATCCCGGAATGGTTGGGGTTGGAAAGGACGTTAAAGCTCATCCCATTCCAGCCCACACCTTCCGCTCTCCCAGGCGGATCCAAGCTGGCCTCGGACACTCCCAGGGATGGGGCAGCCATGGAATAACCGGTGCCAGGGCCTCCCCACCCTCCCAGGGAGGGATTTCTTCCATGGAATTCTTTTAACTCAGTAAAATAAATTAAGCCCCCGAGCCCAGGCAGCCTCAGGATGATTCCAAGCACACGGGGTGGGAGCTGAGCCAGGCTCTCCATCCCGGGTGGGTTCTGACCCTGCTGCTCTCCCTAAGGCTCCAAAAGCTTTTCCTGCTCCCAAATCAACACCTTGGAGGGGTTTCTGCTGGGTCTAGGTGGACCCTGCTGGTGGTGGTTGGGGATAGAGGGGCCCAGGACAACCCAGCAGAGAAGCTGGGCTGGATCTGAGCCCCTTTCCTGGAAAATTCCCCTTCCCAGATGCTTTTCCCGTGCTCCTCAGGCAGGAGATGGGAGCAGGTTCATGGGAAAGGCACGAGGACTGGGAATCCATATTTTCCCACAAAAAGCTATAAAAGAGGAGCTGATTTTCAAATAATTCCAGCAGGGCCAGGGGAAAACTCCCACGTTGCCTGACCCCACTGAGAGCAGCACATTCACCGTGGGGCAGAGCAAAAGACCAGCCCAGAAAGGGAGAATAAAGGTGGAATTATGGCTCTGAGAAATGCCCAAGCCCCGTTTCCAGAAGGGATTCACCTTCCCAACAGGCAAAGTCCCATTCCCTGGCAGCGGGATTTGTAGCCTCACTTCTGCAGGGAGTGTAGGAGCCTCCACCTGGAGGATTTTGCTCCATGGGAGGACATTTAGAAGCCTTTTATCAGCACCAAACCTTTTTTCAGCCCCAAAATCTTTTATCAGCCCCAAAACCTTTTATCAGCCCTAAAATCTTTTATCAGCACCAAAATCCTTTATCAGCCTCAAAATCTTTTATCAGCCCCAAAATCCTTTATCAGCCCCAAAATCCTTTATCAGCCCCAAAACCTTTTATCAGCCCCAAAATCTTTTATCAGGCCCAAAGTCTTTCATCAGCACAAAAATGCCTTATCAGCTCCAGAATCTTTTATCAGCCCCAAAATCCTTTATCAGCAGCAAAATCCTTTATCAGACCCCAAATCCTTTATCAGATCCAAAATCCTCTATCAGCCCCAAAATCTTTTATCAGGCCCAAAGTCTTTTATCAGGCCCAAAATCCTTTATCAGCTCCAGAATCCTTTATCAGCCCCAAAGTGTTTCACCTGCCCATAAATCCTTTATCAGCAGCAAAATTCTTTCTCAGCCCCAAAACCTTTCATCAGCCCCAAAATCTTTCATCAGCCCCAAAATCCCTATCCACCCCAAAACCTTTTATCAGCCCTAAAATCCTTTATCAGCTCCAGAATCCTTTATCAGCCCCAAAGTGTTTCACCTGCCCATAAATCCTTTATCAGCAGCAAAATCCTTTATCAGACCCCAAATCCTTTATCAGATCCAAAATCCTCTATCAGCCCCAAAATCTTTTATCAGGCCCAAAGTCTTTTATCAGGCCCAAAATCCTTTATCAGCTCCAGAATCCTTTATCAGCCCCAAAGTGTTTCACCTGCCCATAAATCCTTTATCAGCAGCAAAATTCTTTCTCAGCCCCCAAAATCTTTCATCAGCCCCAAAATCTTTTATCAGCCCCAAAATCTTTTATCAGCCCCAAAATCCCTTATCAGCCCCAAAGTGTGCACTGCAAAAACCACCCCACATCTGCTCCCTCCAGCTCCACTCCTGCCTGGAAAGGGATCTCGGGGAGATCCAAAGCCAGGGAAGCCACAAAGCCCGAGGGGCTCCCCACGCTCTCCAAACAGAACAAACCAACCCCAAATCCGCCCCCAGAGCTGAAATATCCGTCAGAAATTTGTCCTGGGAACCTTCAGCAGGCCCGGAACAGGGCTGGGGGGACATCTCAGATGGGATTTCCACCTCTTTCCTTGGGATCGAATAAAAAACTCCCAGCCAGAGGCGCCAAGAGGTGGAGGAGCAGCCGAGCCAGAGCATTCCTGGAGATTGAGGTGAGCCGAAACCTCGGGAAGCTGCTGGGATTTCGAGGATGAACACACCCGGTGGGCCTCATCCTCAAACCAGCACCTTTCCAGTGCTTCCCTCCCCACTCCCAGCTCCCCAGCACCCACATTCCAAAGTCTTTNCCTAAAATCCTTTATCAGCTCCAGAATCCTTTATCAGCCCCAAAACTTTTTATCAGCCCTAAAATCCTTTATCAGCTCCAGAATCCTTTATCAGCCCCAAAACCTTTTATCAGCCCTAAAATCCTTTATCAGCTCCAGAATCCTTTATCAGCCCCAAAGTGTTTCACCAGCCCATAAATCCTTTATCAGCAGCAAAATTCTTTCTCAGCCCCCAAAATCTTTCATCAGCCCCAAAATCTTTTATCAGCCCCAAAATCTTTTATCAGCCCCAAAATCCCTTATCAGCCCCAAAGTGTGCACTGCAAAAACCACCCCACATCTGCTCCCTCCAGCTCCACTCCTGCCTGGAAAGGGATCTCGGGGAGATCCAAAGCCAGGGAAGCCACAAAGCCCGAGGGGCTCCCCACGCTCTCCAAACAGAACAAACCAACCCCAAATCCGCCCCCAGAGCTGAAATATCCGTCAGAAATTTGTCCTGGGAACCTTCAGCAGGCCCGGAACAGGGCTGGGGGGACATCTCAGATGGGATTTCCACCTCTTTCCTTGGGATCGAATAAAAAACTCCCAGCCAGAGGCGCCAAGAGGTGGAGGAGCAGCCGAGCCAGAGCATTCCTGGAGATTGAGGTGAGCCGAAACCTCGGGAAGCTGCTGGGATTTCGAGGATGAACACACCCGGTGGGCCTCATCCTCAAACCAGCACCTTTCCAGTGCTTCCCTCCCCACTCCCAGCTCCCCAGCACCCACATTCCAAAGTCTTTTCATCTCCTCTGCCAACATTTCCTGTCCCAGTAACAAGAACTCCTTTGAGATGGGAATTTCAGAGGGAAACTGGGGGATTTTTCCCATTTTTTATCCTCCCTCACACCAATTCCTGCTCAGTGAAGGACAGGGTTGGGAATGTCCTGCGTTTATATCACAGGAGAATCCCTGATGCTCCACCTGAGCATCCCAGAGCTTCCCTGATAATTCCAGCTCCTTCCAGTCCACGGGACTGACTCAGGATCCCACTGCGGCAGGTGGAGTCATGAGGGGGATGGAATTTGGGGCTCAGGATCCCACTGGGGCAGGTGGAGTCACAGGGAGGAATTTGGGATATTCCTGAGGTGTCCTGGGTTTAACCTTTCACCTCCCAGCTCTGCCCTTGGCTTTCACCCCTGGGAATTCTCCCTCTCGTTTAAACTGAACTGGAGCAGCAGGAGTGAGACGTGGAGAGGAGAGAGGGATCCCCACCGATGCCTCCCCGAATTCCTGGAGGATCCCAACACCCCCCATCTCTCTCTGGCCAACCCTGCAGAGCTACATCCCTCCCAAATCCAGGGATTCCGGCCACAAACGCAGCTCAGGGCCAGCCTGCCCCTCAGAGGATCCTTAAGGGATCTCATCAACAGCCCCGTGTGACCCTTCCCGAGGGGGACTGAGGAAAAACGGGAAGTGAAGGAGCCACAAACACCCCTGAGTCCCTCACCTGTCCCACAGCCCCCGAAATGATGAGATGGTGGCCGTGGGGACACCGGGAGCAGCCTGAGTGACAGCGCCGGAGCAGCAGAGGGGAAACCCCTTCACGCACAGGACACCCCGGGAATGGGACGGATCTGCCCCGAAGGCGGCACGGCCTGGTCCACCTCCACAGCCAGCCAGCCCCGGGAATGCCCAGCAGCCTTCAGGACACAGGGAAAAGTGTCAGTGGATGACCCAGGGAGGTCAGGGCTGCCCCAGGCCGCAGCTCCGGGGCCTGTTTGCGTCGCCCACCGCAGAGCCTGGCACGGGGCCGGGCAGAGCCGGGCACTGACCCCAAATGTCTGCGGGGGCACGGGGGCTGCCGGGCCCCTCTGGGACGGGGAGCAGCCCAGCAGGAGCTGCCGGCAGCATTCCCCCTCCGGGCTGGGACGGTTTGGGGGACAGGAGCCTCCTGCAAAGGAACGACGGCGCTGAGGGCAGAGGGGCCAGGGGCAAATCTTGGAGTAAAAAGCGGCAGCTCGGCCCCCGCGAGGGCACGGAAGGGGCTGGGGAGGGGGCAAAGCTGGGAAAAGGCACGGAGGAGGAGGGAGGGAGCAGGACAAGGCTGCTGGGGGCCCTGGTGACAGCTGTGCGGGGACAGCCACTGAGGGAAGGCAGAGGCAGCCCAGGTTTGCGGCCCCTCCCTTCTCCAGACCCTGCTGCGGCCAGGGAAGCCCTGGAAAAGTCCCCAGTCCTCCAGGACGCTTTTCCAGTTCCCTGAGAGGAGAGGAGAGCAGATCACTGATCCCTCCCTCAGCTCCTGGAACTTGAGGGGCTTTTTGCTGGGCAGATCTCTGTTCTCCCTTCCCGAGGTTTCCTGCCTGGGAAGCGATTTTGCAGCAGGACGAAGTCAGTGGATTTTGGGGCGGATCCCACCGGGGACACAAAGAGGCGACACAAGTTCCCAACCTGGCCCTGCTCAGCTGCTCCCTGCCCCGCTCCTTCGGCAAAGTGAAAAAATAACCCAGAGAAATTAAATATTCCCCAAAGCCGGGCCTGCGGCGCACGTTAATGTTCAGCAGCTCAGAAAAATGACAACTCTTTGTTTAGACTTTCTCCTAATTCATATTTCATACGGGCCTCCCCTAATCCAGACTCAATCCATCTTCCCTCCTATTTGTTTTCTCTCCCCCCTCCCTTTTTTCTTTTTTTTTTCCCTTTCAACCTGTTTAATCCTTTTAAGTTCAAGGATTTGAAAAGCAAATACTATAAAAGATGAAAGGTGCGTTGGAGGAAATCAACTTTGATAAGAGGCTTTTATGGCTTGTAAACCTTATTCCGGCCCTTGGGCTTGAAAGGCAGCACGAATTTTAAGAGCCTTATGCAAGCC
Source organism: Oriolus oriolus (assembly GCA_013400235.1). Lineage (NCBI taxonomy): Eukaryota > Metazoa > Chordata > Aves > Passeriformes > Corvidae > Oriolus > Oriolus oriolus. The sequence continues at coordinate 6,435 of VXBT01000858.1, read as the reverse complement.
TCACGTTGAGCTTCAGAAAAAAAAACCTGTTCCAGCCTAAAAATGGGGCTTCTCCTCACGGTGGCCCAAATTTGGGCACCCACAGCACAACTCTGGGTTTTTAGGAACCCAAGAAACAGGCAAAATGAGTTCTAAAAGAATTAAAAGATATTAAATCTTTGGATTAATGGCATAATCCTGAAGAAAGTGCTCGATTTTCTCCTTAAAGCCTCGCACCTGCAGCAGCTCCAGCCACGATCCCACACCTCGGAACCTCTTCCCAGGGAAAAGCAGCTCTGAAAGGGTTAAACAGCCCCAGCCCCACGTCCTGGCCGGGCTCCGGCTTCTCCCATGGCCAGGAGTGCCTGCAGTTAGGCCAGGCTTTGGTCCCTGTGGGTGCAGTTAGGCCAGGCTTTGGNGCAGTTAGGCCAGGCTTTGGCAGGTCCCTGTGGGTGCAGTTAGGCCAGGCTTTGGTCCCTGTGGGTGCAGTTAGGCCAGGCTTTGGTCTCTGTGGATGCAGTTAGGCCAGGCTTTGGTAGGCCCCCCTGTGGGGCCAGTTAGGCCAGGCTTTGGTAGGTCCCTGTGGGGCCAGTTAAGCCAGGCTTTGGTAGGTCCATGTGGGTGCAGTTAGGCCAGGCTTTGGCAGGTCCCTGTGGGGGCAGTTAGGCCAGGCTTTGGCAGGCCCCTGTGGGTGCAGTTAGGCCAGGTTTTGGCAGGTCCGTGTGGGGCAGTTAAGCCAGGCTTTGGCAGGTCCCTGTGGGTGCAGTTAGGCCCGGCTTTGGCAGGCCCAGCTCCAGCATCATGGAGAGCACGGACTGCGCAAGGGCCGTGTTTGGGGCCGGGGCCGGGAGCCGGGCAGAGCAAGCAGGACCTGGGGCTCTGAACACGGCCCAGGAGAATCCCAGGGAATGCTGGAGTCCAGGAGAATCCCAGGGAATGCTGGGGCCCAGGACAAGCCCTGGGAGCAGGGATGGCCCATTCCAGGGGTGGGGATCGGCACGGAAGAGCCTCCAGCCGGTGCCCCAGGGAGCCGCCGGGTGCTGCAGAGGGGAATCCCTGCCAGGCGTCCCCAGCAGCACTCGGGGCAAACACAGCGTGTCCCCTGTCCTGGGACACGGGAAGCAGAATTCCAGAATCCCTGAGGTTGGAAAGGCCCTCCAAGGTCAAGCCCAAGCTGTGCCCGAGCCCCACCTCGTCCCCAGCCCAGAGCGCTGAGTGCCACCTCCAGGAGTTCCTTGGACACCCCCAGGGATGGGCACTCCCTGGGCAGCCCCTGCCAAGGCCTGACCACCTTTTCCATGGAAAAGTTCCTCCTGCTGTCTCTGCTCTGGCCCCTTGCTCCCACATGGCTCCGCAGTGGATCTCTGCCGGGGCTGGATAATGGGAGAGCAGCGGCTCCATCCATTCCTTCCCTGGAATTCTGCCACCGGGAACTCAGGCTGGGGGGAAGCAGCACCACGTGAGAAGCTCAGGCAAAGCATTACTGTGCAGGGAATACCGGCAGTCCGGGAAAGGGAGATTCCTTGGGATCCTGCTTCTCCCAGAGGAGCCGGGAGCATCAGTGGAGGCTGGAAAACCAGGAGAGGAACTCCCTTAACACCTTCAGATGGTGGCTCCTGTCAGCACCTTGGAGAGTTTGAGTTATTTTAGGGACATTCCCACACATTCCCGTTCTGGAGCAAGGGGAACATCACCCCCATCACCCGTTTCCCACTGTTCCCGCTCATCCCCAGAGCTGGAGAGGACGTTGTTGGCCAGCTCTGGAATTCTCTGCATTTGCATCACGAACTACCACCACAAAAAATCGGGAATAACACCAGCTCTGCTCAGCCGCCCCACAGCTTTGCCAGCGGGATTTGGGTCATGCCCTGAGTGCGTTTTTGGGACCGCCTGGTGCACGGAAACACAAAGAAATTCCATCATTTCTCAGCCAAGCCCAGAGCCGGGCAGAGACCTCGAGCTTGGCCGTGGTGCCAAGGAAGGTCAGAGCAACGAGCTCCAACGCTCTGGGCGCAGGGAATGGCTCGGGGACCCGAGTTAATGGGATCTCTGCAGGCGTTAATGGGATCTCTGGGAGCTCTGCACGTAGCCTGGGTGCTGCTAATGAGCAGCACAGTCCGCAGGAGCAGCCAGGGATCCAGGGGCACCCATGGGGAACCACAAACAGCTCAGAACTCCCAGATTTTCCCGTCTAAATAAGCAAAACAGGGAAAAGGTGAGGGGAAAACGAGGCAGGGAGGGAATGCAGGCTTAGGGAGCTTAAGGGATTTTCCCCAGCTGGCGAGGGGGGGTTGAAAGGAGGATTTCTGGATCCCAGTTTGACCCCGAACCCCTTCACTGCCCTGCAAGGAGGATTTCTGGATCCCGGTTTGATCCCAAACCCCTTCACTGCCCTGCAACTGTTCCTCCAGGAAGGCAAATCCAGCCGCAATTCCAGCGGATCCCTTTGCAAGCACCGACCCAAACATCAGCACAAACAGGAGGAACGGGGACCGGGACAGCTGAGATCCTGCAGGAAATGCTCCTGGGATACACAATATCCCAGTTTTTGGGGCTCCTGCATTTATCCCCCTGGTTACTTTTGGGTGTTACCGGCCCTGAGAAGCGAAAGTTGTTGGCAAACGCTGCGATCCAGCAGTTCTCACCTCTGGAAAGCGCTTGCAGCAGCTCTGAGCAGCAGAAAGTTCTTTTAGCACCAACCTTATCTCTCCCCCACGGATCTGCAAAGCCAGGGAGCAAATCCCGTCCATCCCCTGGGCTGCGGGAACGCAGTGGGCTCGAAATGACAGCAGAGACCCGGCCCAGCTCCATCCCCCAGGCTGGAAAACTGCCTGGAAATAACAGCAGTCCTGGGAATAATCAGGGGAGAAGGGCTGAGGACATTTCCACGGGCGTGTGGAGCACAGTTATCCTGGGAAAGGCCTCCCAGCCCAGCCCAGATGTCAGGTGCTCCCCCCAGGATCCCGTCCAGAGCCAGGCTCAGTTTTCTGGGAGGGAACCAGTGGCAGGGTTGTGGTTTCATAGCTAAATAACATCCAATTTTGGGATCATTCTCGCCTGGGAAGCGCTTTGGGGGAGCTGGGAGCTGCGCCCGGGCAGGTGAGGAGGAGCAGGAGGTGACACACACGGGGATTGGGGATGCAGAGCTGTCACATCCCTCTCCCAGCCCAGACCCCAGGAGCCACGGGAGGACGAGCTGGGAACAAAAACCAGCCTCCACTTACAGGATAAACCCCTAAATCTTTAATATTGGAGAACGTTGTGGCAAATCCAACATCCTCCTCAAACACCATCCTGGGAGATTCCAGCCTGCTCCATCAGAGTCCCCATCCCTGCTCAGCTCCTGATGTCCCCCAGGAGGAGGAGGAGGAGGAGTGGGACGTAGAAGTGCAGCTGTTGTGCCGAGCAGCCCCACGGCACCCCAGCCCTGTGCTGCCGCTCGTTCCAAGGAGCCTGCAACATTTGGCCACCAGAGCTGCTCCCTGTTTGTTTTGGGAGGACCAGGGATTGCTCAACAGCTGCTGGGGAGGCCTGGTTAGCCAAAAAGAAATAATAATGCCCTACCCTGAGCACATCTCCAGGGAAACCGAGTGGTTTTTCCACTTCTTTCTGTGTCACCAGTAGCACCAGGGGACTCTGCCCGAGAGCAGCCCCACGCGGAGGGAGAGGAGCCGCCCGACCCGGCAGGAACGGGGCGAGGAGGAGCAGGAACGGAGGAAAGGTGACACAATGGGTGGCCAGGGCTCAGCCACAGCTGAATTTCCGAGGTCTGAGTGGCCAGAGGAGGAGGAGGGAGCCCTTCCCAAAAGGTCTGTTTCCAATAAAAAGGAGCGTCCCAGAGGAGGGGCTGCCTGTGCCTCCCCGGCTGCGCTTCCCAGACACTTCCAGCCATGCGGGAAGGGCCAAACCAAGGGATGAGGTGAGGAGCCAGCGGCCTGGGAAGGGCAGCACAGGCCCTGGGACCACCCGTGGGGCCAGCACGAGCCCCCAGCAAATCCAACCTAGAGTTCCCTGGAGACCTGGCAGGGACTCAGCTGCCAGGAATTCCACACAAGTGGCAGGAAGGGATGGGCAAAGCTTGTCACAAACCCTGGAAACATTCTCTTCTTCCAGTATTTGGGGGGACGATCTCAATTATAACATTTTTTTATATTTGAAGCAGTTGATAGGCCTGTCCTATCTAGAACTTAGGCTGGAGAGCACAACTTCCTACATCCCCGTTTTCCAAAGATCTTCACACCCCACCAGCACTGGTGCCAGGAGCCACCTGACCCCACGGGGTGACACCTTTTCAAACAGGAAAAGAATCAGAAATGGTCTCTGGATTTGGAGTTTCCCATCGTGGCAAGAGGGGACGGGGCCAAATCTCCCCCTCCCTCGTGCCAGAGCGTGGTGGCACTGTGACGTCATCGCTGTCACCCCAAACCAAACCAGGCACTGGAGATCTCCAGAGCCACCAAATGTTTCTGTCCTGGCTTTGGGGAGAGTCCCAAACCCTCTGTGGGTCAGAGTCACCCCACACACCCTCCCACGGCTGCTTCCATAAGAGTCACACCCGACCTCTTCCCTGCTCTGCTCCTCCTCCCATGCCAAACCTTGGGGCTGCCTCACCTGGGACAGCTCGTCCTCCGGGATGGGATCAGGATCAGGATCAGGATCAGGATCAGGATCAGGATCAGGATCGGGATCGGGATCGGGATCAGGATCAGGATCACCCACCTGGCCCCGTTCCACCCCAGCTGCACAGATCCCACACAGGGAACCCGCCCCACACGCTGGGCACAGCCTTCTATCAACCCCAACTCCCCAAAACCGGGCCCCAAACACTTCCAGGATTTCATGCAGGAAATAATGACCTTTTTCTCCTAAATCAAAATCCTTTTCCTCCCCTCTCCAACACTGCAGGGCCTCCACTGTCCCCGAGTTTGATAAATAAAAGGAGCTCTCACACCCAGCAGGCCCTGGATTTCCATAGGTACCCCAAACATCCCTTAAAATGTCCTTTTAATGAGTGCAACATCCCAAAGGCTGGACTTCCACCCACACCTTCTCCATGGAGGTGCAGCGGTGCCAAATTTGTGCTGAACTTTTACATTTGAAGAAGCTGAGCCTCCATGGGCTCCCAGCAGGATAGAACAGGGCCTGTGGCTTCCAGGGGTGAGGAGGACGGGGCGGAGGAGAACCCAGCCCATATTGGAGCAATCTCGGCGGTCGTTAAGGGCATCCTGCTGGCCCAGGCCTGCCCCTCAGCCCTCCCTCCCCTCCTCTGTCAAACAGCCTTTAACCTCTTCCCTCCTGAGGCCCAGCCGAGTGTGGGGAGCCGCAGGAAAAGGGGATGGAGGAGAATTCCAGGGGAGCAGCACTCAGAGGTCACCAACCCCAAGCGCTGAACTTCCTTCTTTTCCCGAAAAAACAGAGCGGGAAAGGGGGGGAGAGGCCTTTTCTGAGATGAGGAGTGGTGGGAACCCACTCGTCCTGCTCAGCTTTGGGAGGATGTGGGCCCAGCTGGGGGGCGGCCAGGATGAAAGAGCCTTTGACATTTTCAGACCAAAGGGTCTTATTTTTATTTTATTTCTGAGGGCCACATGCAGGCAGAGGCCTTTAATGGTGCTGCAAACAGATGGGCCAACGGTTCCTGTGCTCATCCAGGGCGCCAGGCAGAAAAATACCATGGAAAAATGAGCACTAAACGTTTTCCCTTCTCCATTTCCCATCCCTGCTCCTTTCTGGCTCCTGGAAAGTGGCCTTGGACAAGGTTGGAGTGGCCACCACCTCATCCCAGGTATCTCCACCAGGTCAGGGGTGTTCTGGATGGGAATCAAACCCTGCCAGCCCTTCAAGCAAAGGAGTTGTTCTCATTTTCAATAACGAACCAAATGAAAATGTTCAGACTTTTCCAGGTTTTTGATTTCTGCTTGGAATTATTTTTGCCCTTTTTTGCTTCGCTCGGACAAGAGAAGGAAAATAAAGAAGGAATGAAGAAGTAAAAGGGAAAATAGAAGGAAGGGGGGAAGGATGGAGGAGGAACTATTTTAGAGGCAGAAAAATCCTAAAATTCAAAGCCAAATGTTTTTTCCAGGAAGAGGAATTAGTTCAGACTTTGGGAGAGAAAGGGTCAAGCTTTGGTTGAAAAATTCTCAAGCAGGTCAATTTAAAATCATCACCCGACTCTGCCCCTGGAGCTCCCATGGAATTACTGGTCCTTGGAATTTCAGCACAATCTGCTGTGAGCTCCCTGAACTCAAGGGTTGTCCTTTTCCTTGGCTCTGCCATGGGCAAAAACCGTCCCAAGGATCCACAAAGATCAGGATAATGCACTGTGGAATGAAAGTCATCCCAGACCTCCACCCAGGACATTGCTCATCCTTTCTCCAGGGAGCTCCATGTGCAGCTCTCCCACAGCAACATTCCAGCCTCCACGCCAAGATGTCATAGAGCTGGGAATGCCATCACAGA
>VXBT01000856.1:1076-45636 GCA_013400235.1 Oriolus oriolus | reverse complement strand
TGACTGACAGGATTGTTGATATTCAGAAACCTCTGGAAGCTGGGGTCTTGAGACCCCCTGGGCGCGTGACCAAGCCCGTGACAGGCTCGGGAACTACTTTGCCGCTTGGTGTTCCTCCGCCGGCCAGCTGGCTGTGGCGGGGGCGCGGGCGGGGCGCAGGCGGCAGCACCCCCATAGGTCTCAGTAATGCACTTGCTCCCAACCACAAAAAACAGGATTTGTTCTACGTGACACTCCCCAACTCTGTTTCTGAAGATTTCAGTAGCAGAGTTTCTCACTCCAGCTGTGTTACTTAGCAAGACTCCATGTGGCAGTGAATATTTTCTCAATGGAGCAGTGTATGAGTAGGTCAGGTCAAATCCTGGCTCACACAATTAGTGCTTTCCACCCAGAATGGTTTCTCATGGCTTTGCTATTGAAGGTGTGCCTGACCTGGAGGAGGGATTGTGGGGTTTTGTGTGTCTGTTTCCATTGCAGCAGGAAAGGTAAGTGCACTGCAGGTCAGGTGGTCCAGACCTGCATCCCAACTTATGTTACTGAACACAGGTGTGCAATAGGCTTGGCATGCTTGAATTCACTGCCAAGATGTCCGTGATCAAAAAGTGCGACACACATGGTTCGGTGACCTTGAGTCTGGATTTAAAAGTTAATATTCAAAACTAGTGCAGATATTGCTCTGTAATGTGAAGGCATAATATTTTATATATTTGTATTTTCCAAAGCCAGCATTTACTGTTTGAAGTACATCCAACCCATATTCTTCAACTCAGTGAAGATTGTCTTTGGGATCAGAATGACAATTACAAATAGGTAATTATATTCCTGCACCAGATATGCTTGAATCCCCAGCCTAACTTACAATTTCTGTTATTCATAATTTATTTTTAATTTCCAGGAGACATCGGAAGGGTGTAGATTTAAAATGGACTGGCAGAAGGCTGCTTATCAAAATATCGTTGTGATGTTTGAGTTACTGTTCTTCTTAAATCACATATATATGTAGCAGAATTGCCTTTCCAGTCCAAGAAGAAGTCTTAACAGTCTAAGACTACTTTATTTCATGATATTTTTACTTGGTATTTAATTTATCAGGTCATTAACAAATCAGACAGTCTGTGAGCTATAAAATATTATTTGTTTGTGTTGCTACTCTCCATTCCCACTCAGCAGATGTATGAGACAACTCATTCTGCGACTTGTCACACTTGTTCTCATTTTTTATGACAAGCTTAAGATCTTATATCTCTCTGCTAGCAACTGTGAGTTCTATTATTGTATTCTTTTTTCACATGCCAAAGTAACCTTGTGAGTTAATTGGTATCTAGACAGCTCTTCAAAATCGTGCAAAAATCTTGCATGAAATCAAATCTGTATTTGAAGGTTTGAGGTTTTGAGAAATGTGTAAATGAATTTTCCTTAGACCTCTGACAGGGTGCTTGTCTTCATGATGTCAAGAAACAAGTTAATATCTTTTGGAAGACATTGAAAAGATTGTACAGTTATTAAAGCTTGCTCAGTTTTCAGTTCTGGTGAGGAGAGGTGAGCCCAGATTTAAAAGGTTCTCCCAGAACACACTGATCCCTGTGTTCAACTTGCACAGAACTGCTGCAGGTTCTGTCTTCATATTTCTCAGTTCTATGGCAGCGTTTTCTGTCGTCCTCAAAATTTATCTCTGAAAAAAATCATGATTAGTCTTCACCATTTGTACATTTAAATTTGGATGTGGTTTTCCACCTTTTCAGACTACTTGGAATGGTAAAACAGATTTCACTGACAATGGAAAACTGTTTTAAGACAATAAGGATCGTAACTTTTACAGTAAGTTTGATGAGAACCTAGTTTTCAATTTCAGGTGACAAAACAGCCTAGTTTTATATTCATTCCACCATGCTCCTCCATAACCAATCCTGCTGGCACTGCATCAGTTTGCACAATATTGACCCTTAAATATCCTTTAAAACTGACTTTAAATTGGTAAACTCTTAAACTTTAAAATAAGAAGCAGCAGTTACTTTGGGATTACCCTGGGAATATTAGTGGCCTGATGAAAGAAATTCTCTGAGTCATGACAACAGAGAAAATGATAATTTTATTTTATTACCAGCAAAATATTTTTAAATCATCAAATGATGCCTAGATGAACAAAATACAGCTACTTATAAAAGGCATTGCCCACCATCATAGGCCCTTTCATTTTCATATCATATTTAACCATAGCTTTGCAGCTCTAAGAACAAGATTTTCTGAGGATCTAACAGGGAATTGCTAATCACTTATTTAAAATAAATGTTTTAACAGTGAGGTTCAAGCTTTTTTTTTCTTTTTTTACAAAATTAAGTTAATTTCAGTGCAGTATTTCCTTCAGGTTCTTCACAGTAGATGTATATAGTTGTGTTTAATAAGAGTTCATCTTAAGCTTAAAATTTGCATCAAAAAGTATCTTTACTCCCTTTTTATCAGGTAATTTTTTCCCATCTTGACTTGTAACTCTCCTAAATTTGTCTGCCAATAGAAGGAGCTCCTGCGTTAGCCAGCAAGCTGGAGCTCCCAGGAGAACCTTTCCTCTGATCCAGACAGATGGGATTCTGGCTTTCATAGCGTGTGTGTGTGTGATGTGTACAAAAATTCTGATTACAATTTTGGTACAAACTATCCAGTCATATTGCAAACAAACCCTGTCAGATTATTGCCAGATAAGAGCATAGCACTGTTTAGAGGGAGAGCTTTTTTCTTTTTGGGAAAAAAGGGTTTGTCTGCTTGTATCTTGCAGTGTCTGTAAGCATTCTGCTGTAGAGGGGTGGTCAGCCTTGTCCTGCTTTTTGTGATTAAGGACATTTCCTGACTGCAAACATAAGCTGTTGGGTGGTATTGGGGAAACACTGAAGATCAGAATAACAGAAAACATTGGTTCCTGAGGATTTTAAAGGTATTGCTGGTATCAATAGGGAAAGCAAACACGCACATCCTGTGTGGAAAGAGGGTGATGCCTCTGGAAGAGCCAGTGATTCAGCAGTAAATATTTCAATTTTTGAGAGAAGATTTTCATATTTAAGTTATGTTCACAGAACCACAGAATATATGGAGTTGAAGGGAGCCACAAGGACCATCGTGTCCAACCAGGCCACGCACAGAACCATCCCCAAGAGTCACACCATGTGCCCAAGAGCATTGTCCAAACACCCCGTGGTCTCAGACTGGTGCTGTGCCCATTCCCTGCTCAGGAGCCTGTTCCAGTGCTCAGCCACCCTGGGCGGGAAGAGCCTTTTCCTGATATCGAACCTAAACCTCCCCTGCACAGCTTCAGGCCATTCCCTGGGTCCTGTCCCTGGTCACCACCGAGCAGAGATCAGAGCCTGCCCCTCCTCTTCCCCTCACGGGGAAGCTGCAGAACTGCAGCGAGGTCTCCCCTCAGTCTCCTCTTCTCCAGCTGAACAGACCAAGTGCCCTCAGCCGCTCCTGATATGGCTTCCCTTCAAGGCCCTTCACCATCTTCACAGCCCTCCTTTGCACACTGTCTAACAGTTTAATGTCATTTTTACACTGTGGTGCCCAGAACTGCACACAATATTCCAGGTGAGGCTGCCCTGGCCCACAGCAGAGCGGGACAATCCCTCCCAGGCCCGGCCGACCATGCCGGGCCTGGTGCCCCCAGGACAGGGCACAGCCATCGACCAGGACCCCCAGTCCCTTTCCCCGGCACTGCTTTCCAGCCCCTCATTCCCCAGTCTGTCCGTACACTCAGGGTTATCCCACGGAGAGGCAGAATCCGGCACCTTCTGCAGCTGAACCTCACACGGTTGGTGCTGGCCCAGGTCTCTCACTTGTCACGGCCTCTCTGCAGGGCCTCCCTCAGCTGTGATCTCAGTACTGTCTGTGAGCTTTCTTAGTATCTGCTCCTCTTATTCTTGTGGAGAAGTTACTGTCACTTTGCTTTTTATTTTTTCATTCACTGCTCCTTATCTGAGGAGTTTTTCCTCACTTCTATCAGTACAATGGTGCAGGAAATAAAATAAAAGCCATAAAACATTCTTTGCTTGCCAGAGTGTAATGAAACAGAGGGCATTATAAAAGAAAGACCCCTCCTGACTTGCTTCATATGGCATTTTGCCTACACAACAGTGAATGATCTCTCTTAGAGAAAGACCTGGAGTAAAAATTGAATTGTCGAGCAAAAGCCTGTAATACCTTTTTTTTTCCAGACATGTACAGACTGGAGCCTTTACTTGCACTTAGGCTGCAAAGCAGAGACCCTAATATACACTTACAGCTTCTGTAGAGAGATGAGAAAGCATTGAAAAGACAAAATGAAGAATATCAGACCAGACCTAAGAGACATGGTGCGGTCTGGGGATTCTACTTCTTCCTTTTTCCTCTCTCTATATTTTCTACTGGCTTTGTGAAGTCAATAGAGGTATGAAAATCCCAATCACACAATATAACCCCTAAATACTCCAGGGCCAGATTCTCAGGTGGATTTATTTCTTCTATCCTCCACATCTTTCATCTAGTACAAATAGACCCATAAATTGGCAGCCTGTGCCTGGTAGAGCACTCCCCTGGTATGTGGAGAAGCTGTTGTGCATTGCTGATCTGGTCTGGATATTTCTCTGTGCTTGCCCTCTTCCCAAGAGAGAAGGAAAGAGGTGATGTGGCTGAGCTGTGCTCCATCATATCTCAAACTGGAATGGCTTCTATTCTTCTTTTTTTCTCATTAATGTATCTATCCTATACTACTTCACTGCAAGATAGAGTTGCATTCCTGTTCTCTGCATTAATAAATGGAGAGCTGAGATGTAGAGATTCCAGCCTTCAGCTCAGCCTCAGCTATATCAGTACCCAGCATATTGAAAGTATCACTCAGGTGACTTTGTGGATTTATGATGGAGTTTTATGTGAATCTAAGTTTGGCTGTCTTTATTACTTATCTGTCAACATGTTTAAACGCTTTTTATATACACAAAGGTTTGCAGCAAAGCTCAGGAAAATCCTATTTCAGCTAATTATTGCTCTCAATGTCTGTCAAATCCAAAACAAGAAGAACTTTGGCACAAGGGGGAAAGAAAGCCCCTGCTGCCTAGTCAGTTTAGGTCGTTTGGTTATTGTGACCCCAGACTGATTCGGGTACATCATTGCCTTTAAACTTGGAGAATTTTATTATGATATTGTGTCAAAATTTTGCAATCATAATCAATAGATCAGAGTTCAAGCTGTTGTCTCACTAATAAACATGTTTCCCTCACAAATGATCTGGGGCAGTTGGGGAAAATCTATCTCCCAGATTTAGTTTTTCCTGTAAGAGTGCACGGGTTCAGCTGTTGCTGTTACAACACTGCTGTCCAACAGCAGCAGGAATTTGAGAGCCTATTAATCTCACTGCCTACCCTACATGGGAACAGGGAGCAACTGCCTGCAAGCTCAGATTTTTTTCCTCAGTCACATTTCAACTCTCTGGCAGGACCTTTCAGTCCTTAGGTTTGCTCTGGGCAGACCACTCTCTGTGCCACCCCCTGGGCTCAGCCATGCTGGTCAACATCTTTCTGCATGGCAGAAATGTCTTTGTGGTCACAGGCGGTGACAGGTAGATCTTTCTGCCTCTCCTGACATTCCTCATTTTACCTCTAAACCAGGCCTGCGTAGTTAAGGGGAGGAAAGAAGCTGATAGGCAACTCGGCTTACTGCACTTGTTAGGCACCCCTGTGCTTGTTGCAGTTTTGCTGCTGTTTTGCAATTATCCGTAATCACACTGAGTTTGTCTGAGGGAATGCAAACAGAACATTTGCAACATCCAAAGCAAGCAACGTAGTCACAGAAGTTTTTACATGGCACAAGTAATGAAATAAGCAATGCCAAAACCTTATTGATTTATATGAAGGCTAAATCAGAAAAGCCCCCTCCTTAGCCAGCTGAGTCACTTCCCCCCTGACAAGGCTGCAGTCAGGCTTTCAATGCAGACCATTCAAAGGTCCTACATGGGAGAGCCTGCCAGAAAACCCATTTACAGAGGAGGGTTCTCTTCCAGTCTCTTCAGCAAGGAATACTGTTGTGAACATCTTCTTACGTAGACTCACCAAAAGGTTTGGGCTGGAAGGGGCCTTAAAGCCCATCCAGTCCCACCCCCTGCCATGGGCAGGGACACCTCCCACTGTCCCAGGCTGCTCCAAGCCCCAATGTCCAGCCTGGCCTGGGACACTGCCAGGGATCCAGGGGCGGCCACAGCTGCTCTGGGCACCCTGTGCCAGGGCCTGCCCACCCTCCCAGGGAACAATTCCCAGTTCCCAATATCCCATCCATCCCTGCCCTCTGGCAGTGGGAAGCCATTCCCTGTGTCCTGTCCCTCCAGCCCTTGTCCATTGTCTCTCTCCATCTTTCCTGCAGCTCCTTTGGGCCCTGCAAGGCCACAGTGAGGTCACCCCAGAGCTTCTCCTCTCCAGGTGAACAATCCCAGCTCTCAGGTTTCTGATTCTAGAGATGCTCATGTTTCTGGACCTTTGATCCCAAAGGCTCATCAGAGATTCATGTTGGTGGATCTGGAAGAGGAATCATAGACACCATCTTACATCCAATAATTTCTAAATTGCTTATTTACTCACCAGGCATTCTTCCCCGTCACAGTGAATAGTTTTGTTTCAAAGGTATGCAAAAATACCTCTACTAACACAGGTGTAATTTTCTGTTCTGCACTGACCATTGGAAAATATCATCTTGCACCATTTTGCAATAACATTTCCCTTTCTAGTAACTCATTTTCCTGTTCGTGACTTCCAGCGAATTTTATCATCTATATCAGCAGCCAAGACATATTGCACCAATGTCTAAATGCAACAACTGTACTTATTAACAACTAATTCATATCAAATGTGACTTTAATAAAACATTTGGGGTGAATATATGCTCAGAGCTACTAAACCATGGCCTCTTCTTTAAAGCATTTTGAGACTGTACAGACTGTTTTCCTCAGACAGCAGTCCAAATACCACTGTAGTGGAGATCTTCAGTCTTTGTAGGACCTTATGAGAAAATGAATTTGTAATTATGCCAATGAAACTGCTTCCTTCTCTGGTAATATTGCAGTAAATTTCATGCATATGTTGAAGAAGTTCATATTCTGAAAACATGTACTTCCTTGCTCTTGTCAGTAGTAAATTTTCCACACAGACATAATGACAGTCTGCTTCTCTTTGATGCTCATCACAATTATCAATAGCAGATTTCAGCCAAAAATTCTTTCATCCTAATTTTCACTTTTTTTTGTGTGTGTTAAAAATTACAGATGGAAATCTTTTACGCTGTACAACTTTATAATTTTTTTTTTTTAATATTCTCATTCCAGGCATTTTACATTTTCTTAAATGTATGAGCCATTTCCTTTTACAGCAAAGACCCTTGGTCCCTTTGAAGTGACATAATTTAAATGTACAAATTCACAAGATTAATGCAAGCAGAATGGGGTTATCTGTTCTTACATTAAAATGCTTTATTCTTTAACCAAAACAAAAAAAAATATTTCTTTACTTTATGCATAAATCTCTGGTCAAATATTTAGTATGTAACCATGACCTAAACTCACGCTCCAGAGGATCAGGGCACAGGTACTGGGCAGCTCCTCTTTAGGTCAGAAGTCTGAAGCTCTCCAGATCTGACCAAAAATTCTCTGAGAGATGATGTTGAAAGAAAACTGGTTTACTCAGGGTGTGTTCAAGTGATTTGGTGGGAAGGAAAAGAACTATGCTTTTCCTCTCATGACTTTTTTCTCAGTGTCACCGTTTTTCCCATTTGATTATTTGCTCTGGAAGGCTATTAATCTATTTAAATATCACATCTGGACTCCTTATTTTATGTAGGAATAAGCACCAAATCACTCCACTTTCTACAGAAAAGTTTCAAAACTTCCTTTCTTTGTCAGTCAACACCATGCTACCTTAAAATTATAACTTTTCACCCTAAAAGAAATCCTATCTAGAAGGGACCCCTCTATGACTATAATGGCGTTTCTCTTAAAAAAAAAAAGTTGTATCCAGAATGTTCTTTCAGGGCATTATTTTTAATTTACAGGGGCATTATCAATTTATTTGTGCTAAGTTATTTTGTTTCTTTTTGAAAGACACTTAAATTTTGTCATATTTTCCAACTTAAGAAAAAAAAAATCTGTCTGCATAATATGTAAATAAACATATCACTCCTTATAGTCTTTGATTTCCAAATGGTCAGAAACTCTCCCTGCGCTCTTGCTTTCTTCTGAAATGAAACGAGAGCAACAAAACATCTACAGCTTTGGAGTGAATGTTTCTGACACTCTTGTTTTGGGGCCAAAGCCACAGGAGGGAGTGGAGTGTGACCTCTGGAAACTTTTATAAACTGAAATAGAACTTTTCTGCGTGTGCCAGCGCTCAGTGCTTTTGAAGTGTCCATTTCTCCTAGGATATATTTCCCATTCTTCGCGACAATAACTTCTGTTAGCGTTTCCCTGCAACTGTTGAAGCCTGATAAAGAGATCCCTTTCACAGATGGCACTTATCTTCATGTTGGCATACAGCAGTGGAAAAAACCCCGACTTTACGCACTGCAATGTTTTCAAATGCTCCAGAGCGGTGGTAGGAGAGAAAATATTTCCCAAACACTTTTTTTTTAATAATTTAAAGTGTTTAAGTACAGAAGTGTTTTCCATAGCTTTTTAATACAAAGAATTAATTTTATTAAAGTTTATGACATCACTTTTAAGCACAATGTCCCATAGATTATAAACCATCAGTAGTAAAACAAGTTAAATTTGTTGATGGTAACATGATGTCTGTTATATCTATTTTATTTTCTCCATCATCTCATGATCACAGACTATATGGATTGTTAATCTCTCTGGTGAAGGTTGTCGAATATTTTTAATATCAGGAAATTTTGTCTCAACTTTGCATTTTGAGCAGGAAAGAAAAATATGAAGTCTAAAGCAATAGCATGCAGACCTAGAATGAAAGCTGGTCTGTAACTCTTACCCCAAAATAGTATACGATAATGAAACTGTACATATATTACAGAGAGGTTCATTCCCATCTCACCTCCCCTGGTGTGGTGGTGCTGTGAAATCTAAATTGAATGGCTGAGGGAACAACTGGAGGTGTGGGAAAGCAGGATAGGACAGACAGATGGTCTGCTACAGAAGCCATGCTCTCAGAAGCTGCTTGCTTAAATTTCTATGTGTTCAAAACCCGCTCCAACCTTCTGAAGCAGAGCCTGTGTTTTATCACCTGTATCCCCAAAGGAAGTGATGGTCTCACTGAACTTTGGGAAAGATAGCAGGGCATTTAAACGCTGTATTTTCTGGTTTATGCTTACCTTAAGCTGTCATCCAATGCCTTTTTCGAAATGATTGGGTTGCTTTGACAGCCAACACATTTGTTTGTGGTCTCAAGGTGAACTCTTCTCGGGCTGATGACAAAAGGTTGTTACCCACTGCAGTTTTCATGGACCTTCACTTAGCTTAAGTGGTTGTTGTCCAAAGCTCTTGTGGTAAAACTTTGCATGTGGTGCTTAGGGACTTGGGTTAGTGGTGGACCTGGCAGTGCTGGGTTAGCAGTTGGACTCAAGGATGTTGGAGGTCCTTTCCAAGCCTCAGGATTCTGTGATTCCATAAGCTGGAAGCATGTGAGCCTTAGTGGTCTCTGAGGCGGTGGCACTGCCAATTACAGATTAAAATCACTTGCAGAAGTAAAGATTATTGCAGGTAATACCTGCCAGAGACAGATAGTGAAAGCTGAAGAAACAGGTATCACCATATAACATTTTCTGAGGCAGGTTTGGCACCACATAAGTGCCAACAGCACTGTGTTCCTGGAGGCAAACACATTTCAGAGCCAGATATCGACCCATACAATCCAAAAATCCCAGGCTATTTGGGAAGCCAGGGTTTCTTCTGCACCCCGAGAGCCTTGATCCAGGACTGAAGGAATGTGGAGAGACAGTACTACAATGCTGCTACTGGGTGGTTTCTAAAATGTTTGTAAGGTTCATTGTGGTTTTAAGCTCAGCTGCAGGTGAAACACCACACAGCCACTCTCTCAATTCACCCTTTCTTCTCTGCCCATCCAGGTGGAATGCAAGGGAGAATCAAAGTAAAACTCGTATGGTGAGATAAGAAGAGTTTAGTAATTGAAAATAAAGTAAAATACAGTAATAATGATAATGATAAGGCTAATAAAAAGGGAAAAAGAAGTGATGCACAATGCAATTGCTCATCATCTGCTGACTGAGGCCACAGCTCTCTTCCCCAGCCCACATCAGCCGTGATCCCAGGTAACTCCCTCAGTTTATACACTGGGACTGATGTTCTACAGTATGGAATATCCCTTTGGCCAGTTTGGGTCACCTGTCTTGGCTATGTTCCCTCCCAGTTTCTTTTATGAACCTCCTCACTGGCAGAGAAGGAGACAAGGAAAATAAAATCCTTGACTTAGATAAACACAACTGAGTGAAAACCTAAACCATCAGTGTGTTATCAACAGTATTCTCATCCCAAAGCCCAAACACACTGCTAGAACAGCTACTGAGAAGAAATTAACTCTGTTCCAGCTGAAACCAGCACAAGTTTTATTTTCAATTTTGTTTCCACACCCGGGTGATCCTTCTTTCCTTTTCCCTCCCAGAGTCAAAGCGCAAACTATGTGAATGCTACATGATGTGAGAATTTTCCATTTCAGGTTTCAATTATTTTTTAAAAAATTTGTATATTTATTAAGGCATTAATATTACAGCATGAAGAAAACTCCATCATCAGGCATATTCTGGTAATAAAGGATTTTTTTTAACATATAGTATATTATTGCACTCTGCAAGTACAGGACTAATGATCAGAAAGGGGCTGCAGAGAGTGACAGATTAAAAAAATTATAATTTTAAAAGTTCTCATTATTATGTAATTGGTCAATCAGATTTTTAAGAACATGATTTCTAACACTGCAAATGAAAGTTTCATGATTTTTTCCCTCCAAGCCTAATTGCCAAGTATTACAATAAATAATTTTCCTGGGAAAAGATATAGGAAGAGACACTCTTAATTTAGATTTCTAATTAGGATACAAATCCCCCTTTGTGTCACTGAAATTAAATTAAACTGATAATAACAACTTTGTTTGAAACACTTTTTTTTTTTTTAAGTACCTTTTCTTTTTCCAGTCTTTATGTCCCTGCTGTTTCTGTCCTAACTCCATCACGGTGATTGTCTTAATGGCACCCCAACTTGTGGGCCCTCTCAATGTCTCCTTTCTGTTGGCCTTTGCCACGCTTAGGAGTGAGATCAGTCACAATTACTAAGTAAGTGAACCAGCCTTACTGTAGGAATCCAGTCCCTGGGTACTGCTCCTCTTTCCTTTCCCAGAGCCATATGGAGATGCAGCAGGTTTTTAATAACATCCTCTTGCTGCTCCATGTCCTGAGAGCTGCAGAGTCATCCTGAGTAAAGGGGATCTGAGGGCTCCTGTACATGTTTAATGTTGTTATTCTCATTCCCCTCACACGGCAGCTGGGTCACCCTGGAGGAACTTGTGAAAAACATTGACCTACTTCTGGAAAAGAACGGAAAAAACCTGCAAAAAATTATGCAAGAAGCTGTATTTTCCATTACTGGAATTTTTTAGGCTTCAAAAGGATGGGGTTTGGACTAACAGGGGCTTGGAGAGAAAGAAAAAAGTCAGATGGGAAAATGAAAAGGGTCCATAATTTAGGGGTCACATGGAAAACTCATCAGATATTTGAAGAAATTCAGAGACGTGGTGGTGAAGTTCCCAAATAATGTTCCTCATAGCTGATGAACAGGACGCTGTCCTCAAGTAATTCACATCTAATCTGCCATTAGATCAGGACACGCAGGGCTAGTAGGCTATTGTTCTGCACTCCAGGCTCTTTAATTGTTGACACTGAAAAATGTATCTTCTGTCTGTTTATAATTCTAAAGGTTAGTTCTTAGCAGTTAATTCTCGGAGACTTTTGTACCTTTTTTTTTTAGTATCCTTTTAGTTTTTTAGACAGAAAAATGGGTAGGTCTAATGAAAGAAAACCACCATGGCTTCAGTAAGCATTTCCCAGCATTCTCCCCTCGTGATGGGATTTCACAAGCCCTCTGAAGGGCCTTGTGCAAGTTGCATACAGAAAAAACACTGGGTGTTGGTTCTGTGAGTGGCTGTCACAATTATCTTGGCTCTCCTTTAAATGAAGTAGTTTCACAGCAGCTCTTGCTCTGTCTGGCAGCTCAAAATCACCAAACTTCCTCCTTCACACCCTGCCCTGAAGGAAGGCTTTCCATCTCTTTCTCAAATCCTAGGCAGAACAAACAAAGCAGCTACCACAAGAACTTTATCATTGCTGCAATCTAACATAGCCATGGCCAGCATAAATTCACTTTATTGGATGTGGTGTGGGGGAATATAAGGAATGGAGAAAGAGCAGAACAGACTCTCAGAACTAGACGTGATAGGGCAAGTCCACTGATATTACTTGTTTATATTAATCTGTTTATTCAAGGTGAGAAACAAAATTCCCGCCTTTACGTTTTTTGACGTGTCTGGTACCTGAAGATGTGAATGTCTCATGCTTTTTATTCTCTGTCTGCACTTGAACCCACTCAAGATACTGGACTCCCTAATAATCAGTCAGAAGTTTTACAGTCACACTCAAGCCCCAGAAAAATAAAGATTAAATTTATACTGTGAGTTTTGGCCTGGATAAAAATTAGTTGAAAAACAGGACACCAAGTGGGAGCAAGTCTGATGAGGTCGTGGTGAGCAACTTTAGTATTTCATTACAGGACTGGCTTAAGGAACAGGAGAACCAAGAAATTTTGAGAGTTTGAGTTGCCCTAAAACTTGAGGGCACAACAATAAGAACACATTCATCTAATTTGGACTGATTCTGAAACTTGTATTTGTTCATTGGGAAGGTTTCCAGCTAAATTCAGACATGCCATCCATGGATGTAAATAATCACATATTCCTAATATATAACTTAATCCTCTAGTTGTGTAAGTGAATAAAAAAAAATATAAACTACAACCCCTCAAACACTTGATAAAAATGGAAAATAGTGGCTTTAAGATATGGTAAATGCATAAATCTGGTACTGGGTCCAGTCATTTCCTGAAAGTAACTTATGAATGATCCATAAAATCATTGTACCATCACTTCTGTGTAAACTTCTATTTGAACATTTTTTTTTTCCAGATTCATACAAATTAGTCTTTTAAGAAACTCCAATAAAATTTTTCTGGTAATAACTTAAGAAAGAGTAACCATTGCTAGAATCTAGATCTGGAAATGTAGCTACGTGCTTTCAAGACATTTTTAGATATTTGAATTATTACTTGCTGCATGTGGGATATATTCTTTCTTAGTAAACCGTCAAGTGAAAGACAATGAAAATGACAATATCTGCAGCAAATTTCCATAATGATTAAGTACTTGAATTCAAATTATTGCTCTCCAAGTACACAAAACACTCATGTGACAGCTATCTGTATTGTCCTGTCAACCACAGTGCAGAGTAAATATTTATTTAGATTATTTTGAGGTTTTATTTAATTCAGTTGTTCTTCAGCTTATTTTACTTGCTCTGAAATATGAGCACAGACTTCTATCTAGAAATCCACATTCAGTTTTCTGAAACATTTTCAAGGATTTTTCACTTTGACAGCACACAAAGTTTTGTGCTGAACAAAGCTGCCTTTTCTAACATTTTCAACAGGAACACTTAGAGAAGATAATAAAAAACAGGGTACTGTAAATGATAAAGTGTTATCAAGGCTTTTGTGACAATGGAATGAGCAATAGAGTGGGTAGCTGACTGTCTCTAAAAGTCCTTCACAAAACCCAGTGCATGATTTCTTGAGAAGTGAACTCTGGAATGGATGATTTTCAGATGGTAATCTCTGAAATAGCTTGGTCCACTCCTGGTACTGTTGCACAACCTGCCATGCTCAGCTGTGCATGCCCTTTCCCTCAAGGAGATAAGAAGAATGATGTTTGGATTTATATTTCTTGTTTCTAGGTTAATCTGTTGACGTGAGTGTATTGAGTTCCGCACAAAATTTGCAATTGGACAGAGAGTGTTCCTGCTGGACTCGTTTAATCATTGCAATGGTGTGTATTCACTGAGCTTGAGCTCTGTCAAACTACAAAAGGGCCACCACTTCCTTAATTTCTGAAGACTCTTTTATTTTACTCTTTTAAGACTCTTTTAGTTTATGCCAAGTGTTCCCTCACTAAAAAAAACAGTTCCATCTGTACTTTAGTGTTTGCATTCTGCTTACCTTTTTTACTTATTTATATTATACTTATTCTAGATGATATTTCTAAGATGATCTAACCAGGAAAAAAAATCTAATACTATAAAGAAGCAGGTCTAATCCAGATTTTATTATTTTTCTAATATAATATTTTCCAGCATGGAATCTTATTCTGTGTGTACCCTGCATAGGATACAGAGGAAAATTAAAACTGGGTAACTTAAATTACCATAATAAATTTACATTATAATTAATGACAGGGCAATCTATTACTGAGGGAAAAAAGTGGTAGCTGAGGGTTAAGGCAAACACATACCTACTCTTAGTCAAGCCTTTCATAAAAAGAGTCATGAAAAGGTGAAAAAATTGAAAAAACACAAGGCATAGGCTTAATAGCACATGCTTTTCTTTTTGTTAAGGACGATAATCAAATCCTTGTATACCTTCATATTTGAGTTGCTAAGGTGTAATCTTTGCTTGAATTCCTGATAGAAATATGTCTTAGCTCAACTCAATTATAAAACATCAAGAAAGGACTTCAAAATGGTTTTAATTCATCAGTCTGCGTAATGACTTTGTAATACTAAACTGGGCTATGATGCTTTTGGGACAGAAGAATTTGCAGCATCAGCCAGTCAAAGGTCCTAACTCTGCAATTTCAATGCTGAATTTATCACTTTTGGCACTGATGTCAACCATATGTCAATGCCTGCTCATGCGATGGGGACTATCTGAATCTAAGCTATTAATTCAAGGCCATAAAGAAAGTATATTTAGCTGTAATCCTAAGTTATTTAAAGTTATAGGCAGTGTTGTAGATGGATAACAAGGTTGTTTAGCTGGAGATGTATTATCTATTTACAAGGGTTGCTGATGACTTTGTAACTTACAGGAGGTAAAGGCATCATTTTTTATCATTGCAAATGTGCACTGGGCAAAAACAGGCCAGTCAGGAAATAATAAAGGTCACCTGTATGAGAATCTACCACCCTCTCTTCCTAAATGAAGCAAAGAGTATCCAAGCTTTTAATGGTCCTCCACATAATGTATCTGCCTATCACATCTCCTTACGAGCAGAGAAACCTTCACAAAGGGCACACTATACTCTGAAGAAAGTTCTTTGCTATGCAACCACAGAATAGGATTTGAGAATTACAGAATACATGCTGGAAGGGACCTTGGGAGTCCTCCTGTTTGACCTCCTCCCCAAAGCAGGGCCAGCTTGGAGATCAAGGCTTTTTCCATTCCCACCTTGAAAAATTCCATGACTGGTGCCAGCTTCCTATCCCAGTTCCTGGCGTCCATAATGGAACAGAAGATTCCATCACCTTTCCAAGGTCATTGATGTTGTTCCTCAAGTATTCCACTTATAAACATCCAGGCAGGATGCAACACTTTAAACACCACCCTCAGAATCTGATCACTGAAGCAGCCATTAAAATCCTTTATACCACAACACATATAAAAACACAACATAAAATCAAGGTAAATTTAAAGCTGTTGGTCTGCTCGTAGTTCCAAATGCCAGTATGCCCTCTTCAGACTGTTGTCTTATTTCTCTGTGCTGTACTCAATTACACTTGGATGAAACAAAAACCAGTAGTCTATGGCATATAAAATGTTGCTTTAAATTCTGTGCATTATTCACTCACTTTCCATTATTTCCCTTGATTCACTGCCAGATGTTGCTATTGTTTTAGAAGCTGCTGCTGTAAAACTAATTGACCAAATCCCTTCCAGAAACATTCATAAATGCATGAGAAGTGTTTTCAATGTCTCATGTATATTATACTGTCGAAGTGCACTTAAAGTTCCCTAAATTCCTGACTCTTTCCACAGCCCTCTTGTGCTCATCCATATTAACTTTGCTGGCAGCTTAAGCTCTGTCTGGATCCATGCTGATACAGATCTGAGAGGGTTTGTGACAGGTATTATCATCGTTCTTCCAGGAGACCCAAATCCCTGCATTATTCACTTCCACCAAAAGGGAGACTGGAGTAGCTGGAGGCTGCATAGGGTTTTGTGTGTTCTCATATCCCAGTTTTGAAAATGTGGCTTCGTTGTGGCTCCTGATCAGTTGCCACCAGTCGACCTTGGAAAGTGGAGATGTAGTAGAGACACATCCAGTGGTGATGTGCTCTAGTAAAGAAACACAAGGTTTTGGTAGCAATTTTTATTTACAAAGAGAAGAAAGAATGAAACAGCAATTTTATAGCTAAGTTCATGCTGAGAACAGCCTAATATATCGCTTCTCTTGGCACATCATAAGAAAAATGCAATAATTGTATGTTTTTCCCAATATTGCTATGATGCTTTAAGAATTTAGATTAATATCTGCACAATATTATTTATAAATAAAAAATGTAAATATTACTGCAAAAAGTGTCTCATTGGAGAAGGTGATTGGCCTGTCTCTCCCTTGTGAGAGAAACCACATGTTCAGGTTCTATTATGGTTTCAGTATTAATCAATAGATTTTTAAAGATTTTGTTTAATTGCATGAGAAACTGTTGCAAAGTTAACCTTTTTGTCCCCTGCAGCGACTCTGTATTTTCTTCTCCTCTTTAATTAAGTTTTAGAAACATTTTATATCCCACAGTTTGATAGTATGCTTGAGAAACCAAAATCCTTGCTATGGCAAATAAGGATCTCAGAAGTATTGTTTAAAACAACAGATCATCTTTCTAAGAACAACCATTGACTTCAAAGACTAAAATTTTTAGACAGGGGGAAAATGTAACTTTTTGCTGTTATGGGACAGGTAAATTTTCCTTTCTGGAACATGAATGGAGTTATTAGAAGTAGCAGCAGCTATATTATCACTGCCATCAGAAGGCAAAAGATTAATTACTGTCACTGTTCATACTATGGTACCTTGTGGGGTACAAATTACATTTCTGTAACCTCAGCACCTTAATCAAAACCAACATGATCAGAGCTCATATTAATCTGCTGCAACCAGCACCAGTCTTTCGATTCCAAATGACTGCAAGGTCAGCAGCATGGACTTCCGAAAGGAGGGAGCAACCTTATCAGGGAAATGCACATGGTGAGGTCCATAAGCAGTGACAATGTGAGAAATCAAGTTAACATCCGGCGAGAAGGCGCACACACTGCACTGCTGCTGCCTTTCTGTCGACTTGTTTCATGCTGAATCTAAACAGGGGTTCGTGTGTGGGTCTCCAGTGCCCACAAGCTCCTGGTAATTTGCTCGCAAAACATCTGAATGTCTATTAAACAGACAAATGCCACAATATAAACGAAAAAGAAAGAAAAAGAAAAAGAAAAAGAAAAAAGGGAAAAGAAGGCGTGTAAATGATAGATGGTCAAAGGAGTATTTCCCTTAAGAAATTAAGCTGAACTGTAGACTTCAGGCTTCTGTTTTCTGTGCCCGCTCACGCTCCAGTGGGGCAGTCACACCTTCCAGTGCTTCTGAGGAAAGAGAGGTGAGTTCACTCAGAGTGAGTCACGCTGCTGAACTTGGGGTAATATCTCCAGCCCAGACAAAGGGTTCATTTATGAAGATTTATCTACCAGACTGCTGAGGGAAATGATCTTCCAACACTCAGCCTGTGTGTTTTCCAAACACAAAACTGTTGCAAATGTTCTTTAAGAAGCGCATTTTGATCCTGAAAAGAAGAGCAATGTCCTTCCAACCACATTAACTTTAAAAAACCCCTGGAAAATATTAGGCAAAATAGTGAGCTGATTTACAATCAGGCTAACAATACAAGGCAGAATAGTTTAATGGCTTGAGAGGTCAATTAATCATAAACTCTGTGGAAATGTGATGAAGGACATGCTGTAAAGCTGTGCAAGGTTAAACCACTTAATACCAGACTTCAATTACCCTCATGCTGAAGAAATCTTTGACCAAATATTTAAGCATATATGCCAGAAGCTGAGCATCTAGGCTTATATTTTTGTGCTCATATGTATCTTTTATATGTATCTACATCTAAGAAATGCCATGAGATTTAGACACCTTACCTAAGAACCATTCCATTCTATGAAAAGAAGTCAAGCTTTAGACACTGAAACTTAGTGGCCCACATTGAAACATTTAACACTGAAGTTTTAATTTACAGCCAAATATTTCCATTGTGATAATTCAGCTGTAAAAAGTAGTTTTCTGATGGAATATACTGTCTAACCCATGTACTCCTTTCAGGAATCTCTGTGTCAGTCATTCATGGACTGTCTGTCTCTGTGTAGCTGAGGTGCTCATGAGTTCATAAGATATCAAAATATATTTTAGTTTCAATCTGCTCCAGAATATACTGCAGAATTGTTAAGAAAAGCTTTAAACATATTGCTCTAAGTCAGAATTTACAGGCATGTCATAATTGGCCACCATCACTGAATACCTGCAGTTCATACAAATGTCTCTTTCACAGATTTATTCAGTGGGAAAGAAAAGTACTTTAAATAGCCTGATAAGAATATTATAAAAATTAGTGAACAAACAAACAAGACAATTTTGAAACTGAAGATTACATTTTGTCTATTTATAGGGAACCCAGCAGACCACCAGTTTTGATAAGCATTGAGGCTCCACAGACACAGGTATTAACAAAGAAGTGAATTCTAATGTCAATAAGAAAATGATATTGAATAAAAAAAATCTCAGCCCAGCTGAAATTTAATATAACTGTGCAAGTACCCACATATTTACTTATGTTTTTCATTGCTTGGATAGGTGTTATTTGCATCAAGTTACAAAAATTAATTACAGGAGCTCTTGTTCCTGTAGAAAAATAACATCAGATCTGGGTTCAGAATTCAGCATTCAGAAATCCTTGGGTAGCTCAACATGGATCACACTCCTGTGAGGCTGTTAACAAGGACAGGCAGTTGTCAGGACAAGTTTGGCAAGATGAAATTCACCCAGAGTCCAGGCAGGAATGTTCCAGCAAATACATAAATTGAGCCCACCTCAAGGTAATGACTTATCCCCTCCTCTCTCCTCAAGATAATGACTTATCCCCTCCTCTCTCAAATACACAGGCAAATAAGAAATGCTATTAATTCTTGGTGGTATATTTGCACTTACTAATGTTCTTGGAGCAACAATACAGCAACTTTGCTCTTCAGCATTGCTAAACTTTTTTTTCTTTACTTTCTTCACCGGAGTTCAATCCAGCTTCATGGTCTAGTGCCCATGTCAAACTATGAAGCTTCAAGGAAAGGCACTCACTCTCGGAGTGCTGAGGAGGCAATTTTTATTTCAGCACAAGCTGGACAAAATGCCCCTGATTTCTTTTTCTTTCTCCCTGGTGTTCAGCAAAGCCTTGTGACATATTCATGCCATGCTGTACAAGCCTCAGAGAAGCCAAGGCCAATTGTTTAATGAACGCTGACTATGCAAGTATTGGCTCCATAACCTTTCTGATCTACTTTTATAAAGCAACTGATGTTAAAACATGAATTTGAAGGAATGCATGCTGCTACTCTTGCTGTTTCCCTGTTTAAAAATTAACAGGAGCTCATAAATTTATAACCATTAAGAGACAGGCTGGTACTGAAATGTAATCGAAGGTTTAAATTTGCAATGAGAGGCTTCCGTCTTGCAGATACAGAGCAAAGGGAGAGCTTGCTCCAAGAAGTGACCCCTCTGCTGTGTTGGGGACTTTTTCAGTGGCCACATAGAGGGTCAGAAATGTTATGTGAAAATATCCTGCAGATTTTCCAGAGGAAGAATATATTTTTTCAAAAAATTCTTCCCTCTCTGTATAAAACCCCCATCTCAGCCTAGAGCAGATCCTTCAATTTTGCTAGATCATGTTCTTCTGTATGCTCTGTTTTATATTGTAATACTACATTTATGAAACAAGGAGATAACGTGCTTAGTTTAATGGGAGTGGGAGTTTTAACCTCGAACTGTAAATCTCATAATGTAGTAAAGAAAGGCTTTAAAATTGTTATTAAAAAATCTAACAATTCCTCACAAATATTCTTCTCTGAATAACAAACACTCTTTGCTCCTGCTCACAAATTTCCTTGAAGAAAGAGGCAGCCATACTAGAGCATGCAGAATAACCTAATGGCTACTTTAATTCTTCATGCCTTTTTCTGCAAGGTAAACGAAAATAAACCTGAACAAAATAAACTAAATAATGATATGCCACAACTTCAGCTCTCCATCATGTGGTTTTGTGTTTATGTGAGAAAAAAAAAAAATCTGCTGCATGGAATATTGTATTGTGACTTAAGCTATCACCTATATTATCATATTAATGCTTGTGAGATGCCGAGCTTTAAAATCCATGTTTATATCAATACCCATTCTATTTTTACGATGTCTCAGGAGCTGAAATTACATTCTTTAGGAGGAATCTGACAATAATTATTCTAGCTGCTGTGCGTGCATTCTGCTGTGAGGTGAAGTCCCTAATTCAGCAGAAGTGTCTGCCCAGCTGTAAGAGACCAGTCTGTGGTGTGGAAGAGCAAGTTCAGCTAACACATCAAAACAGCATAAAAGTTACCTCTCTTATTTACAGTTACTCTCTAGAAATTGTTCTTTTCAGGCTTTAAAATGCTAACCGAGGTTTCTTATGTGAGACTGCTTTAAGATAAAGCTGGTTATATCTAATGCATGCTTTATGAAGAAAAACAAGGAAATGAAGAACCTCTGAATATGCCAAAATGGAGAAGGACATAATATTTCCTTGTGCAAGACATGAAAAGTAAACTGCCTTTAAAATGTGCTGAGAATTTTTTATTTGCCTGTTTGGTTCTTTTTGTTATTTTTATTCTATTTCAAATTGGAGATTGAAACAAGGAAAACAGCCACTTAGTGGCTTTGATCAAATCATGCTTTGGAAGTGGACCCTGGATTAATGGGTTTAGGAATGTCCTGCTAAATTACAAACATCTGTAATGATCCTCCAAGGACAAACAGGGCACTGTGGTTCAATGAGTGGGTAATGAAATTGCTGTGTAGCCTTCCTTATCAGCGAGAAAAAGTTTGCTGGTGCTGCAGGACAGGCTGCCCCAATGTGCTGGAAAACCACTGCTGGCTTATCACTTTGAAATTGATAATTTCCCCTATGTGTTCATAAAAACCTTCTATGTAATATTTATACCCACTTTTTATATGCAGACTAATTAGAGCCTGTCACTTTGCCTTTTGTTAATGAATTCTCATACACAGCTTGACACTGCTGACAATATAAATGGTTTTAACAAGCTTGTTTTTCAAATCCTGACCGTAACAGATATCTTTGTGGAATACCTTCTCCTTCAAGATTTGTTTGGTAAAATTAAGTCTGGGTTCAGAATGAATGTGATTTACTTATCACTGTGCACTTACTCTAGCTCTTGATCAATGCAATAATTTTAATGCTTTCTAATACGGAAAATTTCAAACCAAATCAAATCAAGACGTTGCCTTCTTACAAAATTCTTTGAAGAAGACAAATATTTTGAAAGGCTGGATAAAGCCTCTTAAAAATATTTAAATACTTTGAACATAATTTCATTGTCTAATCTGATCAAAACCAGAAACAGAGCTCCAGTTTGTGCAGACAGCTTTTGCTTCTTCACAAACTGTTTAATTCAAAGAAGACTACATCTTTGGGAGAGAACATTATAATCCGCTATTCTTGAAGAGTAGTTTGGAAAAAAAATAGACATTTTGAGCTAGCTGTATCTGATCTAGATCTCTGAATCTTTTGAGAACCCATCACATCTGTCCTTTAAGAGTAAACTTAGGTAAATCTCCAACTTCATCCATGTAGACTTGAAATGACCTTTATAGGACAGATTTTTAATGTGTGAATGGAATCTGAAAATTAGGAGTGGTTTAATTGCAGAGCAACTAAACTGTAGTCTCGACAACTTGCAGAGTTTCTCTCAGAAGGCTACAGAAGGAGATCCTTTCTGTTCTTGGCCCCCCACAAATGTTTGGGTCTGTCCTCAGGGCTGAGTCACAGTGATGCCAAATTGTGCTGTGGACATACGGGGTGACCCATAAGTGTTAGAGAAATACTGTAGACAACAAGAAAACACAAGACCTGTTCAGTGAGGAAACACTTCAGCTCCAAAGCTATGTTTTTAGTGTGGCAGAAAACCAGATGAATATTTATAACTATCTTACTGCCTTTTTTTCCTCTGATTGAAAAGTCTGAAAAATGGGGTCTCCTTTCCTTACTTTGTTTTGTTTTTTGGCATCTTGAAGCTCCATTAAAGTGGGACAATTTGGAGAATAAATCAGAATATACTTTTATAACCTGGGTAAAGTAGATATTACTATTGATCAAGACACAAGGATGAGTATAAGAAAATTATGTAGCAAGTTGTAAAATGGGATATCTGCTTTGAGATATTGGTCTGTCAAGTCATTGTAGTTTCTTCAATTTACATTAGACAGGAATATTCCTCCTCTGTATAAATCACCAATTTTCTAGATAAACTTATTTCACTCCATGCTAACTTTAAGAAATCAAGAAAGCGTACAGATCTGAAAAAGGGGGAAAAAATACCTGCTGAAAATTGGGATCATGTCTTTTGGCTACAGAATAAATAACGTATTATTCATGCAATCTGCATATCATTCAAGACAGTGTATATCTAATTATACTTAACCTCCTACCAGAGAAACTTATAAAAAAGTTCCTGGAAAGAAATGAGGATGTAATTTATTTATTACTTTTGTTCTCTCACCTGTATGTGGCTTGGCCACATACATGCCATCTTATTGAAATAAGGGGGAAAAAAATTGAAGGATAACACCCCTAAACTAAGAAGAAACAGTAAAAGTAGTGTAGATGTAAGTCAGTTAAAAAAATATCAAACCAAACCAAAACACCACACCTAACTTCACATATAATTAAAAAAGTTTATAATAATATTTGAGTAGACTGAGTTTGACTGGTGATAATGAAATCTACCATACCACTTATATTAACAGTATAAACACAGATTTTTAAAATTATTTTTCAATTTTTAGTATAGGTATTTTTAAATATTGGAATTAATGTTTTGCTGAAGGTCTGGATATGTCCAGGTATGTCCATCACAGAGCATGGGCTGAGTTTATGCCTAGTTAATCTGACATTTAATGAAGATTCAGTAGATGTGCTGACCACAAATGGAAAGGGTAAAATCAGAAAAACCTCATCAGAGGACGAGATACAACCAGAAGAGGGCATAAGAAGTTTCAAGGTGTCATTCTCAGAGTACTTGGGTAGCATGAGGAAGATGAGGTCTGATAGTCAATAAACAAAAAGGCTGAAGTTTTGACATCGTTTCACTACGGGTTTGTAACAGGTGTAACTGTAAATATATGTATGCTTTATTTCCACATCTATTTACATACACATATAGATTATATATACAAAAATATATAAAACAGGTATACAATTAATACAGACTCATGTATAGACCTGGGAAATTATCACAGTGATGGAAACATTGAGAAGATCGACAAATCAGCTCTCTTTCAAACCTCAAAGCAGCGTTCTGCAGGGTTGACGTTCATTAATGAAGTGCAGTGGTGGGCTCTAAATCATTGTCAGGCATTCTCATTGCTTATGCAAAGAAATAACCTTTAAGAAGCTTAAATAAGCTTTTCTCCATGTATGCAATGACATGGAGTTGATGAATATAATAGTGAGTGCAGCTGGTGAAAGTCTCTGATGGTTTCAGTGGCCAAGCTCTGGGTGATGCAGCCTGAAGTAGAGTGGGCGATCTTCTGCCCTTCTCCCCTCTTCCCTCTCAGCCTCCATCCCAGAATAAAAGGGGACAATCACATCTGCTCTTGGAACAGTTAATCTCAAATTGAAGGCCAGGATTTTTTCTGGTTTCAACTCACAACTCCCCCAGGTGCTGAGCATGCTCTATTGGTGAAGATTTTAGCGCTTTCTTTGAATGACTGCACCACCTCGCCCTTTGCCCATTCACCATTAAGCATTAATCATGCATTTATGCAGGGAAGATGGAGAAACACTCTTTACAAGGGCTGGAGGGCCAGGACACAGGGAATGGCTTCCCACTGCCAGAGGGCAGGGATGGATGGGATATTGGGAACTGGGAATTGTTCCCTGGGAGGGTGGGCAGGCCCTGGCACAGGGTGCCCAGAGCAGCTGTGGCTGCCCCTGGATCCCTGGCAGTGTCCAAGGCCAGGCTGGACACTGGGGCTTGGAGCAGCCTGGGACAGTGGGAGGTGTCCCTGCCCATGGCAGGGGGTGGCACTGGATGGTTTTTGGGGTCCCTTCCAAACCATTCCATGATGATTCTATGGTACATCTATCCAGCCATAATTATCCAATTTATGTTGGGTTTCAAGCCAAGCATGTATGAATTGTGTCATTTTTAGTCT
This sequence comes from Oriolus oriolus, assembly GCA_013400235.1. Classification (NCBI taxonomy): domain Eukaryota; kingdom Metazoa; phylum Chordata; class Aves; order Passeriformes; family Corvidae; genus Oriolus; species Oriolus oriolus. The sequence goes on along the minus strand of VXBT01000856.1, from coordinate 21,052 downwards.
AAGACTAATCCATGAATACAGCAATCATCTGATGTGGATACAGTTTTCGCTAATAATAATGGGGCTCATACAATTAGCACAAGTAACGAGATAATAGGTGATCAGCCTGCAGGGCAAAAAGCCTGACAGGCTTAGAAGGGTTCTTTTTTTTTTTTTATGGAAGGGTGTGGTGACAAGATATTGGAAATGCTGACTCGTGTCAGACCATTTAAGACCCATGCAGCAAGAGAAGAAATAGACAATATATATTTTGATGATAACAAGGCTTTTGACTCAGTTGTAAATACATATTCATGTTTGAAAAAATAGTCATATAATTATGTGAATTTATGTTTCTATGACTGCAGAAGTATACAGTTATAGAAATGATGTAAAAGTGATTAGAAAACCATAATTAAAATAACCATAAATGCCTTATATTCTACAGGAAAATATACATTGTGTGATTGTGCAAAAATCAGCAATATTTTCATTAACTGGAAGGAACAATGTTCACTTTTAAATTAATATTTGGATCAATCTGAGATAGATTAAAATGTCCCTGGAGGATGGATTTGAGTTCCAAGGAGATTAAAAATAGACAAAATTCAATAGATATCTTATTGGAAAAAAAAATCTTATATTCTAGTCAATGCCCACCTGAGTATGACCTAGCAAAGGCATAAAGTTGCAGAAAAGCAGTTGTCATATGGGGTACAGTGTAGCCTACAAGATTAGTGAAGTAATTATTCCATTCAGCTTTGGCAAAGTCTCTTTGGTGTTCTGTGTCCTTTCACATGCCAGACTTCAAGGGTTTAGCTGTACAAGAGAGACAGAACTCTATTACTCTCTGATCAGCAAAAATTTGAAGCCCTCCTCCAGTCACAGAGGATTTTTTTTCCAGTGTTTTTGAAGGCATGCAATTGAGTGGATTAATTTGTTGTGTCCAGTCATGTTCACAGATATTTATTGGTGGTTCTGGTTTGGCAACACCAACCAGCACAGTCAGGTGACACTGGACAATCCATTAGCAGGGATAACTCCTGCTAATGATGAGAAACAGATGCTCTGTTTTGCCTCATAAGCAATGGATTGTTTGTGAATATAAATAAAAACTAACTTGTTTTGAGATTGACAGTGGTGTGTTAACTCTAAATTTAAGAGTTGGGCTTTTCTGTTGTTGGTTTTTGGATTTGTTTTCTATCTCCTTTTCAATGTCCTGGTGTGCATCTACACGAGTTTGAAGCCTAGATGAATAATTGCACTAATTACTGCATGGCTGAATGCTTACTACTGACACTGTTATAGCACTTGCAAAGCCCTGCAATGCCTTCCTTCAGCTGGGCAACTCGTTAATTCAGTCCAATTTCATTAACGCTTCTATGACTTCACTTGAGATTTATCAAGATAGAGCAGCTGTGTCTGCCCCTGCAGTTTCTTTCAGCTGCAATGTACAAGGAATTGAAATAGGTGAGATGTCTGAAGTATTATACAGTCAAACAAGCTCACTTGTAAGTGAATGGAGGAATAATGGATTGCATGCGAAGGGAAGAAAAAAGAAACAAATAATGGGGCACTGATGGTGGAGAACCAATTCTCCTTGTCTAATGTAAGTTCATGTACTTGACAAGTTTAGAGGCTTGGGTGTAAAGGAGAAGATATTCTCCACTTAATAGCAGTACAGCTTTTCGTAATTTGCTGATTTTTGTGATATTCAGAAGCATGTGACGGCTACTCAGAAAAACATCATCTTCATTTTCTCCTCTGTAGTGTTACTCACAATTGATTTAAATTAAAGTTGGCCTCTAATAAAAGTGGGAAGTATGAGTTTCTGTTAGAAAGAGAAATCATCGGTAAACCCCATATGTAAAGTATCTTCCACTGTCCCAGGCTGCTCCAAGCCCCAATGTCCAGCCTGGCCTGGGACACTGCCAGGGATCCAGGGGCAGCCACAGCTGCTCTGGGCACCCTGTGCCAGGGCCTGCCCACCCTCCCAGGGAACAATTCCCAGTTCCCAATATCCCATCCATCCCTGCCCTCTGGCAGTGGGAAGCCATTCCCCACTGTCCTACATCGCTTGATGTCCCCCTGTGCTGCTGTGGGGATGTGTGTACGTGTGAGCATCATACTTTGGAGCCCTATAAAGCTTTTATTCTGCCTTTTGTGAAGCCAGATTTACCACAAATTTTGCAAACTTTTTTTCCTTGTGAGTTTCTAAATTTGCAGTCTTTGAATCATATGAATTTTCCCTCTTTTGCATTCACACCTATGTAGGATGAGTCACTGTTTTTACTTCTTCAGGGAAATCCATAATGAATCCAAAATCCTAAGTGGATGGCAGCATTATATGCTCCCTCTGTGTAGGTGTAACTGATTGCCAGGTGCAAGTGAGCTGCTGCCTCTGACTCAGTTCTATACTCAATCAACTTCTGCATTTATTTGGCAGCTTTTCCAGGACTATTTTTACTCAAATATTTTATAGCTTACTTTCTGTCAGCCTTACAAGTATTAGAGCTCGATAAACAGGAAGAATAATCAGTATGTGTTCAAAGAAAACTGAATTAATTTAGGCACCATTTGCTGTGCACAAAACAGTAAAGCGTCAAAATTTATCAGTTAGAATGTGCAATAAATTTTTGGAAATGATTGGTTACATAAATCATTGAGTGAATCATGAATGTGCACAAAAATCAAACATGTTGCTGCCCAGGCTGAGTGCTTGCTTCTGTGTAGCTTAGTCTACTGCGCTGTAAATGGTTTTTAATATTCTGACTTAAGGTGCTGAGTGAATAATTCAGTAAAGTTTATTTTATCTTAAAAGCTTCCTCAATTAAAATTCCTAATTTGATGCATTGGCTATAAAATAATTGCCCCCTGAAGTTCTCTTATCACTTGCTTAGGGCTTGAAGGTCGGGTTTTCTCATCTGAAATTTTATTTCATTCATTTCATGCAGGAAAAAATGATCTGTGGTTCAGTCAATGTGCTGTGATGTTGCTGGACCTGAGACATGTTAAGTTCAAATTTTCAAAGGCAGGAATAGTTTGGTGGCTGACTGCCTTTGTGATTTTCTTCCCATTTTTTCATCCCAGAACCCGTGGTTACTTATTACGTTCTGTCAGTCTGGGTAGGAGGGCATTTATTTAAGTCCATTATTTACTACTCTTTCCAGCAGACCTGAAACTCAGAGGTCTCCTGCTGCTACTCAGGGTGTGAGAGAAGCATTTCCCCAGCCCCCTGAGCTCTGCCCTGCAGTTCCTCCGTGTGATGGAAGGAGGAAATGTCTCTCTGTCTCAAAGTGAACCCTGCTCACAATCATGAAAGATAATGAGGATTTTCAGCATGCACTGCTTTAAACTGAGACTGTGGGGGTTTTTTTGTTATCACAATCACAAATAATGAAGTCAAATTCTTAAAGGAAGGTGAGCATGGCAGTCATGCTCCTTAATCACAGAATCCCTGGCAGAACAGGGGGGATCAGCACGCACCTCACCAGCGGCTTCCAGTTTCTCCATGTGCCAATGTGACAGTAAAAGAAAGCCACGACCCGAGTGCAAAGGAAAAAATTGAAAATCAAAGAATTGGGAGTTAAAGATTAAACTCCATTTGAGTAAGAATGGGTGGCCAGGTGAAAACTTTTCTGTTGTTTTTGGCAGGGAACTTGTCTCTTCATGTTGATGCTGTCTCCATTACCTGTTTCCTTATACTGCATTGTCTCTCTATATTTCAGATCTATTCAGGTGAAACCACTGAAAGCCTTCAATAGAGTTGTCTAGTTAATCCGTGATACAAATTAAAAAAAGACAAGCAGGAAAATAGGAATTTTTCATTCTAAGAACCTTATGTAGGAATGCAGAGTGTACAAAATTACAGAGCAACATAAATACAGATCATACTTTACACATTGGAATAACTTTTGGACAACTATATTGCAAAGCTAATGTCAGTAAAACAGCAAAATTTAACAAAGCATCACAGATAAAAAGCCCCAAAACTGAAACAAAGCTTTCTCTTCCTCTCACTAGAACAACTAAAATATAAAAGATGTTCTAAATATGCATCCAGTCTGCTTCTAAAAATACCTAGGATGGTGACAGTTGAAAGTATTTCACATACAATTTATTCTTCTAAGCATGTTTCTGAATCCCAACCAAGATTAATACTTAGAGAGTAAATATTCATTTTGTAGACAGATGGGACCAAAGGAGGCAATTAATAGGTCTCCCTGCTATGTGGACTTTATTCTACTGCTACCTGTTAAAGCTGCCTGAAAGCTCCCTCATTAATCATAGAATTCTTTCTTCTTTAATATAGACACTGTCCAATGGGGTCTTGTGACAGCTTAATGAGAAATTCCTCTTCACATATTCAGATGAAAAATCTGATGTCTTTTTTTTCTCCCCCTCATACTGGTTCTTTTCTGTGATGCCTTTCTGGTAAGATGCAATGCCATAAATTGTACTTGTCCTATGTAACCATCAATCCAGTAATTTGCCTTATCTATGCTCCTCACTGTAATCCATAATTTATGTGAGGCTCCCTGACATCAGAGAGATCACATTTTGAAGCAATCCAAAACCACCCCTCACTTCATCACTCTTAATCTGGGGACAACTTTTGGGTTTCCAGTTTTTTGGGACAGCAGGGGTCTAACTGGCACCAAAATGCACTGTGGCTCTCAGAAAGCTCTGTCCTGTGAGAGGAGAGAGGTCGGTGTGAGCGCTTGAAAGTTACCCTGAGTGATTGATAGCAACCTGTTTAGTTAATAACAGCTTTTTCTTCTAGGTGATACATTAGCTTAATTTTCACAAATAACTTCTTTACCCTGTGCTCTACTCCCAAGGTATCACAGCTATATTTCATATCACCACCCAAGTGGCCAGTAGAAGACAGAGGCTTTTATGACATTTTTTTCTTTTTTTCTTTTTTTTTTCATAAAGCAAGCAAGTGTATTCCCACAGAGTTATTTAACTTGGTTCTTTCTCTGGTACTTGTGAAATGTGTTGTACCAAATCTGTCTCTTCTGCAGCTTGAAAATTTGCATCCATTTGTTCTTCCCTCTTTGTCAATTCCCACAATGCTTAGGCATAGCAACTTTTCTGTCCTTCAGCAGATGCTGAACAGTGCAAAACAGTGACAACAGTACAACAGGTTTGTCCTTTTCTAGAAGCAGGCACGCATCCTACTAAATTTAAGTGATCATATTCCTCACAGAGCATTAATTCCACAGCAGTGCTCTGACATCAGCAGCCCCGTTACCTCATGGGGCCACAGTAACCTGTGTCTGGTTTTCCAAGACATTCTCATCCCAAGAAATGGAGATTCCATGGAGATCACATGGCTGAAGTCATATTTTCGTTTGACTTTGTCTTTAAATCTCATCTGCCTTGCAGACAAATTTTCAATTTATTTTCATTACTTTTTGTCACATTTTAGAAAAAAAAGAAGAAAAAAGGCAAAAAAACCCCACAGGAAAGAAACCCTCCCTCCCATATAAACAAGATTATTCCTTCTCAAAAATAAATAAAGTGACAATTTAGATTCAGTCCTTCTATGTTCCTTTATGTGTTTGAACCTGTTATTACCTGGGTCCATTATACTTAAAATGAGGCAACTACACTGTGCATAATCTACAGAGATGTTGAGTATGTTGTTGCCCTGGCAACAGACAGAAAGTTCAGGAAAACTTCCTCTCCACCTTTATTTTTTTTCCATTACTTCTAATGATCACCAAAATTAGATGTTCTTAAGGTTTAACTAAATGACATATTGTAAATCAGGTATATTAAAGGAAAGTTTTTTAGGAGTGTTGAATGCCTTGCCATCAATTAAAATAAAATAGGTTTTGTGACGATGAGATATGTGACAAAATGGATGATTGAGTGTCAGGAATGCAAATGAAATTGCAGTCTTGTGCCTTTCTTCACTTTGGGGAAAAGTGTCTTTGTCTGACAATTACACAGAGAATGATTTATGGCATTATCTATCTAAAATGGATATATATAAAAAAATAAAATAATATTCCTAGACTAGAAGCTGAGTTTCTAAACCAAAAACATCTTCTTGGCCTGATTTGTATTAGTCACCTGATTAAGTCAAGAACTTTCAAGGTCAACCTTTTAATCAATGTTAGAGGATCAGGTTCACCTACTTCTTTTAATGCTGTCTGATATTGCATTTTAGGCATGGCAATTTAAAACTCACCAGTCTAATGAAAAGACTAAATGTTTATGCTGCTTCAGGAGAATCATTTCACAGTACATTAACAGTGTTTGTATTGGAATGGACCGGAGCACTGCATCCGGCAGGTCATGGCTGTCTGCAAATGGATGGGAGCAGAGTTTAGGACACAACGAATTCCTGGGTCCTTTGGCCTGTCCAGCTCTGAAATCAGCTTGGCCAATGAATCCTGGTTGTGCCTCCTTGCTTTTGGGCAACAGGAGAACATGTCCCATATGATAGGCCATATCTTTTCCGGAGTGTTCCTGCTGTGATTTGTGGAAGAGTTGTCACGGGATTCCACACTTCCCGCACTCTCAGACCAAAATCCGCTGGGAGAAATGGATGATGTGTTCACTGCTGCTCCACTGTATGAAGCCACAAAACAATTACCTTTTTAAACACTCAGTTAACTCGCTAAGTTACCTAGCAAAGGAAATCCCTCACCTTGGTGTTTATCTGCTACTGTAAATCTGGGACTTGAAACATGGTGCTCAATCTAAGGGACAACACAACAAACAGTGAGAACGTCCTAAAGAAGGGGGCATTAATGAATCCACTGATGAATTACTGCACTGATGAAAAAATGGCAAATTTTGAAAATTGTTCACTCTGTTTCGTCCAGGAGTTTCATTGAACCTCAAGTTATATGAAAATTTAAATCAAATGTAAAGAAAAGAATTTTAAACATTCAAGTGCTCTTGGAACACTGTCTTGGGAAAAAAAACTCCTATATCTCAGGAATATGCTCTAGTCTCAGGTTATCAGCTTGATTTTATCTTTCTCAATTCACATCAATGCTCTATCACATGACGATAATTTGATTCTCTTAAGGTGAAAGAGAGAATGACAGGGACTGTGCTGCAGCTCAACAAATATTGGCATTATTCTGTGAAAGAGGGGAGGCATTTAAAGAGGAAAAATTGCTGCAGATTGCAGAACAACCTGTGTCCTGGGCATTTTCTTAAAATACATAAAAATCCTATTCAAAGACTTGTTCTAAACAGAAAAAAGGAATTAAACTCAGTGGAAAGAGCAAGCCACTCCTACTTTTATCCCAAATGTTCAGATTTCACCCTTGGAAAGGTTTTACTTCTTATCCACCCAAATGAGGCTGGACTGAAAAACAGAGGAAGTACACAATTTATTTTATAAAATACAGATATATCAGGAGGAACAAGAGAGGAAGGAGTACAGCTGCACTTTTTAATTGACAACAGAGATGCAATAACGCGAAATGACTCTGAAAATGCAAATGAATCATCTGATTCCCACTGGAAAAGATAAACAATTTGTGCAAAGCAGTAGTGAAATCCTGTGAATTTCTTTGGAGATACTGGTGGGAAATGGTATCTGGAGTGATTAAACATAGGAGACACCTTTTTGAGCAAAAACATGATGTTAACCCAAGAAGAAATGTCTTTAAATGCAATGCTGGTGCAGGAATTCGAGAACCTGTAAGAATGAGGTCCTAGAGAAGCTTCTGAGAGTGACTGGTTTGGAAGTGTCAGGGGTAGGAAAAACAGTGATTTCTTGGAGATTTTCAAGGAAAAAAATAGCAGTTTATTAAAAAAATATTGCATTGTGACTGTTATAATTTTAAAAATTAATTGCTACGAAGTATTTGTGATTGCATTTCCCCAGTTTCCTGCAGCCAACCAGGAGAGGATTGAAAACATTTATTTTAAGAATATCCTGTTACTTGATGCTTTTTGCTGGATATTTCCACTTCAGGCCATGTTGTGTTCTGCTGAATTCAGTGACTAATTCATGCTGGGCTTTTTTCCTTTGTTATGTGCTTTAATTTCAGTTTCCATTTGCATTTTTATGCTTTAAACATTTGCAGAGGGAGTAGAATACATCCAGAAGCCCACACGGGGAAAACTAAGATTTTAAAGACAGTAAGAATGTTCACTGTTGCCTTCACCTCTGTGGAAACTTTTGTCACTTAACTCTTTATCACATGATTCTCTGCTAATTAGTTTATACCTCTGTGATGCCAAGTGTCCCCACTGTGGGTATTAAGTTCACAAATTTTTTATTGCTGTTAGTTTAAGTGGAAGGAATTGAACTTCTTAGAGGTCTGAAACTGTGATGGTAGGTCCTGCTGTTGAATGTAAAGTAAATTGTCCTAAAAATATATTGGTCTAAAAGACAATGATGAGCACTTTTAATTTTTTGTTTCTTTTGTTTTTAATCTTTGAGTTAATTTTTTGTGTTTTCTCAGTGTGTTTCCATTTGGTGTGGTCCTGAGGAGAAAACAGAGCACAGGTGGCAAACTATGCCATGAAGTATTTAATAAAATTAAACTACTTTATCAAATTAAGGGAAATTAAATATCAGTGAAAGTCTTTATGAAAAAAGATCAAATTAAAACAGCTGCATAACTTGCTGCATGGATGTTAAAACTGCAAATAAAATAAGTTGCTTCAACAGACCTTTAAGAAATATTTCCAAGAAAGCATGTGATGCCAGATAGAGATAGGCCCTGGGAATGTCAGAGGTGAAATAAGAAAGCAAATTAAGGTTTTTATTGTAAATGAGAAGCAACATTCAGATGTTAATAAGCAGGAATAGGCAATGCAGAGGAAAAAATAGAAGCAGTGTCTGTGCTGGAAGTTGAAAGAGTAATGTGATCAGAATGTTGTTAAGAACAGGGCAGAGATAATGTGGTGAGAATTTACAAAGCCCAAAATAAATTAAATGTGTGATCTTTGGCAGCAAATACGCTGCCACGGGAACCTTGAGGAGCTCTCTTGGAATAGCTTTCTGACATTTTGGCAAAGGCAAAAAAGAACATCAAATCCATTGCTTTCTTTTGATTCCAACGTTTAGAGGAAGTAGAGACGTGCTCTTTTCAGGTGGTTTGTTACCTTTCACACAGCAATTCCTTGGGACATTGTTGAGCAAGAAATGATTGACAGTCCTTCAATGTTTATTACTTTTAAAAAAAAACCCCAAACCCTATCAGAATATATTGGTGTCAAAATAAAGCTTGTGAACAAAATAGCCAGGAAAGTGAGGAAGGGAAGAAAATAAAACAAGACCCATGAATACCACTGAAAAGAGTTTGCACTTTCCCCTAAGCATCTCTAAACATAAATCTGAAATATTTTTCTGAGTTCCTGTTTCTCAGTCTTCTCCCATTGGACTTTAGCCCAAATTCCTTTAAGAAAATCTATGTCACTGGCCCTCTGGGTGCATTCCATTTGCATGGTGGGGAAAAAAAAATAACAAAACTCATGGTCTGAACAGGAAATACAAGCTGTGGAAGAAAGAAAAACTAAATAATGAGTATGAATATATAAATTATACATATGACTGACATCCACACTGAGAATCTCTAAAACTATTCTGCCACAATTACATTTATATTAAAGCCCTTTCACACTGCCACAGAAGCCTCGGTGTAAACCTTCCAACGCTCATGATTTCTGAGAGAACATGATTTGGGGTCCACAGTGATGCAAATTAGAGTGGCACTTGTTAGAACAGCAAGGTTTGGCTTTATGAAGCACGGAGGTCACGTTAACAAGCGGCCTGAAGCGATGAATCTGACTCCAAGCACAGCAGCTCTCTGCCGACACAAACTCTGCTGCTGAGAGCCAGCCCCTCACTGGCTCAGGCTGCTCTCCACATTTTTGTGCTCCTTCACAGCTGAGGAGGGAAATGACAACATCAGGATAATTATTACAAAATCCTACACCTCCAGGTAGACCAGCCACCTGATACAAATTCCAGTTTTCCACTCATAAGTCTGGATCCAGAATTTAGCCTTCATGTTATTACAATACCAAGGGTGATGCAACCCTTGCAAAGAAAATTTCAGGGCGCTGGCAGAGGTCTTACAGATAATGTGAACATGATGACTGTGAGGGTGCAAGCTCTGAAGCATGGCTTGTGGCACAGGAAATTGGATGGTGGCACCAAAGCAGACAGCAGTGTTCATTCAGCCAGATATTGTGAGAATAAAATGCCGTCAGATCTGTAAAGAGAGCTCATTTTTTGACCTCAAACCCACATTACTGTATATGCAGGGATAAAAGTATACATATATATACATATATATACATACAATATGAATAATAAATAATATATAATGAGGGAAAACCTGCACATATTGCCATATGTAGATTACATAAATGTGCATACACATATACATATGCACAGATAAATCCATTATTTTGGACAGGGTTTGGAGCAACCTTGTCCAGTGGAAGGTGTCCTTGATCAAGTTGAGCTTTAAGATCCCTTCCAATCCAAACAATTCTATGGCTCCACGACATGAGTATGTACAGGTTGTAATCACAAACCTGAGTTTCTTTGACAAAACCGTTTCAAACTAATGTCATTTTCAAGAATCTGAAACAGCTCAATTGCGGAAAAAAATGTGACAACTGGAAATATATATGAATTGAGATTCATAATTGCTGCAAATCTACATTATCTACATTATTATACCCCGTTATTCTTCTGCCTTCAATTACCTCAAGAATTAAATTAGATGCTCCAAGTGTTTTCTTCTATTATGCCAGTTTATAAGTTATTATTTAAACAGTGTGCCAAGTTATCTGATTATAATTCTTCATCCTGCATTTCAGTCTCTTCTCCCATTCAAGTTCACTGTAAAGTAAAAAAAAAACTTAAAAAAAAAAACAGAGGAAAGAAAGACTGAAATAACTTATTGAGAAAGACTTTATGTAGGGATTATTCCCCAAGTCCTGTTTGCATAGCTGTGAGCAGGATTTTGGTGTTTGAACACAGGTATGAAGAGCTATTTTAGGAGTGTAGTGCAACCCTGAGGTTTCAGGAATTACCTGCTATCCCTGCACTAAAGTTTTGCATCTGGAACATCTACAGAGACACCAAACACCCACGTTGGGCAGCTGAATTTCTCCCAGGGTGTCTGCTTATCAAAGCCTGTCTAAAACAAGTTTAGGGTTTAAATTTTAAGCTCCAGTAACAGCTGGCTGTAAGGGTGCCTGTTGCCTTAGACCAATTGTATTATTTCTTTGTGTAAACCCCGATTCCTGAACCACGTCTTCATTTTCCCCATCAGAAACCGCCTCAGGAAATAAACTTTTAAAATTTGGTTGTCGTCATTGGTAGCACTAACATTTTTTTTGTGTGTCTCAGAATCTGATTTGTTTTCCAGTGTTTCTTGGGCTACATGAGAACTGACTCAGATGGTCAGGCTGGAGTTGTCCTCTCTACAGTCCACGTGTGTGGCAAAACACACTGTAGGTGCAGTGGGCAGAGTAGCACACACAGGGAGGGCGTGTTCCTGGCATAAAACGGGCGAGATTTCTGCGATGCCAAGCTCTGCTCCTGCTGACCAAGTGAGCAAGGCCTGAAAAACTGTCCATGTAATTTTATCAAGGGGAATAGAAGAGCTCAAGCTGCTTCCCCTGGTCTTCTTGAGCAATCCTCCCTGGCTCCACTGCTGGAATAAAGCTCTCCCCATCTGACTTTAAACCTCTCCCCACATGACTTTATTCCCCACATCACTGGCAACAGTCCCATGGCAGTCTTTGAAAGGTCCATAACTACGTTTGGCCCATTATTCGACATTATTCATGCACATTTCCCCCATTTACTCGTCTCGTCCTCAAACCGTAGTGCAAGGAGCTTAATTCCAGGACTTGACTATTTCTCTATAAATCTGCTCTAAAATGGATGGCTTAACATCTTTGATTGCTTGTTGCAATGCAGCTTATGAAGCATAATATCGTTTGGAGCCTCACAGCCCTGACACAATGTGTGCATAATGTACTGTAAATCACCTGTGCAAAGCCCTTGAGATAGAAAAATTGCAAGCAGGCGTGGGGAGCAGCGCGCTTTCCTAACTCCCTCAAGTCTCTCCAGAGGGATATTTCATTATGTCAGTCCAGGCAACGTGAAGGCTAAGAGCTGAACCATGCAGTTGCTACCTTCAATTATTCACAAATCCAGCGCAGAACACATGGAAAGGGCTGACAGCCTTGCGGGAGCGCCGCTGTGGTGGCCCTGTTCTCCAGGCTCAGGTTTTCACACCTGGTGGAGCCATTCTGGTTCCTTAAAACAGGTAAATTATTTAGTGTTCTCTCTCCACACCCTGCTGTTGCAGCTGCGCTGCCTCCTTCTACTCTCTTTGGGAAGGTTGCCTTTGGGAATATTTCTTTCAGTTTTGCTGACTTCTCCACGGCCAAACATCAAGAAATAAAAGTGGACACAAGACTTCAAACCATCAACTTACTGATGTTTTAGAATCTAGTGAATTGTGACACAAAATTAGCCCACTGTTAATAAGACCACAACACCACCATATGAACAAGAAGTCTACACAAATTCAGAAAACTGACTCATTATTTTATGGTATTCTAATTCCTGTAAAATATGAGAGTTTAAAATGTGTCCTGAACAGAGATCACCCTTGGCCTTTGTAGCTGTGCATGTAGCCTCTAACTGGCAAAATATCTTTTTAATCTGCCATGAGAAGTACCATTTAAAAGTCTCCTAAAACTTGTTTTTCAAGTAACAAATGGGAGAAATGAAAATAAGATTATTAAATTTAATATTTATTGTGGACAAACATGGTTGAAGTTCTTGATCAAACTTACAAGTTGGATTTTTTTTTCCTATCCAATTGCTGACCTTCATTTTGGTGAAGAGTTAGGCCTTTTTCTCATATTAATTCCTTTTTCTTTATGACTGAGGATCTTGCATGTCTTTTACAAGCTGCACACTCCTTCCTCAGAGCATTTCTCTGCCTGATTGCTGAGAGAAGGTGTCTGCCTGTACCAAGGCTATGGCATTTATGGGAATGACGGGAAATAAATCCAAACCTCCTTCAGTGTTTGATGTAGCTGGCCAGCCGAGACTCTTGGCAACAGAAAAACCCACAGACTTTTGCTTTTAGAAAATGTCATAAAAACAAATCTCAAACACCAACTACTCCAGGTCTTTTCCAGGCATGCTATTCTTTATCCTTAACTTTACCTTTCCCACTAAAAGTAAAAGTCTTCAGACTGCTGTTTGGGCTTTTTTGTTTGTTTTCCTTATTTATTCAACTATTTGCTTTAATCTGTGATATCTGGAGTTGTACAATATTTTCTACAAGCTTGGCAATCTTGTGTTCTTACACAATGTCTTGTTCTAGCAGGTCTGTTGCATGAGTAGACCCATCACAGCTGATCTTTCAGGCATCTCTGATTTTAATGTCTTTGGTGATTTTCTTTTAAAGCTATGTGCTTTTTCTTTCAGGTGAGCAAGGATGTTGGTCCTGACACTGTTCTGCACAGTAACCCAAAAGATGCATCTTTGATGCAAGTTTTTTTTTTTTTTTTTGGTGTTTTTTATGTGTTGCAGTGTGCATTCATGGTCAAAGAAATAATTTTCTACTTACATTTCCTTTATTTCATGATCCTTCAGGACTGTTTATTACCATAGTTATGCACTTAGCTTCCCTTATTTGTTTATTTCAATTTTTTTTTTTTAGCATGAAGGATTTATAAGCACTTTTACAGACCTATTTTTCACCTGCCTGCACAGCTTGCCCTTACAGCCAACAGTAAATGTCAGAACATATGGAAAACTCCGAGGGAGGTGACATCTTAAAGCAGTGGAGGTCTATTTATGCCAGGTAGTTTAGCATGTCAGACCAGAAGAGCAGTGCCTACAGTGCAGGACTCTCGTGGGTTAAGGACAGATAAATGGCACAGACACTCACTGAGTACAGTTTAAGAGATCAAGACTTCTACTCATCTTTTATTCTGCAGGCCACTGCGTTAGGAGGGTGTTGCAGAGCGTGAGGTAACTGTGCTACTTAGAACACCCACGTGTAAGTCAACATTTGTGGGGCAGTCCTAAGAGTTTAATTTCGGCTGAATTGCGGCCTTTTCTTTTTTTAGCAGGGATTATTGCTGAAAGGCCACGAATGCAAAGAAATACACAAATTGATTTTACATTGTATTTCTCCCTGAGATATGCCTCTGCACAATATAGATGGGCTGCCCTTTAAGAGGTTATAAAACTCCTCATGTTCTGTTGATAGAAAATAAACGGAGTGACTGAAAGTGTCCCCAGGACTTTGCAGGCGCTGTTCTTTAATGCAAAGTTAAAAAATAAAGCTTTTCATAATATGTTCATAAGCCACCACTAGAAGAACTTCCCAGAATATTTTCCCTTTCTGCCTCCTCTCCTCTGTGCCTTACTTCAATTCATGTTGGTGATTTTTTCCCCCTCCCTTATATTAGAGTGTGAAATCCCACAGCTGTGCACTGGCAGAGTTTTAGTGAGGTCTGCATTTCCGCTCCTGTTGTGTAAACATGAAGGACAGCAGATTGCTCTCTGACTAATTACAGGTGTTGATTATCAGATTAAATGAAATTCTGCCTGCTGTTAAGGATGCCCTTTCTTTTCCCTCTTTTCTGGGGCTCCCACCCAGATCTTGAGCAGCATCTCAATCTGCATTTCCACACTGCAGCTTGCAAACTCCTCAACACTATAATGCAGATATGAGCACAGTGATCTACATTCACTTCTGGTACCGTAAAAGTCTTTATTCAGAAAGGATGTCATAGACATTCGCAGCCTCTTCTGGTTTTGTTTGCTTGTTTTTCTAGGCTCTGCAAGCCACAGTGGCTGAAATCTTCTCCAGTCACAGTTTTTGGTACATCACTCCTTGTGTTCATCCCCAGGTATCCCCTGATCTGATGGCTTTTTGATGTTTCAGTTGCAGTTCCTAAGGAGTTGTCTTATTTCTGATTAATTTGTGCCGATTCATTTTACCTTTGTCATTCCACCCTTCCCCACACATTTTCTCCTTTTTATTACATTTCCCTGCTCATGAAAATCCATTTATATTCCTAAGGAAAAAAAAATATCCCCTTCCTTTCACTTCTATTATTGCAAATGCTTTTTTCAATATGCAGAACAGATACTCCTGGTGAATGAAACCACTGCCTCTTAGATATAAGATTTATAAAAGATTCTTGAGGGACTCAACCATCCTCTGGCTCAGATACAGCAGTATTTTTCTATTTCAGCTGCCTGGGTTTTGGGGTAATTTAGTTTGTTATTATTTGTAGTTCCTATTCTTAATTTGTTTGCTTTGTTTTGTTTTTTGTTGCTAAAAGTTCTTGAGGCTGCTAAGCCACATTCTCAGCTGGGGTAAACTGTCTTATTTTCTTTTAGCTCAGAGAAGTCTGTTGATTTATGCAGTATCTGGTCTAATTTCTGTCTTTAGGAGATTAAGTGTTCTTGCCGCATGAACCTGAGTTGTGCTCTAGCTGTGGAATTTATGGATGCTTAAAATTAGCTTGGAAACTGCTTATGGTTAGTGCCACATTCTAAGTAATTGTGCCATACACTTTAATTTATCAAGGGTCTGCTACAGTTGACATCTGCAATCGGAAAATCATTGTAAGCCATGGGTGATTGTGCTGAACTGAGCTACATAAATATTATCTCTTGGTGCAAAGTGATGGAGTAAGTGAGGGATAATTAACATGAATTACTGAATCATACGACTTTATTGGATCCATACTCCTAAGTGTCAAACTAAGCATTTGACAGCTGAACTGATAGAAAAAGTGCGTCTTTGCTGAAATAAGTTTCCTTTAATCCTGTCTGATTCTGAGGGGGAAATATGGTAAATCAAAGGAGGTTTTTTGCTGGTTGCCTTGTTTCTCTTGTTTGTCTGTGGTATTATTTTATTTTATGTTATTTTACCTATTGTCTCTATTCAAGAGTTTGGCAAACAAAAGAAACAGTTCTCCAAAGACATCTACGTGGGACCTTAGTTTGAAAGTATGAGATTTACTCCCAAGTACTACCTAATCTGGGGTTATAGTCAACAAATTCCCTTGTAAAAGGGCACAGAGCATAAGGTGAGGCTAAAGATTGATAAAAAGATGCTTCTAACATTGCATCATAACCAGATGCGCATAATTTTGTCTGAAATGAGGTTTTCTGGGTACCATTGTATTAAAAGGTGCAGGTATCACTTTCTCATAATTTGGTTTAATTTTGTTTCTTAAATGAAATCCTTTACTTTTAGAATTTCTTTATTTCTATTCTGTGAAGCACAGAAGACAGAAAAGGTGAAGTTTTCAGGTACAGGCCCTGTTATAAAAGAAGAAATAAAACTTGAAAGGCATTCTTTCTTTCTTTAATACAATAAATATCTTCCTTCCAACTTAAAGTGTAATTATTTTTCATAGAATCAGAGAATGGTCTGGGTTGGGAAATCATCTTGTTCCAAACACCCTGCCATGGGCAGGGAGACACTTCCACTGTCCCAGACTGCTCCAAGCTCCATCCAGCCTGGCCTGGGACACTGCCAGGGATCCAGGGGCAGCCACAGCTGCTCTGGGCACTCTGTGCCAGGGCCTGTCCACCCTCACAGGGAATAATTTCTTCATTATATCTGATTGTAACCTTCTCTCTGTCAGTTTAAAACCATCCCCCCTTGTCCTGTCACTACATGCTCTCGTAAATTGTCTCTCTCCACTTTTACTTGCGTCTTTACCACTACACAACATTCGTTAAAATCTTTAAAACACTGTTAAAATATTGCCAGAAAAGGTGTCCTTTCTGGATGTTTTTGCCTGCACAGGAAGAGAAAATGATGTTTAAGGTAGGTAATTTTCCTACAGTCTTCTGTTGAACCAGTAGCAATTGTCTAACATTGCACTATAAACCAAAGATTGTTGCATTTGCTTATTTTAGAGAAACAATATTTTTTTAGAGAAACAATATATTTTTTTTTTGCATTACTGCATAGATAGGAATTTTATGGAACCGTTGCTCCATTGGCAGCGTTGTGTTGGCATCAACACTAAACCATATTGCAGGATATAGTGCGTTAGAGGCATCTGATTCCCGTGTTACCAGCAAGGAGACATCTGGTTCATGACTTTTAGCATAGCATGCCTCTTGGTGCAGCGACAGCATCCTAAATCAGGCACGACAAAAGCTCACACTTGGAGACCAAAAAACCCATTTGCAGTATCGCTAATTTCTAATTGTGCGTTAAAACCCAAATGGATTGCATTTGCAGAATGATAAATGAGTTTAAATCAACACCAGTCTGAAAAGAAATGTCCAATTTTGGGGAAATTAGGATTTTATTCACTGGGGAGTTCCTACCTTACTCATTGAGGCAATGTCTATTGTGGCTGGTACATCAAGAAACCAGACCCTACTTCAGGAACTTATGCTGTGTGAAATGAAGATTAAAACAGGGCATTGTTCTCCATCACAGAGTTTGATATGCCTTCCTGTGCAACAGCTCTGAGAAAGCTCCATGGGTACTGATGGTCTAAACAATCTCTCTCCAGCAGTCTGATCCTGCTCCTGTGAAAACATTCTCGAAGCATTTCCACAGAGACTCTGAGATAAAATGACTCTGAGAAGATAAGGTTCCAGCGGGTCCAACTTTAATTTCCTGAATAGATATCTCTCACATGAGATGTAAAGCTACAGAGGGCTGCTGTTGGAATATATTTTTTTCCTGATTGCTTTATGCATGATGAGTATTACCTCACCAAGGAGCCCCACTGTTTAGACGACCAGCTGAGACAAAAGGGAAGGGAGGGAAAAAAACCACATCTAAGGCCTTTCAGTGTGAGGTACCACATATATGAGCAAACCCCTCTCCAGTGTAAAATCCAGCATGATGAAAACTCACCATGACCCTCAGCATGATACACCTCATAAACATAAACGACAAAGTCTATCAAGTTAACTGATTACTATAAATTATTGACATGGATGTGTTTATTGCATATAATTAAACTGCTCTTACTTTATGCTGTAAAGGACTCTCACAGGTTTGCCATCATGGCTAATTAATTTGCAGCCCACTCTGCAGATTTATGTTGTGCTGCTTACCAGTGCACAGAGCAAACAAGACCTGCAGAACCAAGAATCATGACACATCTTGTCTCCCATTGCTCTCGGCTCTAATTTTTTTCCATTATATAGGCTGTTCAAAAGTGGCAACTGTTATCATGTAGACAGCCAAGGAGAGATGAGAAAACCTTAAAAAAAAAAACAAACAAAAAAAAGAAGAAGAAAAGATGGTTTGCCTTCAGTCAGGTTAGTTATTTCAATATCCAGTACATGTGAATTATGTCTAGATTTAGCCAGGTTGTATGGGGCTTAGAGCAACAGGGTGTAGCTGGAAATGTCCCTGACCATTGCCAGGAGTTGGATTAGATGACCTTGAAAGGTCCCTTCCAACCCAAATCCCTCTATTAGTCTATCACTGGAAGTGTTTAAGGACACTTGAGTGGAGGAAGGTTGGAGAAATCTCATCCAGTTGAAAATGTCCAGCTGTGGCAGGGATGCTGCACTAGATGACAAATAGAGGTCCCTTCCAATCCTAACAATTCCATGATTTTTTGAAGAGTGGGAGATGCCCCATCCCTGCAACCATTCAAGGTCAAGTTGGACAGGGCTTTGGGCAATCTGGTTTAGTTGGAGCTGTCCCTGACCATGGCAGAAATTTGAAATGGATGGCTTTCAAGGGTCTCTTCCAACACAAGGCATTTCAGGATTCTGTGATTTTCCACCCAGCAGGAGCCCATTCTCCAGCCCCAAATGCTTCTCCTTTGTCGCTGACCAATGGTGGTGAAGGCAGTGCACTGAGGGATGGGATGGGACCGGCAGGATCCCCCTATTTCACATGGCTGTATCTTCTCCAGCCTTTCAGGCGAGCCTCAGCATGGCCTGGGGGCACAGGGACTGCAGGTGTCAGCTGCAGGTCCCAGCTCCCACTGTGTCCTCAGGCAGACCTCTGTTGCGGTGCCTTTTCCCTGCCCTGGCTAGCAGGCTCTCACTTTGGGCACCGGACCCCCTCTGCCTGCTCCGGGGAGGCGGTCAGGGGCGGATCACAGCTGGAGGGCACCGAGGAGGCAAAGGAGCGAGAGGGGACTCTCGGCATGGGGTTCAGAGGTTTATTGAGAGGACGAACTCCAGAGGCGGAAAGACCTCACAAAATGGGGGTCCAAGGCTTTTATAGGGAGGGTAGAAGGTTCGGAGGGATACTGGGAACAGACCAATGGGAGAGGTACGGGGAGGGACAAGGGTACAGGAGACCAATAAAGTACTGAACAAAGAAGCTTCTAAAACAGAACCATACAAGGAAATTCAAAAGGATTTTGAATTACCTACATCAGGTAAATTACCTACGTCAGGTAGGGTGGGGACGAGGAACTTACAGCTTAACACAAGGCTCTACTAGGAACCAAAAACAAGTCACCACAGACCTCTCCTGCTGTGCCCTTTCAGGCAGCGGACAGGGATCCCGAATGGCTCCTCCATCCAAAGGGTCTCCATGACCAACACAAGAGCAAAGCTGTGCTCAAAGGCCAAGCACTGGAGCAGGGCAAGGTGCTGGCAGCCAGGAGTCAGGAGGAGGAGAATTAGTGGAGAAAAGCCTTGTTGAAACCGTAATGATGAAGACAGCAGGAAGCCAAGCCCATCCTGGACACTCTAACCCCCTGCCGTATTATCAGCATTGGTGCCTGTTGGAACCCAAAGCGCTGAGACTGATATTCCTCTATCTGTTTTGAAGGAAAAAACCCCTCTGTACAATCCAGAATTTGACCTCTATCCATGGAAAAAGCTACCTGCTCTCTGGGAGTCAGCAGAATGCTCACAAGTGTGAACTAGGTGATAGACTATTATGTAAGATTGTCACAGGGTGAGAAATTATGTAATTTTGGGTTTGTTAGCATAGTAAATGATAATAGTAGAAACTTCCAATATGGAGAATTGTTGTAGTTTTCTTTCC